>KK116286.1:580628-625599 GCA_000611955.2 Stegodyphus mimosarum
TGAATTAGAGTTGATTTTTGGTTTACTTTTCTCAGGCTTAAGCTTAGTTTGGAAGTGTTTTATTTTTTTTTAAGTTGTTTTTTGGATTTTGATTTTGGGTTTCCGGGGGTAGGGTTTTTATTTTTTTTTACTTAAAGTTAATTGGTAAAAATCCTTTTTGTATTTAGTATTCTTTCGTCAGTTTAACAGCTAGCTTTGGTTCAAGTAATGAGTTTAGTATTCTTTCGTCAGTTTAACAGCTGGCTTCGGTTCAAGTAATGAGTAATTTCTGCCATTGTCACCACTGCTTAGGTTTAACTTTTTATGTGTTTTGTAAAGTCAGAGGTTATTGATTCTTTTCCGAAAAATTTTGGTAAACCAAAATTTTTCTTTTCGGAACGGGGGAGGATTGTTATGTATTACTTATTTCAGTTGTGATTTAAATTGTTTTAAAGGTAATGATTTAATTTATTTTGCTTCAGACTTAAAGTTTAATTTGTTTTAATTTTTGTAGTTGAACCTTAAGTTTCTTTGGTTGTTAATGTTAATCTCTTGATAGGTTGATCCTTAAGGTCAATCTTTTTTAAGTTGTTACACAAGTTGGTGTTTAAAGTTTAATTAAATTTTTTTAAGGTGCCCCCTTTTCTGCTAAATTTGGGATCCATATTTTCTGACTTGGTGGTGGTTTTGGTGTTGTGGAGAATATATAAAAAGTTTCATACTTGATTATTGTATTTTAACTGAAGTAATTTTTATTTCCTTACTATGGTGGTCGTGTTTGGTGTTGGAATAAACCCAAGAAAATTATCTATGAAATTATTATATTTTTATTTAAGTACTTATCAGTATTGAAGTTAATTTGTTGTAAAATCAATAATTAACACCTATCCTTTCAAAAGTATTCCGTTGCCCTTCCAAATAGATTTATTGACTTGTTTTCGATTTCTTCGCCCGCTAGACGATAGTCTGTGAAACATCTGTCAACGTGAGTAAAGTTGCACCCTGCGAGAGAGGCTATATCCAACACTACTAACCCTGCCGCAAACTTGGGGGGGGACGGGGTGTTTTGCTTACTCGCAGGCTTTTCCTATGTTGGAGTGGGACCCTTCGTCGAGGCTAAAGGTGACTGACCTCGTGGTATCAGCGAGTTTCGCCAACTTCTGGAGCTCATTCCACCTTGGGCTGCACCGTCCAGCGTGTTCTTCCCCTGGGGTTGCCGGGCTGTTGGCGGTTTTCCTACCATCTACAATCGCCAATCGAGCGGTCTTGGCGTTTTGAGTAAAAAGGCTTGGGAGCTGGTGACGAGAGGACTGACGGAAGACTGACACGCAGCCATTTTTGTGGACGGAAGGAGACGGAGCTGAAAGCGTCAGCATTATCAGAGAACCAAAGATGTCGGAAGAAATAGACGAGAGAAGGATACTATGGAGGGCGACGGAAATGTCCAAACTTATTCTCAACTAATTTCTTCCTTTTCTCTCCTTATAGAAAACAAGCAACCATATCTACAATGTATTCTCTATGTTAACTTCACTGTTTGGAACGTAAAATTGTGGAAGCGCTGTCAGGATGGCCGAAGTTTGTTTGTCGGATGTCTGTATCCACCATGTTAAATTCACTGTTTGAATGGGTATGACTAATTTCCATAATTTTTTCCACTCCGCCACCAATGTAACCAATTGTAAATTATTCAGTAATATCTTAATAAATTCCATATTTAATTTTAACTTTCTTGTAATGTTTCACTTTAAATATAGAACACTGGACCAGACGTATAATGACACAACGCAACATTAGTTATTCTGTTGGAGCTCTTGGTCACTATTTACGATTGATTTGAACACTAGTTTTACAGTATTTATTGTGTTTATCATGTTGTCACAAACCTTACACATTCATGTTATTGAGAATTGTTTATCCAAATATTGACTTATCATTTGGTATTGAACTTAAAACCTATACACAAACTCTTAAGAATTAAAAGCTCCAACAATTCCTACATTAATTCCTGGCAGTCATCAATAGCAGGGAGTATTCTATTACATTTATATTGTTTACAGTTGAACTTTTAGAGCAAACGCAAGTGTCCAGCCGAGTTCTTCAGATTACGGCATTTTCAAGTAACGACTGTTTGAAAAGGAGTCTGATGGTTTAAAAGGTAATATAATGATAAAAAGAAAAAGTCGTACTCAAGAATTGAAAGCTTAGGTTGTAAACATTCAACAGAATTTCACAGCGCATTGCATAAAAATGATGGTGGTCAGACAAATGTCCTCTTCTGGGCTACTCGCTTTTGTAATGGGTGTGTCAAGAGTACAAGATCTAAACGCCCGAAAAGCCAAAGCAACTTTAGACAAAGCAGCGCACAGTAATGACAGACTAGAAAGGAAAAATATCGCCCAGAAGCAGGTAAAAACATAAAAAATTTTACTAGCTACAACGATTTCGTTAGCACCAATATGCTGTATTTTGATAGAAAGTTTCTAAAAAAAACGTTTATGCGAAATGGGAAATCTTCTTACATCCCTCAGTTTGAATGAAATGTTGTTGAAACGAAGATTTTGTGATGAAAGATTTCTAGCTCAATTAATCGTCATTTAACAAACGGGGTCAAAAAAGACTTTGAACTAGAAGTGAAATCGTTGTGAGTCTATTCCAATTTACCCTAAAAATTTCGACATGCGCAGTCATATGTGAAGTAAATTATCCTCTCTGCTTAGGATTACCAAAAACAAAATCATAATAAAAGATACAACGGCATGCAGAACAAAATGTGATGACATGTGAGTGGTTGCGAAACGTATCTATAAAACTGCAAAGAAACCATCTGCCTTTCTTAATGATGGGAAATTCATTTCGAAAGCTAATGCACATTCCTATGTGGGATAGGTGCGACAAATCTTCGGAGAAAGTAAAAGCGCAAAACTCCATCTCTCATAAAGTCCTTATTTTCTAAAAGAAATTTTTTCAACACTTATTTCTACAGAACTGAATAAGGGTACTAAACTTGCCTTTTGGGCTGCCTCGATAGCTCTTATGCTTTCAAAGTAACATGGCAATTGTAGTAAAAGGTAACACGACCAACGGTAGTAATTAGAATTATTTTCCACTTTGTGTGTACTCTAAAAACAGACATCATGAAATAGATTAAATTATTACATATAAAATATAATTAAAAAATTATAGTATTAATTGGCAATGAAGCATGTCGTTGCACGATTTCCGTTTCAAAATTCAATTACTTAAAAAGGAATTCTGTAATTGCAAGGGAATCTCATTTTTAAGAGATCAAAAGGGTCAAGCTATTCGCGAACCGCAGTTAAGGGGTCGGAGAGCCGATGGCTTAGCTAATTAATTTTATGATCCGCTAAGGCACTATGTATTCTGTTTGTTCACCGTGCATTGTGGGATGGATAGCTTGATAGATTGAGTAAGACCTTTGGTGCTTAATGATAGAATTCATGGAAGCTAATAAGGAAACCAACACAGATACAGGTCTAAACCTCGCAATGGTGTTTACTATATATATATATATATATATATATATAATAAGTTAGGGGTACGATGAGAGAATTTAGTGGAGAATATACCAACTACTTTTCAACCACGGCCAAAGTGGGGAAGGGTATAGCTCTCACATGATACAAGATAGATTGAAATTGCTGTATAGTAAATTGCTGGAGGAAAACTCACAACTAACTTGATGGCATTTTTATTTCTGTACAGGAACAATTCTTTAGAGATGTATTTCCTTAATTGGCACGACGCTATGAATGGTAAACGCCCACAACCTTATATACGCAGCTGCATTTTAGAACAACCGAAAAATGCGCCTAACGAAGAGACACCATTTAGCAAGTGTAGGCGGCAAAAGATGATGCGCACAACGGTGCTGAAGTATTCATAGCTTAGAAATTCTTTGTTTCAGTTCTGAATAGCAATTGGGCAAGAGTTTTCGCCATATGAATACTGCAGAGCAATGCAGATGCAATACTATATCGATAAATACTGCAATCAGACGCCGTGACTGTTATGCTACACGAAAATTATTTTTTATTTTTATTGAACTTCAAAAATTTTCAACAAGAGTCAATTCTCAACTGTTTTATTACAATTTTTTTAATTTCTAAAATAGTATTTACCCTTATTTTAGTACTCACCTCGATATGAATAATTAACTTCTGTTGTCATTAAGTAAAGATATACCGAAGAAATGACAAAGAGCACTGCTCTCTTTTTTATGGAGATAGTTGTTCATGAGATGTTGTTCGAATAAAAGCTTAGAAAGAGCACTCCTTTTTCTCAATTGCAAATTGCTATTGTGCCCTTTCAGAAGATGCCTTCTGAAAGGGATGAAGAAATTTAACTCTTTTAGTCATTATTATTTCATAATATTCTACAGACACTTTAATTACCTTGGAGTTTTAATGCAAAATATCCTGTGTAGAGGACAACAAAGGAAAATTTCCGCGGTCAGATTTTAAGAGAATTTTTATGTTTTGATAATCCTTTGTCATTAATGATTCGTATGAGCTCACTTAATGCTTGTAACAGAGACAGAAGTTGAATCAATGTAACACTAACTTCCGGTATGTAATCATAATTTAGTGCACATAATTAGTTCGTCTCTGAGGACATAGCTTCTATGGTGTTAATTAAATTTGGAACTGCTATCGGAATAAAGTCAAACATGGAATTTAAACAATTTTTGAAATGTGCAAAACGGATGATCTAAATCTTTGGTTGAAAATTAGACTAGTCACACTGAAAACATTTGTAAAATTTGTGAAAGAATTTAAAATAAGAAACAGATAAATATTACAAGAAGGCTCCTTAGTGGGCTTCAAAAATAGATATATTTTTAAGGAAGAAAATCTCAGCTATGAAATGATGGGATCAAAAATGTATAACAAATAAAGTCTTAAGGAATATTTACAAACCTGAATTGAAAAGAGAATATTCGGAGTAGAAAGGTACTTTTCTATAGGCTAAGAGATTTCCAGGGCTAGGGGGATTGAATAAAATCTCTTCAGATAAATCCGTTCAGAATTCACTTCGATAGTGCAAGGAACAAAATAAAATATTCGTTTTCTACGTTAAGGAAGATAATGATATCTTCGCTAAGGACTTGCAAGAAAGTTTTTATCTATTGTTGAAATATAACTTTCCTACGGTTGATATATCATATGGCGATTATTTTCGTAATGCGATTTGTCAATCCAGTTTCGTTGGTGGGGGCACTGAAGGGGATTTGCCTGATCTAGAAGGAGATATTTTTTCACGAGTTCAGGGAAAGCGCCTCCTACCGATGGCATAGCAAAAGATATCGTAAATGGAAATTTTATTATTAATCTAGAACTCATTTATATAAGAGCAAGAGTTATGTTCTTCAGTGAAAAAGGAAAGGATAAATTAATACCTAGAGCATGTAGACTAATTTCTTTACCCTCGATCTGCGGTAAAGTTTTGAACGATAATCAGCAAATAGATTAAATTATTATTTGAAGTACAGTCTTAATCAAAATAATTCTGATTCATTGCAGGCAAAAATGCGGGGACAGAAAGGTATTAAGTGCAGATTTTATTAAAAAGTATGATTAGAAGTATTCATTACCTCAAATTATGAAACAGTAATTCACACTCAAAAAAAAAAAATTCAAAATTTCATCATGGAGTTTGTGCCGTTGGGAAGACTACAATCTTTTACTTTTGGTAACAAAGACTCTACCGAGTCATGTTACACGGCAAGACAAAAGACTCTTCATAAGAATAATAAAAACGTAAATTTAGAAAAACGCAGATTCGTTACGATTTCACGTACCGCTATCTTACGAGAGAAGAAAACAACATACTGTTGACAATCTGTTGCTGCTAAGTATAGACATCATAAGGTGCGGCTCATAAATAGCCAACAGGTGCTACCTTCTGTGCATTTAAAGTGAATGTTTTTAAAAGTCAACGCAAATTATCAACTCAAGTTTAAATCTTCTAAGTGGTAATTTTAGCATTTGTGAAGTTGTAAAAAAAAGACGCGCTAAGAAGGAGTTATCCGAATGAGACGAAAATCGGTAGATGTGATGTGCATGTACAGAAAAAAAAATGATTACAATGTCAGAAAAGTTGGATGGCTTGTGAGAGATTGAGCTTCACAAACTGAGTAAATCAATAACGCGTTGATTCACCTCTGCCCTTTATGCAAGCATTGATTGCTAGAATTGGCAGATATCTTCTTGCGGGACATTGCGCCAAATTCTGTGCAGTTGGCGAGTTTGATCGGCAAAATCCCGAGCTGGTTGGAGGGCCCTGTCCATAATGCTCAAAACGTTCTCAATGTGGGGAAAGATTCGGCGATCTTGCTGGCCAAGGTAGTGTGAGGAAAGCATGAAGACAAGCAGTAGAAACTATCGCCGTGTGCAGGCAAGCATCATCTTACTGAAATTTAAGCCCAGGATGGCGTGTTATGAGGGGCAACACAACGGGGTGTAGTAGATCATCGACTTACCGCTGTGCTGTATGGGGGCCGCGGATGACAACCAAAGAGGTCCTACTATTAAGTGAAACGGCATCCCGGACCATCACTTCTGACTGTCGGGCAGTATGGCGGGCGACAGTCAGGTTGGTATCTCACCGTTTTCCGGGGCATCTCCAGACATGTCTTCGCGGGTCATCGGAGCTCGATTAGATCAACCGGCTGCATATATGCAGAGGAATCGAAATTTCTCCTCTTTTATACCCTGGCAGTTGCGCAGTTAAGATGCGCTGCAGTGTTGCCGGCTCATTCACTGTCCGCAAAATTTTAAAATTTTGAATTTTCCATCGAAACCTGTATGCATATCAATTTGTGTCCAGTTTGCACTACTTCTGCTTGGTGCGTCTATTTTTTGCATTAGAGTGTATAATAAGAGACCCTGAAGGCAATACATAGGTGTACATCGAAATATAAGTTTCATACGGAAACAAATCTCTAGCAGAAAAGAAAGAAAATCCTTTTAGGATTAAAAATCATGTAAGAATTAAACAGAATGAATAAACTGATTTTTTGCGTCAAAGACATAGTCTCAAATCGTGTTTATTGAGATAATAATATATCTTAGAAGAAAGAAACCATGGTTACAGAATAGCAAAAGTAGGTAGACATTTAAGATTTTTTCCAAAATTAAGATAGTAAAATTACCATACGATTATTTTTTGAAGGTAATACTAAAAATTCATTGAATATTCCCTTAATATTTTAATCGTTTTAAAGTTATAAGAACTGCATGTGTTTATGGTCAAATATTTGCACATTCATTAAACGGTTCTCTTAATCTCCGATATTTTGAAACGTATGCAAAGCTATATTTTCGTAAGATTATAACTGAAGAACTATGAATAAAGTAAATTCTGTTTACCACAGGTAAACGGGAAGTGAAAGATTATATTAAGTTGTGGGTATTTACTTAAGTGTTTAACATTTGAACTCCACAAACACTAATAAGCGAATAATCGCTTAAGTGTGTTAACAGAGACGTGTTAACAGACTTAAGAAGGGTTAAGTACCCTTTATTTCTCAGAATAAGTACAATCAGTTCCTGACTCAGAGTGTACAGCAAAGCCTCCATTTAGGCTTGGACTTAACTAATTATGAAATTAAATTAAACTAACTTTAACTAAAGCTAACTGAAGATATAGACGAAGCTATCAAGATTCTAAGTAGTTGGCTCCTAAATCTTAATTAAGTCAGCGAAGCCAAACAAGGGCCTAAAGTATGGCCGAGCGTAGCAATATCTAAGAGAGACGTAGCCAAAAGGCAAACGCGCGCTGGCCAGAAACTCAGACTCTCTCTAAGTCTGTGAAACGTCGACTTAAATACTACTTTTTATTCATTTGCATTAACTGCGTTTCTAAATTTACATTCTGGTGGGAAATTGTAAATTGAAACTAGAATGATAGGAAAGATGCATAAACTTAAAATAACTGTTAATAAAATTAGGATAAACCTTTCAAAGTATTTAATTTGAAATCAAATGTTATTTTTAAACTGTTCTAAAAATATAAAATTTATATATATATACACAGTCCAGTCCCATTAATGTGACCATCTGTCAAAAGCCAGAATAACCACCTTTCGCAGAGCGGACTGCTGCGAGACGTGCAGGAAGAGAGTCACATAGGTTCCTGAAGGTGTTCTCTGGGATGTTGAGCCATGCCGACTCTAATGCCGTGGCCAGCTGCGCTAGATTACGCGGTTGAGGATCCATGGCGCGAACAACTCGATCGAGATGGTCCCACAGATGCTCGATTGGGTTTAAGTCAGGTGAGTTTGCTGGCCAGGGGAGGACGGTAAACTCATCCTGGTGCTCTTCGAACCACGCACGTACACTGGCAGCTGTATGGCACCTCGCATTGTCCTGCTGGAAGATGCCATCATCCTGAGGAAAAACAATGCGCATGTAGGGGTGAACATGGTCCGCAAGGACAGATGCGTACTTGTATTGATCCATTGTGCCTTCCACAATGATCAGTGAACCTAGAGAATGCCAGGAAAACATTCCCCAGACCATAATGCTCCCGCCTCCAGCTTGGACCGTTCCGGCAATGGTTGCAGGGTGGTTCCTTTCAGAGGTTTCACGCCTTATACGCCAACGTCCATCTGTCCGATGGAGCATAAAACGCGATTCATCCGAAAACGCAACCTGTCGCCACTCAGTGGACGTCCAGCTGCTGTACTGGCGTGCAAATTCTAGCCTTCGCCGTCGATGAACAGCAGTCAGCATAGGTGCACGAACCAGGCGTCTGCTTCGGAGGCCCAGACGCAGCAATGTTCGCTGAATAGTACTTTGGGAGACACTTTTGGTAGCCCCTTGGTTCATTTTGGTGGTCAGTTGCTCAACGGTAGCCCGTCTATCTGCCCGAACGCATCTCCGCAACCGTCGTTCGCCTCTGTCATCTATGGCCCGTGGTGCACCACATTTGCCACGTCGCTGATTTTGGACAGTCCCATTTTGCCATGCACGGTACACTTTTACCACGGCGGCACGCGAACAGTTCACAAACTCAGCCGTTTCGGAAATGCTTCCACCCTTGGCCCGAAAGCCAATGATCATGCCCTTTTGGAAGTCGGATAAATCGCTTCGTTTATGCATTACGCCAACGATTGAAATGTTTTCCGAAGCCCTCACACACCCTTTATATACGCTCAACTGCACTGTGCTGCCACCTGCCTTCTGTGATTGGTTATTTAACTCTGACATGGAAAGTACGTGGTGGTCACATTAATGTGACTGGACTGTGTATTTAAATGTAAATTTATGTGAAATAGGAATTGGTAAATGTCAAAATTTATTTGTTTGAAACACCGGAGATATTGTTATTCTTAAGATCTGGATCCGTTTCATTTTATTTATTGCCTATCTAGAGTAAAGATAAGTGAAATCAGCATTTTCAAAAATATCACGCTGTGACTGGTAACAAATGAAAAGGAGTGTGATATCCTCATATACAATTTATTGGTGTCTTCTAGATTGAAATTGCAATGTGTGGTTACGATGCTCTTAAGTATACTGACGTTTTGAGCCATTCATGCTTTTACAATTTGCTAAGATGGTCTACTTATCTTTCGCAAGGTTACAAGGATAAAGTGTCTGATGAGAAAAATGGTAAACATTTTCTTTGGTGGTAGTGGTTAACGTGGTAATTTGCCTTGAGATGAATTACTGCTAGTACATTGCAAATTTGATACAACATCTTCTCAGCATAAACTAAGCAACTTCGTACATCATTTACGGAGTATTTTCCATATTATTCTTATATGATAAGTATTTTCCTTATAAGATTTAAAACTAGGCATCAGTTACAATTAATGTGCCTAGAGTTATAAGGTATTTATCCCGCCTTCTTAGCATGTCTTCGTGGTGTAATGATCAGCACACTCGGCAGTCGCGAGGTTCGAGTCCCAGGGAGGTCATTGCTCATTTTTCACGTCTTATGCTTAGAATAACTTAAAGTCTCCACAATGTTAGTAAAAATATTAGTTATATCATTGCAGTTCTAATAAATGCGTATCTTTCTCAGAATTGCCCCCAAAAATCACATGAACTAGACGGCAAAAACATTGGAAGTATTTCCCCATTTTCAGTCTCAAATTAGGATAATACACGATTTTAGAAACAATCTTACTTGATAAAGAAGAGTGTCCAGCATACTGGCGCTGAAAACATTGCCCGCTGCAAAAGGTAACCGGAACATGTACGATATGTGTGACCCCCTGTCTTTTTCCCTCTGGAAGAAAAAAAAATAATGTTACTTTGACCACTTTGATTATAAAAAAACATTGTAATAATTGTTATGGTAATTTTCCTTCTAAATATTATTGCTGCTTTTGTCATCGATAATATAATTCTGTGTCCTTAAAAGAGCCCAATAACATGGGCAAAACTATGTAGAGGAAATGTTTTCTGAGATACCTGAATGAAGACATTTATGATAGAACACACTTCAACATTTATCCTGAGTGATATAATTGTTATGATCTTCTGTACTCGCCAGAATAGAATCCTGCGATTGTTTTCTGTAGAAGTTCACAAATGTTTAAAAATAACCTCCAAAATTACTTGAGGAACGCCATACAGTAGTTCAGCAGAACAGCACCCAAAAGTATTATTAATTCATAATAATATTCTGAAATAGTTCATTAATTATTGAATTAATGAACTATTTCAGGGGACATCTGTGAAGAAGTTGGACATAGGAGGATAACATATTGAAAATGCTGTAGATTGATTTGCATTGATTCTAATTTGAAGGCATTTTACAATTTTGTGATATCGTTTGATATCAGCATCATTCATACATGTAAAAAATTATTTGCATTTAAAAATATTTTATGTCTTCCTGATAACATTATGTAGATTCCAGTTTAAAAGAATTTAAAACAGATTTTAGATTTTAGAATTTCCAGTATTTTTGTATGTAGAAAAAATAGTTAAAAGTATATTTTCTGTTAAAAACTAAGTCGACTAGACTGCATAACATTTTATAGCAGTATTAGCATTAGAATTCATATTTAATGTCAAATTAAAAACAACACAGGCAAGCAGTCCGCTATACCATTACATAGATTCTCCGAAATATACAAATAATCTCAGACAGCCAATCTGCGCTGCAAGCAATCCGCAATCCTTCATATTCTTCACAACCAGTAAAGTCCATACAACAATTACCTCCCAACAGCATGCATCTGAATACTCTAAATACTCAAGTACTCATATAATTAATGTATATAGCATAATGTAATCAACTAATCAAGTGTTTTTATTGCAATCAAGTATCTATATATATATAAAGAAGAAAGTCTGTGTGTTTGGTTGCCCTCTAAGAACTCAGTCGCTACTATAGCTATCGTCACCAAACTTTCTACCATTCTTTCTGGGTCCTGGAAAAAGTCGACGTCCACTGTTTTCCAAAAAAAGTAGCTAAAATCAGAGATATTAGTTAAAAACGGGGAAAAACAATAATTTTCGCCTCCCACATTTTTCCGAGTGGCAACAGTCTAGAAGCTGCAAATGAAAATCTGCTTTATTTCGAAAGTTGTTGCCACTGCTCACTTTCAAATCCTAGAGTTTGTTAATAAAAAAATTCTAAGTATTACGATGAAAAAAAATAGGATTGCCAAACATCAAATACATTATTCCCGTTTCCAAATATTCGTGAGAAGCCATTTGGGCTGTTCCCATCTTCGTACGACTTTAATCAGCCGAAATATGAATTAAAAACTCTGAAAGCGCTCAC
Organism: Stegodyphus mimosarum; assembly: GCA_000611955.2. Lineage (NCBI taxonomy): Eukaryota > Metazoa > Arthropoda > Arachnida > Araneae > Eresidae > Stegodyphus > Stegodyphus mimosarum. The sequence goes on from KK116286.1 coordinate 592,377, forward strand.
TCATTTTCCCGAGTGGCAACAGTGTCGCGCGTTGGAGATGAAAACGCTTTTTTTCGAAAAGTGTTGCTACTGCTCGCTTTCAAATCGTAGAGTTTATTAATCAAAAATTTGTAAATTTTACAAAATCTATACATATATATAAAGAAGAATGTCTGTTTGTGTGTTTGTTTGTTTGTTCGTGTTATTGATTTCTGATCAATTACGATAAATGTTTTGCCACATTTAATCGACTAAAATTGAATATAAGTTAAATATTGGATGGAACGTGAGGTTTTACGACTATTTGATTAGAAAGATAAATATCATTAAGAGCTGTAGTATGCCATTGTTGCTGATATAATGAGAGAGAATTAGCTTATTTTTCTATTGGAAGTTTTTATGTGGGTTCCACATCGTATTAGACTGAAAAATGTATTTGCATCGTTATTAGAGAAGGATTACAACGTTATAGTTCTCTCTGTTGTTAGATACATTACTCTCAATCTAACTTAACTGGCATCGGGTACTTCCGCTTGTTCAAGTACATAAGTAGTATTCAAATGTACAAACAGTAGTCATACCATAACTACACTCACGTTTGTGAAAATTGCAACACCAAGAAGGAATCGTCATAATTGAATGCAATTTAATACACAGTTGAGTGGTAGTGGTACAAATAAATGATTAAATGTTCAAAGCAAACAAACAAGAACAAGAGATCAGAATCAGTATTTTGTGTGGCCACCACGCGCCGCAATAAGTGCTGCTACACGACGTGGCATGGAGTCAAACAAAGTTTGAATGTCTGACTGAGGAAGAGCATTCCATATCGTTTGTACGCGTACCCAAAGTTCGTCTGCAGACGCAACAGGACGAGGATCACGAGCAAGACGCCGACCAATGACATCCCACACATGTTCAATTGGCGACATATCCGGGGAACACGCAGGCCAAGGAAGAAGCTGTACCTGCTGCGCTGCAAAGAAGGATTTAACAATCCGAGCAGTATGAGGGCGGGCATTGTCCTGTTGAAATACAGCGCCTGGCAAGCTTTGAAGGAAGGGAACAGCTTCGGGCTGTAGAACTTCACGGATATACCGGTTGCTGTTCAGATTGCCCACAATTCGTAGCAATTGAGATCGTCTATGATATGCTATGGCGCCCCAGACCATAACTCCGGGTGTTCGTCCACTGTGGCGTTCGATAATGCACTCCGGAAGGTGGCGTTCACCGGCATAGCGTCTGACACGAATGCGGCCATCATGGTACCACAAATTAAAGCGGGATTCGTCAGAAAACACGACATGCTGCCAATCAGCACGCCAGTCTCTATGCTGATTGGCCCATTGTAGCCGCAGGCGGCGATGGTCGTGCGTTAGGGGGATCCTGTATAAAGGAGTCCGTGCGCGCAGTCCACACTGCAGCAGACGTCTACGAATTGATGAAGCACACAATGAAACACCTGTAGCTATTGACCACAGTGCTGCCAATTGTCTAGAGGAAGCTGTACGGTCCGTCCGCGCCATGCGGACCAGGTGTCTATCATCGCGAGCTGACGTCACATTTCGGGGTCCACTCCCGGATTTCCGAGTTGTCCGACACTCGTCCGTCCACTGCTTCCAAACGCGCATCACTGTGCTGCTGTTACGCTGCACACGAGAGGCTACTGCACGATACGACAATCCAGCTTCACGAAGGCCGATGATTCTCCCTCGTTCAAACTCTGTAAGTTGTTCAAATCTCGCTCTCTTTCGTCGACGAGGCATAAGTACAGATTGAGTTAACGTTTACCACTAGCAGATAACCACCGATAACCATACACGGCTCGCTACAGCGGTCTATTTATTCGGATCCATCAGCCGTTCAGAGGGCGCTGCTCAGCATACGCATGCGCTACGGATTTGCAATTCTAATCATTTGCATATCATGCGCTACTTTGCATTTCCTGAAAATTTCAGCTCACTCGCGTAAGTCCTTCATGGTGTTGCAATTTTCACAAACGTGAGTGTATGTATCTATTATATCAACGCATATACGTATTCAAATAACGCTAATTCCAAAAGAATGAATGTAAACAGTTTAATGTATTCAAGTGTCTTACTGTAATCAAGCTCTCAAGTGCATAACTAATGTATTCATGTAACTTAATCGCGTATCCAATGTATTAATGTATATTTAATTGACGGATCATATTTTCTGCATTTAAGAATTCTTCTTCTTCTTATTATTATTAGTAGTAGCAGTATGATTATTATTAGTATTTGATACATTTAAGAGTTTTGGCGACGTGCGCCCAAAAGCATCACCAATGCATTCTAACAACTAATGATTATTCATGCAGCTAACGCATTCATGTAACATCGTTCAGGTCCCTGTTTGTTCATGCGACTTCATAAAGAAGCGAACCTCCTGAACTCCTCCTTAATAAAGAAGAAGCATTCCTGAGGCAAGCCTCCTGGGACTCGGGAGCTGCCGGTTGGTACGGCTTACTGCCGTAAGGTGGAGGGCGTGGGGCATATACCAGCTTACCTTTGTTAGGCACCAGCCCTCCGTCCTCTATCCCCTACATATGAGTTTAGTTTTAAAGCTTGTATGTTTACTTTTGGGTTTCTCGAATTTATGACGTTTATGACATTTTGACAGTTAAATGCGTCAGCGATTTTCAGCTTCATATTTACTGAGCTTCAGCTTTATACACTCACGTTTGTGAAAATTGCAACACCAAGAAGGAATCGTCATAATTGAATGCAATTTAATACACAGTTGAGTGGTAGTGGTACAAATAAATGATTAAATGTTCGAAGCAAACAAACAAGAACAAGGGATCAGAATCAGTATTTTGTGTGGCCACCACGCGCCGCAATAAGTGCTGCTACACGACGTGGCATGGAGTCAAACAAAGTTTGAATGTCTGACTGAGGAAGAGCATTCCATATCGTTTGTACGCGTACCCAAAGTTCGTCTGCAGACGCAACAGGACGAGGATCACGAGCAAGACGCCGACCAATGACATCCCACACATGTTCAATTGGCGACATATCCGGGGAACACGCAGGCCAAGGAAGAAGCTGTACCTGCTGCGCTGCAAAGAAGGATTTAACAATCCGAGCAGTATGAGGGCGGGCATTGTCCTGTTGAAATACAGCGCCTGGCAAGCTTTGAAGGAAGGGAACAGCTTCGGGCTGTAGAACTTCACGGATATACCGGTTGCTGTTCAGATTGCCCACAATTCGTAGCAATTGAGATCGTCTATGATATGCTATGGCGCCCCAGACCATAACTCCGGGTGTTCGTCCACTGTGGCGTTCGATAATGCACTCCGGAAGGTGGCGTTCACCGGCATAGCGTCTGACACGAATGCGGCCATCATGGTACCACAAATTAAAGCGGGATTCGTCAGAAAACACGACATGCTGCCAATCAGCACGCCAGTCTCTATGCTGATTGGCCCATTGTAGCCGCAGGCGGCGATGGTCGTGCGTTAGGGGGATCCTGTATAAAGGAGTCCGTGCGCGCAGTCCACACTGCAGCAGACGTCTACGAATTGATGAAGCACACAATGAAACACCTGTAGCTATTGACCACAGTGCTGCCAATTGTCTAGAGGAAGCTGTACGGTCCGTCCGCGCCATGCGGACCAGGTGTCTATCATCGCGAGCTGACGTCACATTTCGGGGTCCACTCCCGGATTTCCGAGTTGTCCGACACTCGTCCGTCCACTGCTTCCAAACGCGCATCACTGTGCTGCTGTTACGCTGCACACGAGAGGCTACTGCACGATACGACAATCCAGCTTCACGAAGGCCGATGATTCTCCCTCGTTCAAACTCTGTAAGTTGTTCAAATCTCGCTCTCTTTCGTCGACGAGGCATAAGTACAGATTGAGTTAACGTTTACCACTAGCAGATAACCACCGATAACCATACACGCCTCGCTACAGCCGTATATTTATTCGGATCCATCAGCCGTTCAGTGGGCGCAGCTCAGCATACGCATGCGCTACGGATTTGCAATTCTAATCATTTGCATATCATGCGCTACTTTGCATTTCCTGAAAATTTCAGCTCACTCGCGTAAGTCCTTCATGGTGTTGCAATTTTCACAAACGTGAGTGTATTTAACGTTCTGTTATGAACACTGCGTAATACTTTAATATATTAGCTAGATTCATTAGCTTCGTGCGAAAATTTTGGGTACTCTTCTGTTATCAGGACCGGATTCAGAAATGCATGTATGTATTCATGTATATATGTAGGTACGTACGTATGTGTGTGTTTATACACACTCAAATGCGCACTTACATGCATACACACATGAATACATACATACATTTTTTTATTTCATTTTATTTCAGTCACAATAACAAAAGAGTACCCAACGTTGTTAAGAAATTCTTCACTTTCCATTATACATATCGCTGAATTTCTTTATTAATAATCTTCAAAAAAATTGGTTTAAGTACAAAATTATGATTTCACACTATTAATTTATTTTTAATGCGAATATTTAATACTTAATATGAATTCAAATATATTTTTTTTCAATACGAATGATTGAAGGATATTTTCAAATACAGCAGTGGAAATTATAGTACCGAAATCCGACACTTTTGTGCTCACGATCAGTTTTGGGTAAAAAGGCGCGTTTTAATTTTTTCACCCTTTAATATAAAATGCATATTTCTGTGCACATGAATAATCTGTACATTTGCGTTTGGTAACAAAAGCTTCAATTTTTAGCATTTTGCTATATTAATACTTTGTTATATTGTAATAGATTATTTATTGTGCTTTCTGTCGTTGAATTATTCAATAAAAATGTGAATCTATGGTTATTTGAATCCACATATTTACTAATATGCAAAACAAAATAATGTACCTAAAATAATGCAAGTAAATTATCCTAGAGAAAACAATGAATTAGTATTTATTTAATTTTTTGTGTCATTATTAAATAAGATGTTTTTGGCCCTGAAAATAAAATAATATACCTAAAATAATGTAATATAAAATAATGTAATGAAATTATCGAAGAGAAGGAGAAATAAGTTCTTCCACAAAGGGAGCCCGAATCATTCTGCTTTGTTTCTTTGCTGTTTATCACTATACTAGAGAAAGCTTTGTGGTTTGATGATTGAATTAGTTTCTTATGAAGCCTGTTATCTCCTTTAGTAAACCTTCAAACAAAAGGATTAATATCCGTCAAGGGCCGACAAAAATATATATTTAATAATATTTATTTTTATCAGATTTCTTTGCACATATAAATAGAAAACAGAGTTTTACGAGGTAAATAATATGCATGACGTTTGTCTTTTACATTATTTATTTATTGGCAGAAAATTAAAAGACTAAGCAAATTAGTCTTTTAATTTTCTGCCAATAACTAAGTTAACTTTATTTGGTTAGAAAGTGAAGAAAATGCCATCTAAATAATCAGAAGTTCCAGGTACTGGATTCCAAGTAATTGGATTTCTATCGCATAAGTTTAAAATTATACGTGTCAGTCTTACCTTTTCCATTTTAGATAGATGTAGGGCATAGGCATCTCTCGCTCTAAATTGCATGAAACGCATGTTGCAAGACTGGCTCAGTTCTGTGATGATACGAACGCTTGGAAACAATCTGCAAAATGACAGCATAAGAAGAATTTAACTCAAAAGGATGTAATCCCAATCAGAATTTAAAACCCAAAATAACTTTTGAGATTTATGGCTATACGCAAGCTATCATGTGGATAGCTCAGGGATAAGCAAATCGAGCAATGGCATCAATCTGTCGACGCTTAGTTCCGAAAATGTTGCTTATCAACAGCAACAACCTGATTGAGCATATGAAACGCTGATGCATGAATTTAAGGCGACAGACGAAGTCTTTTAGAAAGAATAATGAAGTGAATATTTTTTGTCTTGTGTTTGTTAGTACTGAAAAGAATCAAGTTTTATTTAAATAAATATTTAGAGAATTCTCTGTGAAATGATAACTATTCTACAGGATGATTTTGATATTTTGCTTAAGTGGTCTTATCGGTATTTATATATGAACGGCAGAGATACTGGTCGCTTCCAAAGATAATCATCGTAATCAGTGTTCACCACAAGAGAATTTACATTTTTTACTCTTACATGATAATGGGGCATCCATCCATTGGATTGAATTAGCATTGGTGAATAAAAAACCCCATTATCAGAAATATTTCATGAATTGAGCTACATGATTTGTGTTTTTTACCCAGTATGTACCAAGTCATGGCCAGTTTCCTACACATTTCTTTGATAGAAATATTTTTTTTCCGACATTTTCATATGCGAAGGACGAGAAGGGCATAAGATCACTACGTCTTCCAATGCTCAATGAACGAGGAATTTCATTTGAAACACCCTAAAAACACTGACTGAATATTTAAAAGACTTATCATTAAATTTGCAGACTTAATGAACAAAATTAACAGTGTTTGGAACAAACTAGCAAGTGAGGGTACGAACTAGTGTCAAATAACATAAAAAAATATTAAACTTCTGTTACTAATAATAGCATTGGTGACTTGTTACGACAGTTCTTAATTGAAATATGGTTTTAGGCCTGTATTTGTTACTTCATTTTATTTTATTTACTATTAATTACGTTAAGATCCTATTATTTATTGAAAAATTTATGTTTATTTATGAGAAATATGATATTAAAGAGCGTAGTATTGTTACGAATTTTGTATATATATATAAATAATTTTTGATGAAATTATATATGAAATCGTAGTATTTTTTTGGTATAATGTGACGTGAAAATCTAAAGAAGCGAAGCTTTGCCAGAAAAGTAGATATACAGGGGCAAGTGTATTTAACATAGCGTAACTGCCTCGCTAAATGGGCGAGATATAGCCAAGCTGGCGATGGTTTTGGTGACTAATTTTTGTCGCCAAATGGGTGATAAATCGCCAAAAGTCATGAAATATGGCGACATTTCGGTCTGATCCCTATACAACATCCGGACCTCGTATGCCTTTCAATAATTTCGAGAAATGGAATTTACCAGAGATTTCCCGGTGGCCGGGTTATAAAACCGGAGAGAGCATCAGTTTCTCAGTTGTTAGTTCAGACCTGAATTCAGAATATTCAAATATCTGTGAGACCTTCGCCTTTTAGACGAACGTTGCGTTGTGTTTAATGTTCTTAATAGTCTGAAGTGTAGTTACTGATTGTACTCTGTGACACTGTGAAGAGCAATGATACTGTGAGAGTATTTTTGTGGAAAATTCCAGAATTGCCAAGTATTTCTTTCGGTGAAACAAATTTTATCAAGCTATCATGCAACACCGTGGTAGCTGAAAATCTTACTACTAGACTAATAAGGAGCGAAAACGCAGAAAAACGTAATGCATGCAATGAATACCCATACCGATAATGCAGTTTTGATATATACAGTATAAAAATAAGTATAAAAATTAAATTGGAAGATTGTGTTGCCATTGCCTATAACCACAATTTAACCATTAAAATACATAAAAACGGAACATTGCATTAGCGGATTTAAGCAGTGGAGCTTCATACATACTTGAACATAGTTTGAACGGCCACAATGGTGTTACAATCCGCCAGGTAATCTTCTTCGGCGGAATTGGAAGATTCTTTGTTGACGACTACCACGCTGTCAGCCAGGTTGATGCCGGCGCGCAGGAGGTCATCTAAGCTGTAAAAGAGAGAAAAAACGCTTAGCTGAAAGCATTCCCAGAAGAAAACAGTTTTAAGCTAAATACAGATACAAGAAAAAGACTTCAAAAAGGATTTATTATTTGAGAATAACTATTGTCATATCTTATTTTGCTAAGATTAAGACACTAAAAATAGAAATTGCAAATTCCTTTTCTTGGAAGAATTAATTCAGTTGATTGCTTTACCAAGATTATTGACATAAGAGAGCTGATTGAACAGGAATCTAATACTTGTAGTTGTACACTTCAAACGATTCTGAATAACTAGGTTTTCTATGAAGGGCATAGATTTAGCTCTTACATCCTAAGAACCTAGAACATGAATGCTTATTATCATGAGAACTCTTTTCCTAGGAAAACCAGAAAGACTAAAATGCTAATTCGCCAATCCATATGCCGCTGTAACCTAAAAAAAACACGAAACATCTCATAATAAATGCTGAATATAGTAGATATCACTGAATACTGCCTGAAGCGAGATAAGATTCATAGATAGCAGAAGTAGGATTTCTTTAGAAATATCTGATACATCTTCCCGGACAGTGGCTTTTAAATATTCCACTGACATTGGGTTATCCAGTGATTTCTTGCATATTAGACGCCCACCAGCGGCCGAGCGGTAAAAGACGCTAAACACTGGTAGTTCGGTCCGAGGTTCAAATCCCGCGAACGGGCTGGCTGCATGGGCGTTTTCGTGGTTTTCCCCATGTGTAACGTGTATACGAGCCAGTTTCCCTTAGAAAGTCCTCCACGAAGGCATCCCTCCCTTTAGGCAGATAGCCCTCGTGTGCTTTGCCATAATGGAATACGTTGCATATTAGAAGTTCAGACAACTGCAATAAACGTTAAATTTTATAAATTTCCAGAGCTAGTTTCGAAAGGTTTACTACAAAACCTTCTTCTTCAATTGCTGGAGTGAAAATAACGAAAGATAAGTTTGTGTTTATGCGATACCAGTGAAACAATAGACTAGAAAATTTAAGAAAATAAAGTTCTATCAAACTCCCCCCCCCCAAAAAAAAAGCAAGCAGCTGCTGGCTACGTCTATTAACGAAAAATGAAAACTACTATGGAATACTTTCTTTAAAAGTTAAGGGTAAATTTGGATTAAACTTTGGATCATTAACTAGACCTGAAAGATTATTATGAAAGGGAAACATCTTGAGAAAATCTAGTTAGCGAATGGAAAATGTTTTTTGAATAATTATGGCTGCAGAAAAAGGAAAACTGTGATTTTTTTAAAACAATTTGAGTAACAGATGGTTTGCGTATTTAATTTTCCTAACATATGTTTCATGTTCCTTAAGGCGAAGTTTTAAGGCTCTCTAACTAATATATATAAACCACATTAGCGAGGTAACATACATTGGTCAAACAGAGCAACCCATTACAAAATCTGCTTAAAAAGGTCATATTTCTCTGCTTTTACACTTTTGCTATGCATTTTACAATCACCATGTACAATGAAACTGTACTACTGCTTTTATGCTCTCATTTACTATTTAAGCAAATGTAACAGATAATAGTACTTTTATTCCCTCAATTCAGTTGAATGGTTTAATTTAACAGCTTTTTTCATTTACATGATGTTCTTTTACCTTTTCTGAAAATTCCATAAGCCCCTCATAATAGAGGAAAACTGCAGTACTTACTCGTCGATGGATCCAAGCATCCAATATACAAGAGGAAACCAAGAAATGGCATCCAAGAATGCAGGATGAGGTCTAAAAAAATAAACAAAAAATGAAAATACGAAACAATATTTGCTTCATTTAAATCGAAATCAAATAATCAATACTTTCAGACTTGTGAAATTACACGTATTGAAATGCCTTTCTACTTTAAATATACAAGGAAAGGTTTGATCACGAACTAGCGCTGCTTAAATGGGTGTTTTTTAAACCGTGTAATCGAACAGGTTTTATGAAGCTTTTAAGCAAACTCTTCATAAAAGAGCAAATTATAAAAATAAAGTTAAATTATAAATATTTACACACAAAGACTTACTAAACCTAATTGCAAATAATTAAAACATATGAAACTAACATAAAAGGAATAAATGCAGTGGCTTTTAAGATGCGAGAACAGTATATGTGAAAATGCAGTGCATGAAGATAAAAGCAAAGGAAAATAAATACAGAAACGATGGAATATTTATGTGTATTTCGCATGGTTTTTTTAGACTTCAAAATATTTATATAAAATTACATAAAAGTCATATCCCACATTATCACTTAAAACGTAATATTATTATTGTGACTTCTTTTTGGAAACATTTTATTGAAATAGTTTAGTTTCTGTACTTTTACAAATATGGATTAAAAGCAAACTGATCTCTGAAATACATTTTTAATATACGTAACATCTCTTACGCATTTTTTTTCTTTTGTGTATGTTTTATGTTCGGGTTTTGACAACGGCTTGAGATATAAGTTTATACATTTAAGTGAAAAATGATCCTTCAGCAATAAAAAATTAACAGAACTTACAAACAAGCATAATGTTTAGTGTTACATCGTTAACAGCTACGATAGACGGCTGATGCGAGAAGTTAAATCCAGATTTGAAAAATTACTTTGATATCAGGGTGAGGAAGTGACTTCAATATGACTAAGGTAATGTAAAGGACCAATTGTTTTTTTGCGAAGAACAGAAGGCAAGAATACTCATGAAATGGGCAAAAGAAAGTTTGAACTAGGCACTTTGAATACGGAAAGAGGCACTTTTCATCGAGAAATTGTCATATTATTTGTTCTGGAAGCGATAGTATCCATTGAGTGAGACTGTCTGTAAGTCTAAGATTCATTAAGAATTAAAATATCATCATTAAGATTGCAGAATTGAAAAACGTTATTAAAAAGCCTGAGGATAGTTTTGAGATGTTTTCGCTACGAAAGGAATTGACCCTTTGCATAAATAAAAGATGCGTAGACAGAGTATAAGATGATGATGCTACACAAGACGATAGTCGTTCTTGTTCAACTGCTGTGTGTTACTGAATTTTATCAAGGGTTAACGACTCAAAACAAAGAAGTAAAAACATCACAGCTTAGTTAGGAGATCGCAGGAGAAAGAAAAATTTTAACTTATAAAAGTGTAATGACTGTGAAGCGTAACGATAAAAAGCATCATAAAAGCGTAATGATAAGCGTTATTTTTAAGCTGTGTGGGTTCCGAAAATATAATTTTAATAGATTTACAGCATCACTTCGTGCACATCTTTGATACTAAGTACATAAACTTGTTTTGAGAAAAATAATAAATGAAAGAATATGCTATAAACAATGCCCCTAAGTACCTTTCTGTGACACCATGTATTGATTAACAATGTTTACAACTGGGATACTGAGCTAAGGGGATTACACTTACTTTTTTTCGAGGAGCAATACAATGGGCCTGAGCGTCTGGGGGCTGTGGAAATGAGCTCTGAGAGGAACAATGAAATTGTATATGCCATTGCTGGCGTAGTCTGCAGCCAGAATGATGCAGCGATTTGGCCAGTTGTAATTCTTTGCTGTACGGAACGTACAGTGATCGCAGACCTGAAACGATACGACGCATATAAATACTTTCAGGCAGATTTCTATCTAATCACTATTCAGATTTTACCAACGCACTGAAAGAAATTGAATGTTTCGTAATTTTTAGTTGGAAATAAAATGAGCCGACCGTACTTATTTTCATTTCATTAAACTGAGTTCTCCTTCTCTGTCACCTTTGTCGGATATTTCTTTCCGAATAATTATAAATAAAATTAATCTTTTCGTTTTCTCAATCTCACATAATTTTAGCATTCTAAGTTTTGTGTTTCCGTTTTAAATACGCACATACTTACTTGATTAAAACATATGAACATACTAATTTAAAACACGAATGGATCTGCTATTCTGAACTTATTTGCGCAATGTCACATTGCTCCGTTCATTCTCAGTATCAGAAGCATATCTTGAAGATGATGAAATCCGTGATTAAAATATTTCGCTAAAATAACCTCTTCCCTTTTGCTAGGGAATCAAGCGTAATCAGCAACATACTGAGCACAGGAACACAACATAGGGTTTCAAGTATTTGCAGGAATAAGAAAGTCGCATTGTTCAGCAAAAAACGCTTGAAATATATTCTACTAGGTTTTCGACATGCTTAAACAGGTTCATACTATCAAAGGTTTATCGCAGAATATCTCGCAAATATTCCGAAATACTCTTAAGTCTTTTAATAGTTTCCTAAGTCTTTTAATAAGTAAGACTTACTTTTGTAAACATGACATTTCAGTTTTTTGATAGTAAAACGAGTCAAGGACTTCTGCTGTTGTTTTACAAAGTTTTAGATCACTTGTAAACAAAATACCACACTTCTGCTCTACAAAGTTACTATAAAAATATAGCTGTTTCACTAGCAGATGGCTGCTTAATGAAATATTTGTATTAACTGGTAAGAAGATTATGCGTATTAATCTTTGCACAATTTCCGCACATTTGTGCACACATTTCGTCTATCTTTCTCAAAGATTAAATGCCCGGAGTTACAAGAAATTTCGAATTTACGCAAAAAACAGAGTGTTGCAAATTTAAGTTTTCATTTAAAAGACATTACCAACTAATTTGTTCAGTCAAATAGAAACGAAACTGTACAGCTTCTTACCTGAGACAACTGAAGACAGCAGAGCGGTTTCTTGACTTTGAGCAAATAACAGAAAGTAGGACTGACGCCAACGTAGGGAGAAACAGGAGGAAAACCACGGAGAATTCTAAAATTAAACACAGATCGGCTGGTTTTAGAAGTTTCACAACATTCCATTAATTACAAATGATTTTATTTTATTTGCACCCGGTTTATTTAATATATTCATTTTAGGTTTTATATAGTTAATGTGTAAACTTACATAAAGCTCTAACACTTAAGCATTCAACAGTAATATGGACGTGAGATAAAAATGTCGCACACATTTCATAAACCTTAAATCTTGTACATTGGTTCCAAATTTCGCAAGAAGTAGTAATTGATTTCTGTGTAATATTGAATTTTAAAAACTATGTATGTCCCTTTAAGTGCTTAGCACTTACTTCATCTGAAAAGTTTTTTTTTCGCACTATAAGGAATAGCTTTAAGACAGCATGTGACCTTCACTGCCTTTGGCACAAAATTTGAGTCGACATTTCTTCTTTTCAATGGGGTTTCCAATACCGAAGATGGAAATAATTGTCGTTTCTAAAGAAGGATAATTTTTACTTTTGGAAAATAGCTGGTGGAGGTTGAAGTACAAAACAGCTTTTATGAACAATCCCAAAGGTTTTATTTAGGTCTTGCGAACAACAATTACGCTATCATATCAGTGTTACAAAAAATGAGGACTAATGCCTTGTTCTAACGTTATCTTTAATCAAATGGCAATTTCGACCCATTATTGCAATAGATAGTCTTACGAGTAGTGCAAAGACTTGATAACTGAATAGCTTTTTAATTTCTTTGGAATTGTTTTCAGGAGAGAAAAATGATAGAATGGTTCACATAAATGAAATTAACTACTTTTTTAATGGTTTCTGCTGTTCTGAACCTCCCAACAAAGCTTCAACATTGAGAATCTAATAAGAACTCTTATGGGAAAATAAATTTCATATACATTCAGCGTTAATATGATTACATTAAAACTTTTCTTTGACAAATGAAACTCTTAGGGACAAACGAGTCAGTTTCACTTCACTCTTGGCCCAACGAGCGGCGAGTGGTCGGGCTGAATAATAGGCTCAGCTAATACTGTTGAATGTTTGAATAATTTGCTTAACGTATGTTAGAAGTATAATACTAGTTTTTGCTACCAAAGCAAATCAAACTCATGAACAATTTTGGGGATTGCATAATCTCAGGGTTAGTATAATCTACTTAATTGTACTAATTCTTAATGCGATTGAGTGCACCGAGTATTTAATTCCATTTAGATTATTTTAATCCTGCTTTTTACCAAATAGAGAATTAAAAATCAGATCGTATCGTAACATTTTCATAGTGAGTAAATTATGTTATTGTTTCGAAATTGAGTTCTTCCTTGCCAACTTAATTTTGTCTGAAATTTATTTAATGCACTTATATCAAAATTTTGAAAAACCGGTTCTTAAAAAAAGAAACATTGCAGTCAAAGAAATTTATATTTGTAACCTAAGAAATATTTTACTTATTCTACTTTATATTAAGTATCGTTAGATATTTTATGCAACTAAGTTGCTACAAAATTCTAGGAGTTCCGACAAAATATATCAATTATTATGCCCTAAACATGGCAACATTTTTGGTTATGAGAACAACAACAAAAGCAGCAAGAACAAAAAAGTTTTTTGTGTATTTTTTTTTAACTGGAACTTAAACGAATACACCAAGAAGAAACGAGAAAATAAATAGTTACGCGTATTTTCTAATGGTGTTACTATTCCATCTCTCATTACTAAAAATAAAAAGTTAACTGGAAAAAAATTGTAATAATTAAAATAAATAACGTAGTGTTTAGGAATAAACAGTTTACTTAAGACAATAATTTTTTTACAGATTTTTATCCGAATCATTTGCGATACCACAGAGTTCAGATAATGGAAGTAAATAAAATAATTATAAGATCTTTGATATCCATATTATAGCATAAACCTTAAATTTGTGCATACGTTTAACGATCATCTCATGTCGAAGATGTCATCAGTTTTTACATTATATTATTGGTTAAAATGATTGACCGAGATAAAACAGAAGAGAGCTAGGAAAAGGATGGCTTTGTGAAAGGTTTTCTTAAGGAAACTGGCTAATATTCAAGTTACGAATGGGCAAAATCACGAAAAGACTCGTGCAACCCACCCGTTCGCAGGATTTTTAAACCCAGATCGAAGTGTCAGTGTTTGGCAGTCTCATTTGGTCAACCTCTTGTGCCACAGCATTCGGCATCGGTTTCTTAGCATACGTTCGCTATGGTAAATGGGAAGAATAGCTAGCGCACCTTTTAAATATGTTGGATAAATTCGTCGCCGTTTTTTGATAGGGTAACAGTAAAGACTTACTCGCAACTTTCGGCTGGAGTGACCCAGGGAATGTCAAGGTATTTTTCTTGCTCCGCTTCCATGGCATCTTCTGCACCATCACACACAGACGTAGTCACGTGGATGCCGGGCGGGCTAAAGCTGTTGACGACGGGCATGATCCCGCTGCGCTTGAGACCGCTGAGGCTCGTGAAAGCTGGGGGATGACTTTCAGATAAAGGAACTTGCAGATGACTTCCGAACCTCCTCGCTTGGTAAGAATTCCCTTTCAGCTCAGCTGGGGAAGAAGGAGAGGTTCTATTATCAATAACCAAGTCTCCCATGGTTGGTATGTTAGTTTTTCGTTATAAATTATTTTTGAATTTCACACGGTGAAAAGTTTGTAAAGATTCTCACAAGAATTACGTATTACTTAAAGCATGATTAAGACAAAAACACTGTTTGCTAATGCAAGTGCAGAAACTATCTTTAAGTTTGTAGAACATAGAAGCAGTGAGTTAAATTTTATTTTTCTCTTTCTCTTCTTCGGAGATATTATCCATTTTTCATGTTTTATGAACACAGTGAAGTTAAAATGAGAAATTATAGCGAGATAAGTAAAAATAATGACATTTCTGAAAACATATTTTAGCATAAAATCTTGCTTTCCTATATATCGATGCAAAATAGAATGAAATTTATTTCTGACATGAACTGACTAGGTAAGATTCGCGTTTAACAGACTGTAAACGATTTAATTAGGGATGTCAACTATTTTAGGGTTGAAAATTAAAATTGTTCACTGCAGTATCTTTGGTTAAGGGGGATTTACATTAATGCCCGGGATTTACATTAATAAACAAACAAACAAAAACATATTAATTCTCTTCTCTTATACAATAATTTAATTTTACAATTAATTTATAATATATAATTAATTTATTATGAGTATTTTACTGAATAATGATTTATTCATAGAATACATATATACATTAACTTACAATTTGAAAACTGATATACGCTAAAATATAAATAAACATTTTTCCTGTTAAATAAGCATTTAGAAAAATAAGTGTTTTACTTTAATTCCTGTTATTGAATAATTCATTCCAATGAAGACTGGTTTGAAAATTTTGGATGAACGGCTTAAAAATATTGGCTCAACGCGGGAAGCGAAATGATGAACATCCGATTGACTGAAAATCAAGTTAATGTAAGCACCAGTTAATCATAAGAAATAGAATACCGTCATGGATAGAAACAATTCATATTTTGCTGTTTACAGCGATAAATAAAGCCCCCTAGAAACACAAAATATAAAAGAAAACACCATTTAACATGTACCTTTGCGTGCTTTCTGAGTGAAGAGACTATGATTGGTGAAGGAAGCAGCGTAAAATATTAGTTAAAGCATAAAAAAGTTCATTAAATAATATTTTTGTAGTAATACCTTTTTTTGACGCTTCATTTTCATCATGCACGACCGTGTCGGGATTGGGATCCGGATTCAGGCCCACTAAACTCTCCCTCTTGTGTTCGATAGGCAGAAAAGCGCTGTTCTCCTCCTTGGTGATATTCATGTAGAAACAGATATCTGAGGCTTTTAGTACATAACTGGGACCAGGATTCAGAAGAATGGGCCAAGTACCTCCCATCTCCGTCTTCACGCCTACCAGAGCGACACCATACCTGAAAAGGGAATAATTGCAAAATAAATTCAGCAATGACCTTTGATACCAGTGATACATACATAATCGTTAGAACGCTACGAAAAGACACACATAACGAACTAATACTGAAGAAAACAAAAATTAGCAAGACTAAAAGACAAAAAATGTGTAAACTGTGAGGTGCTATAATTTCGAGAGTCAAAGAGAATATTCCGCTTGGTATGAAAATGAGAAAATACAAAGAAAGGAATTACGTGCTTGCCGGATAAAACAGAAAAAAATTAGGGAAGCTTCTGGTCAAATGGTAGGAAACAAAATCATCATGTACTGATAGAAAAGTGAATAAGAAGTAACTAAGAATCAGTTTCTTTAGAAAGTAATGGTAAATAGCTTTCTGCATGTTTTACTTATAGCACGCCAATTCGTGATAATTTTTATTTCCTTTACCATTTATTCGCTACAGGATTTGATAATTATTAAACCTTAAAAAATGTCACTACTAGTTATACAGCATCTAGCCCTGTGTGTAAATTACAAGAGAATGAAAATTAAGTGCAATGGAATCAGTTATAAATGTTTTCTCAAAATATATGGCAGTAGAATCTCTACTAAAAATTTCTGATACAATTTTTAACTTGCCTTATTTTGCATATTAAAACACTATACCAAAAGACTACTGTTTGCTATGCAGCATTAACTGCAACTGGTACCGAAAAGTAACTGCATAACAGTAAGTTAATTTTATGTTAAAAATGTATATAATCACGTTTTAACTAATATTAACTCAGTATAAATTAAGAGCCATATGTTCAAGTTTTAATCACGCAAAATGCTTCACGTTTTCATTTCGTAACACTACAATACTTCAAACTAAGCTTCGACTGTGAGCTCAGTATCAATAACTTGCAGAAAGATACTGTTTATTTAGTCAAGTTAGGCACTGGAAAAAATATGAGACATTTTATGCAGCCAGGTTGTTTGTTCGGAGTGAATTTCTAACTATAAGAAGTCATAACCTCTCGGCCAATAGTTAACTGCCATTGTATGTGAAAATGTTCCATCCTCAGATTATTAATTCTAGGGTAGTAGTTACTATACATGTAGAATGTTGAAGAACTAATATATTAGACTGGTTTCCAAAAATTAAAGAAAAATCACAAAAATAGTGATAACGCTTTCAAAAATAAGCCAATCCGTATAAATTTGAATATGTTGTCAAATAAGAATTGCTGAGTAAAACTGGAATATGCAAATTAGCGGCGCTGCAATCGAAATGTGTTATCTGCGAGGAACATAAAATTGCATGTTTCAGAGCAAGCCTACAAATTTCGCTGTGATACTGAGACCAGAAATTAGGGATAGCCAACTTATACCAATGACCTTCAAGCATCATGTTCCCGAAGAACTGGGATAGAGAGCTAATGGCAGACTAAAGGCAGGATAAAGTCAGACAGAATTGGCCAATAGGCTAAATATGAATTCTTTCTGTGGTTCATAGACTTCGGCGACAATTTCTAACCACAGATTCAGTATCTAGGAGGTTCAGCGAAGAACAACCAATCGCTACGACAAGCGTTGATGACAGATATTTGTTGTTCTGCGCACGAAGGAATAGACCCTCCAATTCAACTCAACTCAGATCCTGCCTTGCTGCAGCCACTAGAAGTTTGGTGTCAACGTCAACTGCGCGTAGGAAGCATCACGAAGGAGGTCGATAAACGAGGCGACCAGCGATTTGCGAGCCGCTCAAGTCACGTCATAGAACGGAACGTTTGAGGTGGATAGGTCAACATGTCCACTGGACAGCTGATCAAAGCAGAGCTGTTCTTTTTTCCGATGAATCCAAGTTTAACCTTCAAAGTGGCAGTGCGCGTTATTTGATTTGGAAAGAAAGGGGAACTCGTTATCATCCATCAATCATCCGCGAAAAAGATGCATAAGGAGGAGACTGTGTCTGTGTTCGCGGTAGTATCTCTTTGGGTGGACACAAAGACCTCCATGTCTTTTCACGTGAAATCATAATTGCTCAGGCCTATAGAGACGACATCTTTGATGTTTATGTAAGCACTTATGCTGGGCCAATAGGTGACAAGTTACTACTATAGGAGGACAACGCTAGACCACACATGGCTCGCATCTTGGATTATTTTCTTTAGCAGCAAACAATTCAGCGCAGGGAATGGCCAGCTCGATCACTGGACCTGAATCCTATCAAGCATGTTTGGGATGTTTAGGAAGAGGTGCAGCTGCTTTCAGTCTTCCTCTTCAGACCCTTACCAAGCTCAACTGCTTTGCAAGAACAAAAGCTCTCATTTTCGACGGAAATGAGAGACTGCATAATTGACAGCATCCCACATCGCTGTATGTGTTGTGTTGGTTCTAAAAGAGATCATACACCATATTGAAGGTAATTTTCCTACACCAAACTGACACATCCGATTTATTCATTTTATACATATGCTAATTTATATAACACCATAATTGTCTGACAATTTCTTTTCATGCTATTTTATATCATACTGTGTGTTGTATACTGTGGGTCAATTTCATTAAATTCTACTTGTAACCATTTGAGTAATCATCATTTTCGTAATGTTTTCTAAATTAATGATAACCATTGTAGTCAGAAAATCAGATTAAGTAACTTATTAATCATAACAATTTATTTATAAATACTGGAATTTGTGGTTCATGTTTAATATCACTACAGTTGATATTTCACTATACAAATACTTCACTAATAATGATTAGTCATTCTTCATTTATTAGAAGTTCGTATTATTCGTGACTAATCTGAGAGTATAATACCTTGTTTTTTTAATCATTTGTAAAATTTCTCTTACTAATATACAGTAGAAAGCTTATAAAAAATTTCTCAACATTTATCTTGCAAGTGCACCAAAACAGCATTGTTGCCAGACGAAGCAGAAAGAAGTTAGTACATCTGGCGACGTCGAACTGCAACATATTTAAGGAAAGACGTAATGCACTTCATTACCGCAAAGACGCCCGGGAAAAATATTAAAACAAAAGATAGAAAAAGATAGCCTACATTACGAAAAGATTTGTTTCTGTTACCTTTTGTTGATATTATAGAAGTATATAGCAGAATCATGGAGCCTTTAAGTTATGCTGCATGGAAAGTTGTTATCATTTTTGTAACTTGTCAAGTATACCGCCCACACGGGAAAGTGGTTAATAACTTTGACTTCCGTACCGAAGAGCTCAGGTTCAAATCCCGGAGAAGGCATGCATGCAAATTGTCTGTCCCTTCATAAGAGACAATGGGGCTCACTTATTATGTGCTTCCGTAATAAAGTGACCACCGCTTCCCGCTTTAGAAGTGCCAACGCCTATAACGACTAAGTCTACCACTGAGGAGGAGGCGGAAACTTGTCAAGTATTGCTATAGTACGAGACATAAGATCATTAGTTTTATTCTCAAGTGGCCTAGCAAACAACCCTGCTATTCAATATGACTTAAGATCTTCAATTTATGTTTCAAATTCTAACTATATTTGTTTAACAAATTTATTAGTTTAATAGCAATACAAAAAATCAGAAAGCATTCAGATTTTACATTACGCCCAAAGAGGCGTTTTTTTTAATGTTTTGTGTGTTATCTTTATTTATAAAATATTATGCTCTTTGCACTTAAACCATAAAATTGAATTCAACAGCAATATCGCAAAAAAATGGCAAACGACTATTAATTATCCTTGTGGACTAAAAATAGTTAAAAGAGCATATCTTTAGAATTTCCGACGCACAGTCTCGCGCGTTGGAGATAAAAATGTTTTTTTTTCTTCCGCACAGCGTTGCCTTTGCTCGCTTTGAAATCGTTGAGTTTATTAACCAAACACTCATAAAAGGCTTTACAAAATAAGCAACAGACAGTAAAACAAATTCCAAATTCCAAATTTGGACTTCAGGATGCCCATATTCCGGTGGACACGTACGTTATCCAAAATTTAATGGCTTTAGGGATCGTTGTTTTATCATAATGCGAGAAACATATATACGTTTATGCAGATTCTTCATTATTTCATTTCTTTAAATATAATACAGGGCTCTAATATACGGTGGCAGCAATATCAATTTCAAGCAATTTAATTTTAGTTCGCAGTTTATAGTGAATCGACGCAAAATGCCAAAGGGAAATAAATAGTCCTTCTAGGCAAATTGCCCCTTTGGACTAAAAAGTCCTTCTTATGAGTTTATCAGCCTCTTGTACGGCCAGCCGTCTCAAATAGTTATTTAAAAAATGAAAAAGTATATAATGGTTTTTACGAATCTTGGAAATATAATTTTAAGGGTCCAGCCAGTAACCAGTAATAATTGAAATGAATCTGGGTTTATTTCGTTTAAATCATTTAGTTTGTTAATTAATAGCAGAATAAATTTGAAAGAAAAATGAAATATTATCTTGCGGCTTGTTGAAAGACAACATACTGCTTCGTGGAAGATAAAAAATACTTTAATTCGAAATATATAAAACTAACCGGATAAAACTAACCGCCCATAAACTAACCGGGTAAATTAAAAGACCAAATGATAAAATAAAAAAGTGAAAGAAGAAATGTACGTTTAGAAAGAGTGAGATCTCAACTCTTATTAAAGCGAGTTTAAACTTACTATTTTGTGATTTGCATATAAAATCGATGGAGACATTTTCATTTACGGAGAAAACATTGTACAAAAGAATTTGCTTCGAGATGCAATAATGTTTTAACATTAAAATTTGTTACAAATTATGTAAATTTGCTACAAAACGTAAGATATCATTCGAAAAATATAGGGTGCCGCCATCAGTATCAAGAACACAAGTGTATGAGAGGTACAGCTGCTTTAAATGTGGGGGCAAAAGCGTTGAAAGATGAAACAAAGATAGAGTGCCTTTTAACTTCAAATGTTACGAGTGTTTTGTGACGCTTTAAACGCCTATGAACAGTATTTCGATGACCTGAAGAAACGTTGGAAAAATTGATAGACTCCTCCTGCGATTATTTTGAAGGATATAAACTTATTTGAAGGTTAGTAATCTTTTTGTTTCAAAGATACTATATTTCAAAGATCTTTTGCTTTGCGGAATGGCAACACAAAGTTTTATATTGTTGAGTATTTGATCAAAAGTTCTTTATGTTCTCACAAAATAATAAATAAAAAACAAATTTGAAATTCAAAATTCTGGCTTCGAGATGAGCATGTTCGAATGAAAGAATATGTGTATTCAAAATCTGGTGGCTCTAGGTACTGCTGTTTTTATTACAATGAGATTCAATTCAAGAGACAAATATATTACTCTTCGCCGAGTGGCAACGCACTTCTTTTATACCTCTGAGTTTTCTGATTAAATTTGGCACACAAATATCTTACACTTTGATGAATGGCAACACAAAGCTTTAATCGCTGAATTTTTTATCAAAAGTTCCTTAAAATCTCACAAAATAGGAAACAAATTTGAAATTCAAAATTCCACCTTCAACGTGCGTATGTTCGGTTGGAGAACTACGAGTGTTCGAAATTTGGTAGCCCTAGGTGTCGCCGTTTTTACCACAATTCCAGGAATATAAGCGCATCCAAACATATAAATGATTCATTATTTAATAGCAAAGACGTCCTTATTTTTAATAACGTGTTTTATATAATAATACTACACTTAATGAACATAATATATATAACTGATAATTTGTATGAATATTTGCACTGTTATTGTAATTAATAAAATATATTTCCATTATTATAGCTCATAACTCTTGATTGTTCAGCTTTATTATATAAAGACAGCTCTTAAATTCTGAAGAAGCAAGGCCCAAGTAAGCATTATTTCTAAGCTGCGGTCATACGTTGCTGCACAATGATTTTTGTGAAGCTGTACAGTCACTTTTTTTTCTCGCGAAGCAACGATTGCTGAACATTAATTTGCAAATCATTAAGGGGGTCTGTTGTGTAGAAAAATTAATGTAATTAATTAATTCATTCATTTATATTCTAAATTATGCTACACAATGTGTATTTTATTCAGTTTCTGTGTTAATTGGGTTTACCTTTAATTATAGTTGTGTACTTAAGATAGTATGTTCGTAACTTTCGTTTTCGGAACGCGATTGGCAGCAGACAATGGGAGTGGGATGTGTTTTTCATGTTAGAATCTAGATTTTAAAATACTTAATTTGAGTTTATATAATTATAATTATTCTAGAAGAAACAGAAAAATTTGCACCTTAATTTAAAATTACTTTCAAGTTGATAACTTAATTAGTTTGTGAAATATGCTCATTTAATTAACAAAATTTTGTAGCTTTCGTAGGATTTCGTGTGATTGCTATCTTGTCATTTTAAGCTGCTTTGGGGTGATTTATGAGGATTTATGAGGAAAGTCACCTTGTGTTTCCGGCAGAGGTCTAGGCTTACTGTTAACATCTGTTTTTATTTGACGATGTTTCTGACGATATTAAAGAAAGGTTTTGAATTAACGCTTTGAAAAGCAAGAATTTATATACTGTTTTCTTCGGGGCGTTTCTATCAGGAATTGTCACCCTTCTGAGCGAGGTTTGGCATCGTTGGTAAAGTTTGTAACAAAAAGCCGGTGCACACGATTTTTCGCACTTTCTCGAACGCTCTTAAACTCACTTCACTCCAAGTATAGCAGTGCGAAGTCGGGCAATTACTTACCCCCTCTGGATTCAACATAAAAATGCTGATAAAATATCTGCCCATTTGACATGTCTTATATAGTTCTACATCTTACCTTAGTATTCCGTTTGCAGTAGCTACATCGCAAGAACATGCCCTTCAGTTATCTTCAAGAAGTGAAACTGCTGACCAGAAGGCTGAATTTTCCTGTTCTTCCTAAATTTTGGATTGGAGATGGTCATCTTCCAATCTAAAGGGCTTCTATACCGAACCATTGTGTTTATTTCCCATTCTATCAGTGAATCCGCTGTCCAGTTCGTCTGAGAAGTGTGTCCTATTGTTGAATTTTCCGGTGTGAACTCTGGAGTGATGACGGTCATTTTTCTAAACATCTGTGCGTTACAAGTCCTACGGGTTTTTGGTGGAAGTTTCATTGAAGTCCAGGAGGAAGCAGCCAGTTAAGTCACATTTAATAAATTTAGAAATCTAAGATGCGTTGAGAATGACCGATGTTAATAATGTTCATTCTGGTAAAGTTTTAAGGTTTAATTTGATATGTAAGTTGATTGGCAGTAGTACTGTAGTAAAATTTCTTAGTTAATTTCTAAAAATCCCGTTTTTAGGTGCTTGCCGCGTCCCTGGGTCAAATGCGATAGTTAAGTACCTGTTGGAATGCAATTTCTCACTATTGTCAATAGCAAATATTGGTATGTAAGGTAACGAATTTTGGATGAAAGCTTGATAGGAGTTTAAGTAAATGATTGTCGGGAAATTAGTTGATTTAAGTAAATGATTGTTGGGAAACTAGTTAAAAATACCTTGGTACAATCCTAATTGATTTAAAAAAATTAACGTGTTAAAATACTTGGTTCAAATTCTTAATTGTCCTCTTGTATTTCAATAATATCATGTCCGATTAATCTAATAGAAACGTATTATGAATTAGATTTAGAATGAAACCAAGTTACTCTAAAAGCAATATGTTATGAATTGTGATTTAGAATGAAAACAATCTATGCCTTGATATGTTAAGTGTACAATATTTTTTTGACTCCCGGGAGCCTTAAATTCTAAATGTCAATAGTTTAAATTAATTTTAATAGTAAAATAAAAGTCTCTTTCATGTATACATTTAGTATAATGTTTTATTTTATTTACTGGTAAACTATATATGATACCAACACCAGATATCATTGGGTTGTTCGGGTATTTAAATCATTAATCACAACGCACGTAACTGATTTATTTTAATGTACTAACCACTAAAAGCTCTAGTTTATATTTGGTGTTTTTCAAAGGCACTGATATAATAGATCCAAATAAGATACCATTCACATATATATTTTTAGCTGTCCTAGATAGTATGATGGTCAGCGGAGGATGATTGCTAGTTCGAAGTAAAAAAATTGAGTTCGACTTTTTGGTAACACAAAGCTGTATGTGCGATGTTTGCTCTATTCTTTGGAGTACAATATTTGTAGGCCTTTGGAATGCATGCTGGGCAATGTTATCATTGATCAAACGACTGAATGAATGACTGATTTGGGGATGGTTCCCGACGAATGATTCACCAGCAAGCATTCAGTCACAGTAAAGAAAGGGGTTTGATGATGCGATGTCTGTAAAAAAAGAAATAATTAAGTATATGAAGTAGAAAGCCGCTCAGACAGGAAAGTGGTTAGTGGCTCTGAAGGGCCTGAGTTCGAATACCGGAGAAGGCATGGACGTAAATTAGCTGCTCTTCATAGGAGGAAACCTGGCTTACCTATTAGATGCCTCCATAATAAAGTGACTACCGCTTCCTGCCTTAGGAGTGGACACCGCCTGTAATAGTTCGTGCCCGCCATTGGAAAAAAATGTAAAGAAGAAGTAATTTTTAGGGATTTTAACAATCCAATAAAAATCATTACAAAAATTATTCCTTGCCTCAATAAATCATTTAGTAAAAGAGTGAAATACCTAATTTAATGCACGCATTTCTTCTTTATACACCTAGAGGCTGACCGCACATATTTTATTAGAGGGAAGAGTTTTAACCTGTTTTATGTTTTTTCTGACCTGTAATTTCTACTGTTTCATCCCAACTCGTCTATAATGAGCAAATTTATTTGTAGGGTATTTTAGATTTTGCACTCGCATTATTAATACAGAAAGACGCACACTTGATTGATAAAACGTTTGTTTCCATGCTGCTTCTTCACGCTTGTGATGAGATGTTTCGGTTTGGCTTAGCTTTAATTCAATTTATAAAACTTTTGAATCATGATTGTAAGCAAAAATGGGAAACTAGTAGTGATGTGTTGTTAGGTGTAGATTTTGGTGTAACTCATCTTCTGACAAATTAGTTTTGATTGAGTAACGTGACTTTTTTAACCTCACTTCCCTCTGACCGGCCAGCGTTTTCGCTGAGAAAGCACAAGTTTCCCAAAACTACTATCAGAAAAAATTATTTTCTTGATTTTACTGTAAAACTTCTCCTGGTATTTTATACCTGGATTTGTGCACTTTTAATATATTGCTTTAATTTTTTTAACATATTTTAATGTGCAGGTATAATGTGCACGTATCACAAATATTCTAGGCGGTATATATACGGCCTTGCCGGTTCCCGCAAGGAGCAGTGGTTAAGCCTGTAGTTTTTATTTTCTGTAATCTATAGTAGTGTTAAACAAATGATTTACTTTAAAATTTGAATAGTTATTTATCTGTTTCCAGTTGAATAACAGAAATTAAAGGAAAACGAAAAACTCGCTTTTAAAATTTACGCTCTAACATGAAAACAACTTTTGAATTATTATTATTAAAATCTAGCGAAGTGTCAACAACCGTCGTGATATCCACAGTCAGACAATGCAAATTCTGGTAATAATTTACTGCACCATGCCTATGAATTGGAAAATTGAAGTTTCAAATCTAAGGTTTAGTTTATATTGAATGACCGCCAAAATTTCATCAGCTCTTTAGCAGGCCCGAGTGGTTTGGTATAAATCACACATAATGAAGATAAAGCGTTCAAAATATTCTGATCGCTCCAGGTTGAAGTATACATTCTATTTTCCTGATATCTCTTTTCAACGAAAGTGTTGCCAAAAGAAACAATCACATACTTCTCAGGAAACAAGAGTAAAAAAGAAGCTAAGTAACTATTTGGAATTCCCAGAGGAACATTTTTACAAAGAAGTAAAAAAAAACCTGAAGTTCACCAAGTTTGTTCTCTAAAGAGAACAGCTTTTTATAGAATTACTTTTCTCGCTACAGAATTTCTAGCTTTGCTTTCTGACTCATCTATACTCCCTGTGTGATGTCTTTTTGGATGATTCAACTTCTGTCGATTAGGGTTCCCCTGATACAAGAGTCTTGAGAGTCAAAGAAACTATATTCCATCTTCTATAATAAATGCAATGTTTATATCGAACTTCATAGAAACTAGGATATCTCGAATATTTTGACTGCGTTATAAAATTAAGGAAAGGAGAGTAATAGCCTCTAGTGTGCTTTATACAAGGCATATAGCCCATTATTCATTAATTTAATTTAAAAAATTAAAAAAAATAAGATCAGTATCCTATTAAATATTAAGATTTTTTTAAATAAAGAAATAAATCTCTGAATCGTATTAACTTACCAACAATATAACTTACAACATTTACAATGTATATTGATTCTTTACTATAAAAATGCCTCTCGAATTTATAATAATTATCTTCTTTGAATTTAAAAGTCAAATTAAATTGTTCTTTTCAATGAGAATCAAATCATTTATAGTCAGAATGTTGAAAAAAGCGCACATCACTTAAAAAGAAAAAAGAATTGGTTCGTCCAAATTTACCTTTGACAATAAATCTTACTAAGTAAAAGAATGATTTAAGCTATTTATTAGGCACTAAAATAACAGGTTCAAAATTTGAAGATATTATATATTAATGTTTTGTTAACTATTCAGCCAATATCTGCAACTAGGGAGGCAATAACCTGCGCCATTTGCATTATATTGCATACAAGATTATCAGAAACATAATTTTCAATAAGTTTTTATATATTGACTTTAAAGTACATTTAAATAAAAAGCTATTTTGTTTTCATGTGTTTTGTAAATTTATTTTGAAAATTAAGCAACAGAAATTTTGCTTTTTGGAATGACAGTAAACTTCGGCCTTTGAAATGACAGCACTTAATAAAATGCTTGTTCTCAAAACATTTTTTTATAAATGCATATTTTATACTATTTATATTAAGATTTTAGTTCAATGTTTTCTAAAATACAGAACTATGTTTTTTTACAAAGGAAATTACAGTAATGCACACCGAGTCATAAGTCCTCGCTACAGAAATCACTCGTCAATCAGCAATACTTGTGAACATCATCTGTCATTTTATTTTAGGAAAATGTGGATGATATTGTGGTACTATTTACTATACTGGTTTTCTTGTTCTGATGTAGACAGTGCTTCATATTCCTCCTAGTCGATCTTTTTTCCGTTCCTTGTGTCTATCTACGTACTATAACGAAAATACATTTCGTCCAACATAAACAGCGATTTTGAGGTGCGAAGAACCATCTTGTTTCAATTCGACAATCGTTTGTCTTTCAAAATTTTGTTTATATATAATTTCAGAACACTACTTATTATGAATGAATTAATATACTGTTTGGATTTTGTATTTACGGCCCTTTTTTATACCCTACGGGTCCATACATAACCGTGAACGTGTCCTAGTTCATAGTCAGCTGAATTTGTAATTATTTGCTGATGAAAAATTCGAAGTTTTGACTGATCCGCTGATTATTCCTTGATGTTGCACTTTAATAAACAGCGCTATATTTTGTACGTTTCTCTAAATAAAAATAATATACCTTGATGTCACCTAATGCCATTATTCCTTGTGAATTCAAATAAAGTAAAAGAAAATTTAGAGCTTTTAATTATGACAAAGCATACAAATGTTATCTGCCTAAATGAAGGGATAAATTTGCAGAGGATGTTTTAAGGGAAAGTAGTTTGTATTCCCATTACACCTTATCGAAACCACGAAACTCCCATGCAGCTAACTTACTTGTCAAGATTCGTGCAGGAGACGAACTACCAATATTTAACGGTTTATCCACTCGGCCATTGATGGGATTAAAAAAGAAAGAACCATATAATTGGTAGTAACCAATGTGTCCATACAACTGCATTAATATCGTCAGCTTTTGTTTTTATGTACGCAAAGATTTATGCCACTGTATAGCCACGGAAAAAGGCAAACGGTACTTGGGATTTATAAATTATTCTAATGATGTAAAGGCTAATAAAAAGTTTGGTGGTTAAAAGATTTTAGCTAACATACTCGCTGGTCACTGGCTAGTCAAATGTAACTTAATGTTAGTGATAATATCTATCAGAACATTTGTAAGGTTTTAGTTAAACTAACAAAGTTTTATTTTAATTTAAATCTTTCTATCTCTTCTCAGTTTCTACTTCCCGTCAGAAGAAGCGCGCGTTTTCAGCTTATGCTAATTTGAAGTAGAGCCAAGTACTATTTAAACCAGAGGTAGAAACCTCTCAGTGTGAGAGAGCTTTTAGTCTCAGATCACGGTCATTCTGTTCGACGTTCGCCTGACCAGCTAGCAGATAAGTAACGTGATTGTTTATTGAAATAAATTGAAGTGCGCTAGTATTAGTATTTCTTGCTACGCACCATTTAGTTAGAGGCCAACTCCGCGAATTAGCTCTGTGAGCAAAGTTTAATTAAATTTCTATTTAGCTTTAGTTTAAATTTATCTGATGTTCATTTAGACCCAAGTGTGGTCTTTTACTTTCTGTATCCCTCCCAAGTGGGGAAGTGAATTGTAAATAATATTGATTTAATAAAAGAGGATTTTAAATCCCTTTCAAGTGCACTTATTCTTCAGCACAGTATCTACACCAGAACATAGCTGATTTCAGCTTCCTGTTCCAGATCAGGACTTAAGGACTTTAAGGAGTTACTTCAAGATGTTTGCCAAATCTACGCACAGAACACTCAGTCCTGACACATTTACGGCAAGTTAACGACAGCAGCAGAAAAAGGAGGTCACTATACAATTTTGAGATACGATAAATGGTACAAGTTACACAGTTTAGGAGTGTTCAATATAGTTCCTTTCAACATCAATGCAGTTTTGTAAACAAATGTTTTCAAAGGTTAATGCTTCAAGCCGTCCATTTCTTGGAATCAATGAAACATATGCTGTTATAATCTCATCAATCTGATATTCGATCTAAATTGATGAATGAAAACTATGGACACATGAATTTTGTTTTAAATTAAAAAAATAATTAAAAGTTACGTGATAGTCAAGATGTGAGAATAAGGCGGGTGTTCTCTCACTTAAACATGTTTTTGTTCAAGAAATTCGACTGCTGGTCTTGTTGAATGAGAAGATGCTTTATTATGGTGCAGCATGGATTTGACTAGTCCTGTACTTCTGAAGAAAACGGCATGCTTTACATGTTTCATTGCTTGTTGTCTTTTTATTGTTAATCTGAGGTCATTTTCAAAGATTCATACTTAACATTCTTGGCGTATTAGAACATCATAAACATAAACAGTATGTATGACTGTTTATGACGGTTAACATAAAACTTGCCCAAATATAAGTATAGGAACCTGCAGACCTTATTAAAAGTTAAAGTTTGTTACTTGTCGAAAATAGTTTTTCCCCCTAAATTTAACTTTGCCAAAACCTGAATATTTTCGTCATTTAAAACAGTTGTATAAATGGAAGAATATGACTATGACCAACGATTGCGAAAATACAGGCCGCTTAACGGAATGCATCACCAGATCTTGTCTTAGAAATAATGTGGTGTCCACCATCATTAAGTAACTTTAGAATTTCTTTACTGATTTTTACATAATTTACGTTTTCGCATTCTGTTAATTTAAGACGACGAACGACAAAATAATGTTTTCGTATACAATTCACGAATAATTTATATTTAGCAACGCATCCAATCATAAGTTTCTTTTGCATCACTTGATAGGTTCAGTGATTATCATTGATTGACATTTTTCGTATGGCTCACACAGTTTCTGGGACTGCAGATAACAGAGGTCTTTCTGTGTGTTCTTCAACCAAGAGAGAAATTCGACCTTTATGAAACTCTGTAAGGTATCTAAATACAGTGGCACGAGATGGAACTTCATTTCCATGTGTTATTTGATGACTTAACCGCACTTTAGAATCATAGAAAATCATAGTGTGATAATGTTGTGGTTTTAGCTCCATTTTACTTTCTTTCAAAATTTATTTTACGATTCATAAATATCAGTTACTGCCACAAATTTTTATCTGTGGAAACAAGAAGTTTAAATTTACAAATCTAACAAATAATTTTGTTTTAGCGCATCTTGTCTGCCTCTGTTTAAGTTTCTTACGTATGATTTCCCGAACAGCTAAACTATCAATTAATAAAAATTTCTTAATTGCATAGTTCGGGTTTTACACTGAGGGCAGGTAAAAAAATATAAATATTGCAGTACTTGGGATGCAAATGCACAATAGGCGACTGTCTCTACGTACACAAAAATCAATAATTGATCGACAGAAACAGATATCTGGAATTTTACTCGAGCTTGTAAATCTCTCCTTTCATTTATTCATAGATAAGATCTCAAACTACAACCAGTAGCAGCTTATGAGATACCTTATTTCTACAAGGAATTTGTAAGTTTAAAGACAGAACTTTCCCATGATTTCAAAAGAAACGTGGATTCCTGCAGCTAAAAAAATCACAGTATTTAGCCTACTCGTGAATGAATGTTTCGTAATCAAGAAATCACAGTATTTAATCTCCTTATGCATATCTTAAATGTATAATGCACAAAAAAATGGGACAGTTCTATATCTCCGTTCTACTGGGTCAATTGACAAAATTCAACTTGCGTGTTTCATGTTCAAAAGCGCAACTTAGGATATGTATTAGATTTACATATAGCATTGTCCTAATAGGTATTTTGACACAAAATAGGACTTTTTGTGAAATGACATGCCATTGTTTTCCATATTTCAATTCTACGACTCAAATTCTGCCAAGCTGCCAAGTTTTGTAAAAATCGCACGAGTGGTTTTTAAAAACTTAGCTTTCAAAATTTTAGTTCCTCCATGTTAATTTAAATTTGTTATATATTTATTAATATCTCTTTTTTTAATAAACGTATTTAATTCTTCCTTTCACATTTCGAAATTTAGGTTCATTCAAAATACAATTCACCCATTTTTCGTGATTTATTTTTTAAATTTGTATTTTAAAATAATTTTTATAAATTTTTCAAAAAAAATTTAATCATATTTCTAGGCACACCTGCAAAAAATTGAGAGTTTTGATTCAAAATTTCCGAAGACATACATGGCATATCTGTTGAAAGCGATAACAACATGAAATGTAGTTTAGGCACTTTGTTAAAATTATTTGAAAGTAGGAACGATGTATCTTTTTTTTCGCTCATGCACAATGTAAAAATGGAAAGGAAAATATTTTGCTATATAATAAGAAGTTCGCCAAGTGAATTATTCTTGTCGAAAACTGAAAAAGAATGCGCCTAAATAAATTTTGACGAAATATTGATGAAACATTTTATGTTTGGCAATGTCAAATTAAAAAAAAAGTTAATTTTCGAGAAATAAAGAATTCTAACTCTCTCCCAGTTCCTATACTTATATTTGAGAAAGTTTTGTACTTGTTATTAAAAAATAAAATTGTAAGAAACTTGACTCCCGTACTACAAAAATTCACGGAATTTCAAACACCGTTTAATTCCAAAATTTACCATTTATGATGTCATTTTCAACTTGCCTTGAGGGATCGGTTGATTAAGATGGAATAATTAAAGGAAATAAGTTTATATGAAGTGCAGCCAAAAATGTGACTAATTTAATAGTCGATGAAAGATTACAACGAAATCATGTGGTGTTCTCATCAGATTTTTTAATAAACTGTGATAAAAATATGTAAGGGTTTTCATTATTTTTATTCGTTGCAATTTGGATTCATTCATGTCTAGGAAATGCCACTGCATTTAACTGATGGGATAACTGGAAAAAATATATGACAAGCAGGCGGTTCTTACTTCCTGTGGGAGTGGAAAGAAGCAAATGTAAATGGCTTCCCCTCGTACTCTCCGAAGAACCGACTATCGCCCAGGCGGATATGGTATATTTCATTGCCGGAGCATTTCCCGTATTGTCTGTGCCACTCTTCGCCTGACATCTGGCCCTCCCTGAAATAGAAAATCAATTAGTTTTTGGTACCTAAGCTGAAAATATTCCAAAAAGAACACATGCAATGGGACGTGTTTTGATACAGCTAACATTAAAATAGAAAGATTTTGTTAACATTGGCTTAAAGATGTTTTATTTATTAATAATAACTCTTTATTAACTAAATAATAAATTTGCGTTATGATTTTTTAATTATTATTATCATCATTATAACTGAATTGTTGATAAAGATTTATTAATTTTTCAGAATTTTTTTTATAGAGATAGTGAAAAATAACAATGAGTGACAGATAATGCAATTCAAAATTCTCAAAACTTTAAATTAAATTTAAAAACTAAACATTTTCTTGCCTATATAAGACTGCTGTAGAAAAGTTTAATTATTTGGGTAGCATTAATTACATAATGACAGAGCACGAGAGAGCTATCCGTCTAAAGGAAGTAATGAATTTGTGGAGGACGTTTTAAGGGACACTGGTTTACACGGGGAAGTGTTTGTACGGAAATAAAGAAAGATCCCAGATCTCTTTGGAGTAACCTGCTGTGGCAGATGTCAGGTGGGGGTATTGCAGGATAAAACAAAGTTATTGCACGAAAACACGCTTGTAGGCATTCAGCGGTCAAATTAACGGTATGCTTCAGAGACCACTGTCTTCAATTAAATGCGCGCAGTAACGTCTGAAGCTGTATTATTAACAGACTGGTCCTGAAGTTGAAGAGACTCATTTCTGTACATATCGAGGCCAGTTAAGCATTTGCATTGGTATAATTACCGTAAAATATTTTTGTTTCTTTTAGATAATATTTAAAATACAATATCAACACAGTTATAACCTGAGGATAATGAACAATGTATTTGGGACAATACATTTTTTCAAACTGCATTTGCAAAAATACTTATACTAGTTCCAACTACAGATGTTAAGCACATATAAAATTCAAAATCACATTTGTAAGTACAAATTTGCAAAAAATGTTGAAGTTTCTAG
>KK116286.1:625653-683444 GCA_000611955.2 Stegodyphus mimosarum
GAGGGCATTCACAGGATCAAAAAAGGTGCTCCAATCCAATGTTGGTAATTTTGTTGACATTTTCAAATATTTCTGAAGACGGTTAACAACCAATAGTTTTCACTGCTATTATTTCATTGCTTTCACATTGAATAAATTTCATTCACATGTACACATTTTCCCAATTACAGATGCAATTTTTCAGGGTAAAATCCTTTAATTTATATTCTTACATATCAGTTTCAAAATTCAGTGCACGGCATACACTTGATTTTGAACGATATATTTAAGATTGCATTTGGCATTGTAGAGTGCTCTAAAACTGTATAAGGTATTTCTCCCGCCTTCTTCGCATGCCTTCGTGGTGTAGTGGTCAGCACGCTGGGCGCGTATTTCGGAGGTTCGTGGTTCGAGTCCCGGCGAAAATGTTGCTCATGTTTCCACTCTCCTGCTTCTAAATAACCTAATGACTCGACAACTGATTAATATGCTCAAGAAATTTGGAATTTGCTGTTATCATCATCAACAAAATCAGTTATTAAAAAATATTCTCAATCTTGCAACGTAAAATTACCAGACTTGTTAGCGACCGCAGGCGCTAATAATTTTATTATAAAAAGCTCGCCATTATTACAAATTTAAAATGATCTTTCTGAATGGTTTATGTCGATTTTAGTTGGTACGAAGTTTTTCTTAGCAGTGGTTTTATACAACTGGATAAACATGCAATTATTCTATCGATGTCTGAAATATCGGAGCCAGAAGAGAAATGGTGTCAGCTAGAAAAGTAAATCATATGTATAATCAATAGTATAGATCCTGGAACTAATGATAAATCAAGAAATGATGCACTATAACATGAGAATGTGAAAATTCCTTGTTCTTATGATGCATTTTTCATGCATATCAAGGGCATGAAAGCTGGGAGGACCATCAGCCAAGACTGAATCTTTCATGGGTGGGTTTTCTGAAGTAGTCATAGAAGCAATAACTTTGAATGTTCCTTGCAACTTAGTTTCTCGGCGGAAAAAACATCCTTGCAGGAAATAAAATTCTACAGGTGCTGAACAAAGATGCTACAATGACTACTCTTTCTAAATGATAGTATCGGTCAAAATGGAAATTTCGAGCTTCTGATTATTTCGAATTCTAAGGAAAATTCTTTTTATCTAATTTTTAATCTCAGCTACGACTGCTGATATTATTTGGCAACTAATTTTTGAAAGCGGAAACAATGTTTTGCAAATCTGATCTTCACCAAAACGCTTATTTAACACATTAT
Organism: Stegodyphus mimosarum; assembly: GCA_000611955.2. Classification (NCBI taxonomy): domain Eukaryota; kingdom Metazoa; phylum Arthropoda; class Arachnida; order Araneae; family Eresidae; genus Stegodyphus; species Stegodyphus mimosarum. The sequence goes on from KK116286.1 coordinate 626,915, forward strand.
TTCTATAAAATTTGTTGTTATACGAAGTTTTATAACCCGATAAATATTTATACATAAAAATTTTACTTTATTTAAATTATGTCTGGCTAATCGATTTTTTTTGTTAATTTGATTAAAATATTTAGGAACTAAACTTTCCCTGAACCTTCCGTGTTGCTTCTTTGATTTACCTTTCCGAATGTCAGAAAGGGCAGTGATATTAATAATTATATGTTATTATTGCGTTTGTCAAGATCCTTGAACTAATGAAAAACTGAAAACATTTAAGAAAATAAACAAAAATGGGAAAAAATGATTGAAATATTTTGCTAAAAGAACGTTAAATCTGCAAGAAAAGATTTGATAATGTGGAAACGTACGGCCCTATCATAAAAAGTAAAACGAGCTAGGTCTTTGGAATTCATCGCTAATAATATAAAAATCTGTGGTATCGGCCTGTTTGAATTAGATATTCCTAATAATTTCTTTTCCGATCCTTTTTGCCTAGGCAACTCTTAATCACGTTTCTAATAATGCCAAAGCATACAGAAAACGTTATTTGTTTCCCACTAAAACTAATACATCAAAAATACATGCTGCTATTATACAAATTAATGATGGATTAAAAGGTTGCTCATTGTATTTAGAAAAGAGGAAAATAAATCCTCTATTTTTACATGAAAGCATAGAAACATGTAGACAATAACTGAAACTAGGATTCTGACACTTATGTAAGAAAAGACTTGTAAGTTTTTAAAAGCTTTCAAGATTAAAAATAATTGATTTAACCTATCAAACAAGGTTAATATTTAGGAAACGCATTTAATGTTTCAATAACGTAGTGATATCAAAAGTAAAAGCTTTGCTGAAAGTTATCTTTCCATTTTGATAAAAATGAATGTTTTTAAAATTTCTGTTTACTCTTAAAATTCTTAAAAACATCGAAAATTTGAACCTTTTTTATGTGTAATATGCACAGGATTATAGGCAACAATTATTATTAGTCATAATAACGAAATCTATTTCTATTAGCTAATAACTACTACTTTCACTTCACCCATCGCTCGGCTGAAGTGTTGTTAGGATAAAATCAACGAGGGAAATTACCGAGGGCTAGAAAGAATAATAAAAATGTTATAATACGAAAAATTGATTCTTGCTTTTGTTTCGCCGTTTAAATTATTATACAAAAAGAACGTTGCAAGCGACAACATACTGGTGACCTCGGAATTATTAATAAAGATGTCAAGAAACGGAAGAATCGGCGACGAAAGAAGAAATAGCACGGGTAAGTGTGAAAATACCTCCCTTTTGGGCTGAAAAACCAGAAATATGGTTTAACCAAGTAGACGCTCAATTTTCCATTCGTGGAATAACTGCCGAGGGGACTAAATTAAACTATTTAGATTCGCAATTGGAAGCAAAATTTGTTGAAAGTTTGTGCGATATTATAAGTGACAATACAAAAACCAAATATACTGCTGCTAAAGAACGTCTCTTGAACACTTTTAAAGAATACGAAAATAAATTTCTACAGAGACTGCTTACACGCATAGACTTGGGAGATAGTAAACCCAGCCAAATTTTAGAAAAAATGCGAAATCTTGCTAGTGATGGCATTTCGAATAAAGTTCTTGAAACACCATTTCTGCAGAAAATGTCGGATTCTGTACGCAATATTTTAATCCTTAGTGATGAAGATATCGAAAAACTGGCACTAATGACCGATCGTATCATCGAAATGGAACCACAACTAGACCTATACTGTACCAGCAGTATTGTTTCTCCAGGAACAGATGTCATTACTGAGTTAACGACAACAAATTGCAGCTTTGGATAATAAACTCGAGAAATTGAGTGCCACAAGGAATTCTCGTCCTCGCTCAAGAAATAGCGGTCGATCTTCTAATGATCGAAGTAAGTTTCGCAACCGTTATAATCCTAATGGCAAATACTGTTATTTCCATTTTCGTTTTCCGGAGGCATGCTTTCCTGATAGACGCAAAGCCCCCTGTGCATGGGAAAACAACTTGCCGGGAAACCAGCAGTAGAATTAGCGACAGGCTCTGCTGCTGTAAATAAAGAAAATTGCCGTAGATTCCGCTTATTTATCAAGAATAAAAAAACGGTTTTACGTTTTCTGGTTGACAGTCGAGCAGAAGTAAGCCTTATTCCTTGTACTTCTAAACACAAGCTTATTAATGACTATAAATTATATGCTGCAAATAATACAGAAATCGATACTTTTGATACAGAAGTTTTAATTCTTGATCTTTGTTTGCGCCAAGAATTTCAATTCTCATTTATTTTATTAGTTCAATTTATTGATTGATAAAAAGCATAAAAGGTTAATTGATGGTGTGACGAACCTTGCAGTTTATGGTGACATCGCACCCATCTCTATTAATGAAAGTGTAAATACAAGCTTATGTAAATATTCTGATTAGCAGCTTATGTAAATATTCTGATTTATTTGCTATGTATCCCAGTAAAACAAAACCAAATTTTCTTATTTCTAGGGTAAAACACAACGTGAAACATCATATTGTAACTAAAGGACAACCCGTAAATTGTAAGGCAAGACAGTTATTTTCTAAACGGTTGGAAATAGCTAAAAGAGAATTCAGATATATGCTAGACAATAACATCATTAGCCCTTTTGTTCAATGGGCAAGTTCCCTCACATAGTGGCAAAGAAAGACGGTTCTTTCCGCCCGTGTGGCGATTACAGAGGACTGAATGATTTAATTATACCTGATCGTTATCCCATCCCTCGAATTCAGGAGTTTTACATATCTTAACTCATAAAACAGTATTTTCTAAAATTGACCTTTTTAAGGCATATTTTCACGTTCCAGTAGAAGACGAAGATAAAGTAAAAACTGCCATCATCACACCTTTTGGTCTTTACTAATTCAATGTCATGAGATTTGGTCTCAAAAATGCCCCCGCAACCTTTCAGAGGTTCATCAATGAAGTTTTTTATGGCCTAGACTTTGTGTTTCCATACTTGGATGATATGTTGATTGCCTCTTCTTGCGAGAAAGAACATCGTATACATCTTAAAACAGTTTTCCAGCGTTTAGATAAATATGGTCTCCGAATTAATATTAACAAATCAGTTTTGGGAGTACCTGTAATAGACTTTTTGAGCTATCAGATATCTGCTGAAGGCTCAAGACATCTGCCTCAAAAAATTAAAGCTATCACAGAATATCCATTGCCAGAAACTATACGCGAACTTCGTTCCTTCTTAGGAATGATCAATTTCTATCGCAATAACATAAAAAACGCCGCAGAAACTGAAGTTCCTCTTCGTGAACCTTTGAAAGGATCTACAAAAGAAGATCGGCGTAAAATACCATGGACCAATGAAACCAGGAAATGTTTTGAAAAATGTAAACAAGATATTGCTCAAGTAGCGTTCATTGCCTACCCTAATTCGGATTACCCTCTGGCATTTCTCACAGATGCATCCGATTTGGCTATTGGATCAACTATTCAACAAAAAGAACCAAATGGATGGAAGCCTATTGCATTTTTTTTCAAAAAAGCTTATGTTAAGGGCTTATGATGCCCAGAAAAATTATAGCGCTTACGTTCGCGAGCTATTGGGTATATATTTATCCATTAAAAATTTCAAGCATTTACTTGAAGGCCGTGATTTTACTATTTATACGGATCATAAGCCCTTAATATTTGCTTTTAAACAAAATAATAACAAAGCTTCTCCCAGTCAACTAAGACAGCTACAATATATTTCACAATTCTCTACTAACCTCTACTAACCCTCTATATAAGTGGTCAAAACAACGTGGTTGCGACAGGCTATCTAGAATTGAGGACATCGACTCACCAGTAATTGATTTTGATCTGATAGCAGATGTACTAATTAATGATGATGAACTGCAACAGTTGAAATTACATTCCAAATCATTGCATATTAAACAGCACCAATTACCACCAGGAAAACTCTTATATTGTGATACTCGTGCATCCAATATCAGACCTTTCATACCAAAAAACTGTCGGATGAAAATATTTAATACAATCTATGGTTGAGCTCACCCTGGAATTCGAAGTATCGTAAAAGAAAAAAGAAGATTACTAAAAGTCATTTGGCCAGATATTAAAAAGGATGTTAAACAGTGAGCCCAAACATGTATCAACTGTCGGAAAAATAAAGTAACTAAACATCAAAATCAGATAATTCTCTATATCAAGCACCAGACGAAAGATTTAGTGTCGTGCACATTGATTTAATTGGGCCTTATTCACTTTGTAATGGATACACATATTGCTTGACGTGTATTTATCGGTTTACCTCTTGGATGAAAGTGGTACCGTTATCAAATATCACTGCCAAAAGTATAGCAAGAGCTTTTTATGAACAGTGGATAACCCGATTCGGTGTACCTTCTTGTGTTATTGCTGACGGAGGAACTCCGTTTTTTCAGAAGTATTTCGAAATTTGGCCTCGCTATGAGGTGTAAAAGTAAACCATAAAACTTCTTACCATCCTCAGAGGAATGGAAAAATTGAACGTCAACACCGTACTTTAAAAACAGCTATTAGATGTCATAATTCTCTTTATTGGACAGAAACCTTACCAATTGTTCTAATGGGTTTGCGAACTGCTCTACATGAGGACTGTAAATATACTATAGCTGAAATGGTTTATGGCAAAACTATTAAATTACCTGGCGAATGTTTTGAAGAATCAAACTTGCCAATATCTAATGATAATTTTGCAAGCAATCTTCGCAATCAGATGAATCTCTTAAAGCATTACCAATACAAATCCAAATGTAAACAAAGGAATTTCCTCCCAAAAGATTTGTACACATGCTGGCATGTCTTTCTGCGGGTTGACAGAGTAAAAAAACCTTTGGAGGCCCCATAGGAAGGACCCTTTTTGGTACTGCAAAGAACCCCGAAATATTTTCTTCTATCAATTAAAAATAAACAAGTTAACATCTCTGTGGATATGCTAAAATCAGCTTATGTGTTACAACCTAATGAAGTTTTGTCTCCAACTTCAAAAACTTATCAAACATCTGTGCGAAGTCAGCAAACTTCTTGTTCATTTCAATGACGTTATTGACTATTCTTGAAATTATAACTCTTTCATATTCATTTAAAACTAACTATGTTTTTGATTGTGTGCATAATTTCAACTTATATATTTGTATAGATATTTGTATCTTCTCTCTTACCATGTTTTCAGAGTAACGTAACTTTGTTACTGATAGGGGAGTGATGTAGGCAACAATTACTATTGGTCATAATAACTAAAACTACTTCTATTAGCTAATAACTACTACTTTCCCTTCACCCATCTCTCAGCTGAAGGGTTGTTATGACTAAAATCAACAAGGGGAATTACCGAGCGCTAGAAAGAATAATAAAAATGTTATGATACGAAATATTTATTATTGCTTTTGTTTTGCCGTTTAAATTACTATAAAAAAGAACGTTGCAAGCGACAACAGGATGAAAATATATCACATGCACGAAAAGACACGGATTAGTTCGTGATGTGTTAACTCAGATACTATACCAACGTTTTAAGAAAGGTTTCAGAGAGTTATATTGCAACTGCCTTGTTTCTACGATAACTGTCCTACAATAACAAGAATAAAAAACTGTAATGGAATGCGAAAATGGCGGAATAAGCATCAACAAAAATGCAATGTTTTAGTTTAGCTTTCAACAGGAAGCGTTGAGCAACTAGCGCCATCTAGAAGTCGGATTATAGAGTTTTTTTCCTGTCTACTTACAGTACTAGTCCAGGACAGATACTGTTTTTTTATTCCTTCAACGCTATGCCTTGCTGCTATAACGTGAGAGGTCTTTAAATCTATACTATTCTACATGTAGTTCTACGTTTTTAGTATTATTTTTTGCAGTTATTTGAAAATGGCTGATTTTGGATGAGTACTGTTTTTTCATTCACCGATTAAATAATAAATCAAATATTTTCTTACTTCCCATTTGCTCAGCGATGCCCCTTACTGCCCTAGGGCTGGCAACACTCCCTTTCCTTTAAGATCTCCATTGAACGAACCCTATTCTAAATTTTACAGAGAATTAAGTAGAGTGCGGTTTATAAGCAATTCTTTAAAATGGAGAGAAGTACTGATGAAATATTCCTTTAGGCACATATAATACATCTTTATATTGGACTCTATTAATAGCATTGGAATACCGCTAGTTAAAGCAAATGCCATATACAGTGAAAAGTTGAAACGTAGTCTAGCATGTTGTGTTTCAAAAGCTCACTGATGTAATTCGGAAAGATGTGTTATGAAACAAAGTAAAATATTTTTCTAAGACCCGCATAAGATATAATCACCTAAAGAATTCCACAAATATCACAAATCACGAATACTCATGGCAAATCAAATACTTTTTATCTACTTTCTGTCAAACTTCCTACCTAGGCAGATATCTCAGTAGAAACTCGAATTAGCTGTTCAAGCTTAGATATTTATGGGAGCGTAAGGAATAAAATAAAAAAAAATTGCAATTTCACTGTCTTGGCAAAAACACTGAAAATTCAAGTTGATTAATGTTATAATTAAGAAAATTAAATTCTTTCGACTAACTGAGGGATTTCTTCTTAGAGTTTTTAATTATAATCAGGCTTTATTTCTAAAATTACAAATGCCGGAGTGCTATGAAAGGCTGTCAGAAAAGAGAAGCAAAAGTAAATTAATAAAATATCTAATACAAGTAAAGGAACAGAATAATTAATAATTAAAATTAAATAAAATATGAAAAGTCAAATAAAAATTTAATAAATTATTAAATTAATTATTAATATTTAAACAGTAAAAGAAAGCACTGGACCTCGTTGTGTGTGGAGTGCTGGCTAGGGTTACAATTTCATTCAAAAGGTAAGCGAAATAACTCAACTGGATATCGGCTGAATTTAAGTCCTGAATATACAATACAATGTACTATTTCAAGGAATGATAGAAACAAAGGCGGTTCCAAAAAAGGTATAACAGTTAAAGTATCACTAATAAGAATACAGAGAATGGCGAAAATTTTAAAGGTAGGAATGAAAACAAAGAAAGAAGTCCAACATTTTTTGACCATGACCCCTCCCGATGGAGTTCTCGCTAGCAAACATAATGTAAGATGGAACAAGCTTTCCAAGAATCACGGGTTTGATCTTGGGTTGAGAGCAAAGAAGATCTTTCTAAGAATCATGGGTTGAGAGCAAATGTAAGATTCTGTACCAGTCACAAATGTTTGTCCATCATATTTGAACACAGTGCTCCAAAAAGTCATCTCTTTTTCATGGCAAGTCATTACATTGCATGTGTACAAACAGGGTGAACATTTCTAATAATTTCGGGAATGAAGACTCTTTTTAGCATTTTCTTTCCTTAAAAATCTCAGCCTCCGACAAAAGGTTCGTCTCCCAGAAAAGGACAAGCATTCATTAAGAAGTTAGAATCGAATTTTAAAGCTTACTTATTATTAAAATAAAACTTTCGAGATCAAAAGAATTTTCTGTTGAAATTGTGATTCAGTTACATAAAGTAAGGGCCAGCGCTCTTTTATTTAAGGCTGCGGTGCGCTCCAGCTAGAATTACGATTCTTCTCAAAACTCAGAAGTTCCAAAGCTGGGCTCCGGAGTAAATTATGCTCTGGTTATGATTAAGGACTACAAAGATTCAATTTCATTAAAAGTATGTATACACAGTAGTTACATTCAAACATTAAAAAATTCCTACTTACTGGCCTCTGGAAGTGTGAAGCAGAAGCGTAACAAGAGTTGAAGTCCCTGGACAAAGGCAATTGTTGGCTAGCAGTGCGTATTTAAACTCGTCTTCGCAAACAACGTGTTCTGTCGAGAAAGAAAAGTAAAAAAGAGATAATAAATACTTATACAATGAATGTTTTATATTGGATAACTTCATTAAAGTTTAGAATATACGTGCGAAATAACACGGATGTATTTAAAGAATAGTTTAAAATGCCCGTGTGCATCTTCAATAACACATTCATTAGTGGCAGTTTTGGAATATCATACGATACGGGTCTGCACATTCTGAACCTTAGACACGTCTACTGATAGGTAAGCGTTTCATTGATGAAATAAGATGTTCTTCGTTGTAGCGGAATCTGCTAAAGCTTGAGTTTGAATCTTGGGTAAGTTTTAAATATTTGTCATTATTGCGTCTGCGTCTGCTTATGGCACGAGAATAAATTTCACAAAATCTAGAAAACATTTATCATAGGTGTGAAGATTTTAAAGGATTACATGTGGAATTCAGATGCGTAAGGATAAAATTGGATTCACATAGTTTCTATTCAACTGCACGGTATTAAGTTTTTATGTTGTTTCAAAACTAAAATAATGCCTCTCATTCTTACGGCTCAAAGTTTCTTATTTGCATTTAAATGCATTTTCAGTATTGAAGTTTAGGTGAAAACATTATTGAATCGCAGCGACATGTTTCTATATTCTAGTTTAATTCATTTTCAAAAGAATGCAAAATATCTCATCTTTGACGTCTTCTTCATAAATTCAAATTCAATTACTTTCGCTTTCGAAAGTTTGAAATAAACATTTTCTTTATGGTTTGAAAAAGTATACTATTAGTGTCTAAAATAATAAACTTGAATAGTGGAGAAGGAAAAGAAATTTTCTTATAGAAACATATGATTATATTAGAAGTAGGAAGAATTATAAATTTTCTAGAATATGAATCCTAGGCAGTTCTTAAATCTCTCGTTTTTGAATCCCTCAAATATTTCGAAGAGAAATAATTTTGACGAAAAGGAGAACGGAAGTTAATGTTGTTAAGCGTTTTTAATTAAAACAAACTCTTAGGCGCAATTTGCATTTAAGGCAAAATTAAATTAAAGGTATAATTACTTAATTAAATCAATTAAATTTGAAGTTCACTTTATCAACATATATTTGTATCTAAAAAATATTCTAATAAAATAGCAGAATTCAGTTTTCAATTAACAGTTATAAATTCAGTATCTTGGATGAGTGGCTGAGCTGGTAGACCATAAGAGTCACGCGCACGATCCAATGTTTAGGTACCATGAAATCAGTTGCTAGAAGCATCCATTATATATTAGTCCTAGGTTATTTAAATCCAAACTTTCGAGAGGACTTCAGGAATAAGTTCTGAGAAAAGCGGAGTGCTTCGATTACTTGAAAGTTCCAACAGGTTTTTCTTGCAGGTGGCATATTGAAACAATGTAGCTTTGACGGCCGCAATGAGAATATATCGATGATTTAAATATCAGTGCTTAATAATATGTTTGAGTTTCACCAACAAGGTTTTCTTTAATTTACATCCTTCCTTTTACCTCATTTCGTCATCAGGTTCTGTCATTATACAAGGTGATTCGCTACCAGATCGACAAACTTGTAGGCTGTGTGGGGGTACAGAGACGACTCGGAATCACATAGGAATGCAGTTAGTATGCCATAGTTAAATGCCATACTTGCGAGATATGGCGCAAAAACGCAGAGAAAAAGAACAGAAACAGCGACACCTTAAGGGGATACAAAACATTTTATTGAAAGATTGTACTACAACAGGTGTTCGAAATTATGACCAGAAGCCGTCTGGAAGCCTGACAGCCGTGCTGTATGGAATTCCTTATGTTCTGGAAGATTTCTGGCATATCCCGTATCCTCCTGGCAGCTACAGATATTCGAGCGACGAGGTCTTGTACACCTAGCTCTTCATTTGACCCCAGGAGAAGAAGTCCATGAATGATAGGTCCGGTGTAGGTCCATGTGATAGGGACGGACTATGACGGGGTTCCTCCACATTACGTGACTGGCATCCGCCGACACATCGACGTAGCCTTTGGACATCGGTGGATAGTCGTGGTGGTCCGGTTCTTTGGCCTGCCAGATCACTGGACCTATTATGCATAGACGTCTTCTGGGATCTTTGGTATATGAGATGCCCATTCCTTCATTTGAAAACCTCGTCACTCAAATATCTGTAGCTAGCATGAGGACATTTGACATACCAGAAATCTTCCACAACGTAAGGAATTCGAAGCAGCGTCGCTGTCAGGCCTGCCAGATGACTTCTGGTCGTAATTTTAACATGTTGTAGTACAACCTTTCAATAAAATGTTTTCTCCCTCATTAATGGGTTGCTGTTTCTGTTCTTTTTCTCTGCTTCTTTGCATCATAGTTCGCAACTACGGCATTTGCGACCCTGCATTCCTATGTGATTCCGAGTCGTCTCTGTACCCCTACACACCCTTCAAGTTTGTCGGTCTGGTAGAGAATCACCCTGTAGAATATATGCAAATCTGAGTGGGAAGACGTTCTACTTTAAAATCAGATGAATAGTACATAACCGGTAGCTAGAGATGTGCGAAACGTTTCCTACCATAGGGACTTCAGACATACAAATTTAAAATATTCTGTGGAAGGTCCAGAGATACATGACGACCAAACTTATTGATAATATTATCAAGTAAGAATTGTTGAGTAAAACTGCAGTATGCAAATTAGTGGCGTTGTAATCGAAATACGCCATCTGCGAGGAGCATAAATTTGCATGTCTCAAAGCAAGCCTGCGAATTTCGCTGTGAGATAAGAAATCTGGGATAGCCAATTTGTAACAATGGCCAATAACCCCCAAGCATCATTTGCCAGGAGAACTGTGATGGAAAGCTATAGCTATTTGGAAAAGAAATGGCCAGATGGCTAAATGTCAAACCTCCCGTGGTTCATAGACTTTGACAACAATTTCTAAGCACAGACTGGACATCCAGGACGTTTAGCCGAGGACGGCCAACGGCTACGATGAGTGCTGATGACTTATATAGTTGTTATGCTCACGTAGGAATAGTACCTAAACTCAGATCCTCCTTTGCTGGAGCGACTAGAAGGTTGGTGTCACCGTCAACCGTGCATAGAAGGCTTCACGAAGGAGGTCTGTATGTGAAGCGACCAGACATTTGCGTGCCGCTAACGTCACGTCATAAAAGAAAACGTTTGAGGTGGGCACGTCAACATGTTTACTGGAAAGTTGATCCATGGAGGGCTGTTCTCTTTACGGATGAGTCCAGGTCTAGCCTCCGAAGCGACAATACGCGTTATTTGATTTGGAAAATAGTTTGAGACCAAAATCAAGACAACTAGATAATTAGGAGGCTAAATATCGGCAAATTATTGGTTTTTGCACATGGTAAGAGCACACAAGCGCGTAATCAGCAACTGCAAGCAGTTCGATTCTACTACTCGGATCCTTGAGTCAACAAAAGAAGACCACCTTCGGGGATGCAACAAAATGAACTGCGTGTTTTTATTAATTGCCATATCTCCTTCATTTTTTTGCTCCAGAATTCCGAACAAACTGCATTATAATCAACTATTCGTGAGGACGTCAGAAATGTAAATTTCGAAAAATTCAGACATCTAATTCGAATTCTAGCATTTTAATACATTTCTCGGACTCGCTCGCAGCGAAAGATGATTCCAACTTCAATTATGAACAACATCTACATTAGAAGCATTAAGTGATGCTTTAGGTGTCAACTGTTGTGGCACATGCCAGCCGAGTGTCAGAGTAAGCTATAACATTGGCATTCTGCTTGGGGAACCACAGAGTACAAGATTGCTGAGCACCGTACCAACAATGCATCAACTGTAGCAAGGCAAACTATCGCTACAGCAGCGACGACAACATTCATCATCGAGGCTATCACCCCAGCTGCCTGGAATACCATCCCAACGGAACGTTATCATCATTAGACACAGCAGAGACTAGAATTACAGCCCTTAACACAAACTTAAGCTCCAACAGTCAAGGAAACAAAGAATTTGAAGACCTTAACATGCAGGAAGTTAACTGCCTAGGAATCAGGTTCATTCAGATAAATTTGCAGCCTGCGAGAGCAGCAACGGCACAGTTTATACACACAATGAAAGTGTATTAGACTTTCTTCTAGTGTACGTACCCTATATTTACGATAACAAGATCATAGAGTCTCCGCTCTATTGGACTATCATTTACTTGACTGATACGCCAAGAGCAGCAATCATCTGCTGCAGATAGAAATGGGTTGCCAAAAAAGAGATATGGTAAGCATAACAATAGAAATAAGGAGCCTGAATCTCATCATTACTAGCGTATACATCCCACCAATGGACGACATGCAAAACTCGCGCTAGAAATGCAGCAAAGGATTCTGTCGGACTTCCTTGGCCCACAACACGTCGTAGCTTGTGATTATAATTTTATATACTCCCCCTCACAGGAAGACCTCGCACAAACAATCTGCATCTACACTGATGGCTCTAAGCTAGACGGTCAAGGGGGATGTAACTATGTCGTGAAAGAAGGAGAGACTCTTAATACTACGAAGGGTCACCTCAATCGTGGGGACTCGGTATTCCAAGCAGAGGCAACCGCAATAGAAGAAGCAATCAAATATGCAAGACAACGCTACATCCAGAGAGCCAGGTTATACACGGAAAGCCAATCGGTAATTCACGCCATAAGAAACCCTTATCATACAGCCTCATCGCAGACATACAGGTCCTGTTGTAGCAAAGAAGCAATCCAAATCTTCTGGGCTAAAGCGCAGGCTAGGCACCAAGGAAACCAAGAAGCGGATATGTTGACGAAGGAGGATGCACAGAACATCATTAATGACGAAATCTGCATCAAACTCCCGTGGCCCAACTCAAAAACATGAAAATCGGCTTTGCAACAGTGGCAGGATAAGTAGATACCGTCCCACAGGGTCACCGTACTCACGAATTCTGTCACAAAGTCACGACAGATCTACTGATCTCATCACTGGATACGTTACTGATCACGGTCCGTACTCAGTACATTTCTTTGACAGGGGCACATCCTCCTTCAACGTGTGCGAGTGCGGTGAAGGTGGCACATCCGAACTTTACGTCACAATATATCCTCTCACAGAAGAGTGGCACATGCCACACTCACAAAACAAGCTATCCTTCAAGTGCTTATTTATTAAACAGCCAGCACTGATAAAGAAAATCATGGACAAACTGCAAGCACTAGAGCAAGACGTATGTGAATCACATCCGCCAGCAAGTAATTTAGACGTACAAGCCTAAAATTTTAATTCGCAACCTTCCTCCCCAGTATTACGTTCAAAGTTCACGCAAAGTACAGTGTAAAAACGCAGTCTAGAAAGTTCTCAAACGGATAGTGCGTAGTGCAAGGAGCCCATACCAAAACTGAAACGTAAGAATAATAGTTAACTGCAACGTAGCATCGATAAAAATGTCGTATAATGTTTGCTGTATGTAGGACATTAAGTAACGTATAAGGTTATATACGTATTATGTCTTTTAAAGTTTTATTTCTTGTGTAAGGTGATACCATAACTTTAATTGTAGAATGTACGTGTTATGTACTTTAATATTTTACATATTATATATCCCTATGTAAAATGACAGCAAAATTTTAAGTATTAGCATGTACGAAGCATTCATCTTTATGTTTTATAAAATACGAATCATTACGTAAGGTGATAGCATAACCTTATGTAAAAATACACATGTTACTTATAAGTTTTATTCATGTATTTCATGTTCCACTTACCAAGTATTCTGTCAGGTAATAACAATACGTAAGTAGTAGTATCACTCTTGTGAAATATGTAATACACATGCCTTAAGTATCGCACACCAAGCCAATATATAATTATGTAAGTATAATAACAATAGTATAAATATTATGTTACATATACTGGATATAGGCAGTAAGTAATACAAACTGTCATGTATGTTTTATGTATATCTATGTTTCATTTCTTACGAATCTCTACGCAAGGTGATAGAACAGCTTAAGTATTAGTATGTACGTACTAAGACACCAAGTAACACAGAGTGTTGTGTCGATTGTTGTGAATTTTTATGTTCCAGCTATGTATTTTCACGTCTTATCTATAGTGAATCATCGTGTAAAACATATGTGAGAAATATATAATGCTTATAGCCCCAATATGGCACTGTACTACGTCCTTTTACCTTTATGAAATAAACTCCGGATGTGGTCCTTGTGGGACCTGGGGAGAGTTCAACTCAACAGTTGAGGGATCTGGATGTTAAACAAATAGTCTATGAAAGCCGCCCGGGTGTCCGGACCTTGCTCTTACTTTTTCACCTGTTCAGCAGCAAGCAGTTCAACGCATGGAGTGATCAGTTCGAGCATGGTCCCGAATTCTATCGATCATGTCTGGGATGCTTTAAAAAGACTCTAAGTCCTCCTTTTCAGGCCCTTGGCACGCTTGAAACTGCTTTGCAAGAGCAATGGCTCTCACGTTTTACGGAATTGACTGACTACATAATTGACAGCATTGCACATCGCTGTATGTGTTGTATTGCTTCTAGAGGAGATTATACTCCATACGGAAAGTAATTTTCTTGTACCAAACTGAAACATCCGATTTGTTCATTTTATAAATATTCTAATTCCTATAATAACATTAATTGTCTGACAATTTCTTTTCAAGTTACTGTATATCTTAACTATATGCTGTATACTGTGGGTCAATTTCATTAAATTCTACATGTATCTTTTTGAGAAATCGTCATTTTTGTGATTTTCCCTTAATAATAACCAGTCTAATTAGTTAGCAGTACTATATAGAATACAAAGGATTAGGAGTAGCAATATTTAAGTTAATTAGTTACGTAAACTGGACAAAGTTTCATTGTGAGCTATAAATCATGTTTGTAAAATGTGGCTACATGTTATAATCCTTTAAATATTTGTTTAAGGCATTATCTTTCAACTATAAAATTTCTAAAATAAAGGAAAGAATTTTTTAAAACTGTAATAGCTTTAAAAATATATCAACTACAAAATTTTTAACATAAAGGACAGATGCTTTGAAATAGTAATAGCTTTAAAAGCGCATAAAGCTTATTATTCAAATGGTCAATGCAATGCATAAAGCCCAATTAAAAAAGCTTCTATTACCTTTTGATTGCACAGTTAAAATAAAATTAGCATACAAAGGGTGTCTAACAATTATTAAAAAAACTTCTTTTGAGTCTGGCCGAAAATTTATTATAGAATGTTATTTAATTTTTCCCTGGGATAAAGGTCTGAAAAATTTGCTTTAATTTTCAAAGAAGTAATTTATTGAATGAAATATCTTCTGTTCTCTGATTCTACAGACAGAAATTAAATATTCCTTTTACAGAGCTGTCTAACTTATAACATTAAAACCACCTTCATAAAATTTCTTACATATTTTAAGAAACTCCATAACCCTTGCCTCCAGTTCCGGAGAGTATAATTTAAATATTAGTCCATGTGTAGGTTCAACATTTAAAAACATAAAGCACTTTTTTCCAAACATCCTGTATATTTACTTGCAAGAATAAAAAATCAGCGTCATAAAAGTGTAAATTTTTGCAGCATAAACCTAAGTTCTTTGAAGTATTTGGATATAGCTTCCCACGTGAATGTTTTGCGTTTTCCTTCTAAAGAAACTTGTTAAAATAGCTAAAATAAGGAATATAATTTTTCAATTTTTCATGATCAGAAAAATGTGTGCATAAAAGTCCATCAAAGCGTTTCGAAAAAAATTGGAAGAAAAAGTTTTTTTTGCATGTCGAAAGTTTCTTTCCTTTTTCTTTGCTTCCTGTCATGGTTCTTGCGTGGCTATAGGACTGAAAAGGCAGTCCAGAAAATGCAACCAGCTGTGGAGCAAAATAGATCATTTCTTACTTTATTTCGTTATTTCCTCCTATCATTTAATGGGTTTAACTTTGTTAAATATGATTAATGATCTTTTCTCACTCCTTCATATTCAACATCCATATAGAATATGAATGCAGTTTTTAAAATCGTTTCTTTTTCATGATGAATTATAAATATTAGTTCTGCAGTTCAATAAAATGTAACACCATTCCAAGGAAGTCCGGCCTCTTTTCGTTAGGATAAAGCGAATTTTAATAATTCTGAATGAAAGCAGTGTAGAATATATCACTTAATTCTTAATAATATATAGAGGTTCTAAATAATCAGTCTTGCCTTTACGTCCTGCAAACCGTTTCTTCTCCTCTTTAATTTAATTCTACTTTAGATATAGTATGTCAGATTTAGTTAGTATTACTTAATTTATCCTCTGGTTTTCCCCATGACCATTAGCAAATACGCTTCTCTTTTTAGTAAAAGTAAGGTAAAGACAGAGATCGCTACAGAAGCGGTGACTATTACCGCTTCTATAGCGATTCAACGTTTCAAATCTTTGGCTTATATTACTAATCAAAAGCAGTCACCAGTCTCAAGCTGTTTCTTTACCGACCAAGAGTTCGATGTTGTAATCGTGAAAATTTCTTTTGGATTAGATCTCATAATACATCAAGAAGACTGCGTGAAGAGTTATACAGGCGCTGTTCTGAAATAAATGAAGAAGATTAAGACTAGCCATTCAGAAGTATCGAGGTTAGGTATCGAGCAGATGGCTGTTGGGTAATGTTAAGCATACACTCAGAAATAACGCAGTTTCTTACACAGTATTCAAATTGGCAGGAAAGCGAAATATTTCAATGTTGCATTACAGTAGAAACTGCAGCACAGTTTTGAGATCTCATAACATATCAAGAAGGCAGCTTGAAATGTTATACAGGATCTTTTCCGAAAGAAATAAAGACGTTAATAATGGCGAGCCATGCAAAAAATTCGAGTTTGGGTCAAGGGAGCGAGTAGTTGTTAGGTAATGTTAAACATACACTCAAGTCCGAACTCAGTTTTCTACACGCGTCGCAGTGTTAAATCTACAGCAAAGCGAGATGTTTCAGTGTTGCGTCATGGTAGAAATTACAGCAGAATTTGAAGCAGTGGCTTGAACGTTTACATCATGTTAGATAAATCTGCTACTGACAAGTTTGAAATACAAAACGAGGCTATGGACGCCGAGACATTATCAACAGCACAAGTATGCAAATTGCATACAGCGTTCTATGAAAAGAAAGAAGGCATGGAGGACGAACACCGTTTTGTGTGCTCAGCAATGTACAGAACTCTTGGAGATGCTGCTAAAGTGAAGTATGTGTGAGATTTTGGCAGGCATTTCAATGAGAAGTTAATGTCAGGCACAATAGTGGATCAATGTGCATTACATATTGTACTGCTCTACATTAATTTAAATGTCAACTTCTAGAACCGTAACGGTAGACAGATGACTTATCGCCCCATCTTACTTCCTATAGTACAGAAAAAACAAAGCTCAGATCAAGATTTAAAATAAACCTTTTTATGAACACGTCAGCCTGACAGTTACACAAAACTTAGAACTACAACAGAGCACAATCTGTGGAGCTTGCGGAAAATTTAGAAAAGGCTCAAGTCAAATTATTAAAATGTTAAATAGAAAGAAACAGGTGCGCACTTAACTTTGGTTTGTTCCTCGATATTTCAGGAGAAAATGGCGGCTGGCAACCCTGAAGTCGATAAAGGAGTTCAGTAGCTGGGAGATGTAACAGAATGCTCGTCATTAAAGGTTGCCAAACCTTCTTTCTCACATGCAAGAATAGTTCGCTTAACATATTTACATTCACTATCTTGTATCACGGTGGAAGTGGATGAAAGTAGATGTGATAGTAAAGCCAAAATAATATAATAAGTGGATAAAATATCATAAAACTCTACAACATTACCGTAGATATGAAACGTTTGTGTGACACCAGTTCACGAGATGTTGACCGACGAAAGAAAGGAAAAAGTCGTGTGCAATTCAATTGCGAACGTTAGGATATTGTGACAAGTAAGCCATGTTTTCTGACTTTTTTGCATTCCCCCACAATTAAGGTGGCTTGAAATGACGCCATTTTGGAACAATTGCAGAGGTCCTAGCGTCTGTAAGGAAAGCCGTGCAAAAAATCTCAGATCGAGATTTCCTGCTCTGTTACTAACAATGGCAAAGATGTCGGAATCGCTGTATTGCAGTTCAAGAATTCTACTAGACTATTAAGTTTATTTAGATTTATTGGTAATAAAGCAATTTTTCAGGAATTAATTTCATTAATTTTGGGATAGTGTCTGTATACCTTTGGAAAGGTGAAGATAGGACTATCGAAATAAATACTGAATTTCGTTAGTTCATTTATGAGATCAAATCTATTTGAAGTGTTGTACAGTTTTGGAAAGCAGAATTGTTCCGTCGAATAAAAGTGATGATGAGATCAATAATTTTGCACATACTCAGGCCTAGTTTTGAACCAAGATTTAATTTAACAGTTTAAGGGTTAGGTCTTGACGATAACTTTTTAATTAAAACTCGATGTCCCTTTTAAATCTGAACATGCAAATACTAATTATTGAGTACCTGTAACAATCTGTCATTAACTATTCTCCTGAACATACAGTGGAACTTTAAGTTATTATTAATCTTATATTATGATCTGCAAGCTTATCTTTTTTGCTTTGTTATGGCGTCCAATTTACAAGACTTAATAAATAATTTACTGGGTTATTTACTCTCTTATTAATTTTACAGATTAAAAATCTAGTAAAGGACTGCATAAGTGACAATTTTAACTATAGCATAGCCTAGTCAATAATTTTAATGACATACGTTATCAAGAAAGATAAAAGCTTTGTTAAGACTTTAGATAGGAACTTCTGAACAAAGATGAATTTAAAAGGTTATCAAACTTTAACTATTCGTATGTCTCCTACATTTATTACAATTTATTTTGATATTTAATCGAAGTTCTTTCTTTTCAATAAGCAGCAATTCAGGTGCAAACCATTGAATATCTTGCTCAGTTCCGTTGTATGTCATATCCGTTGTATCCGTTAATATCTCAGGGTTTAGACGTTAAGTTTAAATCTATGTTTTTCTTCAACAAATGTAAAGTATAACAAAAGAACAACTTGTAATTTTAGAGAGTGCTGGGTTATTTACTCTGTTGTTTTGGCAAGCTGAAAAAGTAAGAGTGAAATACATTATCATGTTCACCCATATGCGTGATGGAAGTTATTTCCAAACTAGCAATTTTCTCTTCGTTTAAAAACCGAACGTGCTGTTCTATTTCGTGAGATACTCAAAATTTAATACAGAACATAGCAAGAGTGCACGTAGACTTCAAAATAAAAATCAATATTTCCATTTGCTGAATATGCTGAAGAATTTGCAGAACGGACGACCTCTGCAATTATAACTAAAGTATTCCATTTGCAGCTGTGATCAATCGTTGTTACGAAGGTCTTTCATTAAAGTTTCTACCTCCAACCAATTTTGTTTAAATTTTTATGAGGAGTATAGGTATATTGGACTTCAAATAAGAAAACTAATTACTGCTATGCACATTTTTCAAAAAAAAATTCGTTTCGATGCCCGTGGAGAAATCAGCTCAAAATTTAATGCATAATATTTATAACTTTCGAAAACGATTCAGTGTAATACCACATTATCATTTTAACCACAATGCCAAATACGAGATTCTTAATCCGTAACCATATATAGATTGTAACAAAAAATTAATAACAATTTAAATTTTCCCTATTGTTTTTAAGGAACAGACTAATTGCATATTGTCATAGGTACTCAGTACTTACTTCAAACATCTTAGATTTTCAAGCCCATTACCGAAGAATAAGATTTCTTAGAAAATGTTTCACTAGATATTAATCTGGAAAGAAGAACCGGAAGTTTTCGATTGGTAGATAAGTAAAATAACTAAGTACTAAATAGAGAATATTGCTATCACCATAATTGTCGTTTTGAATATATAAATAAATTAATATAATCTCTTTCAAAATGGTTTATTTTTTCTAAAGTAACGGTCATGAAAATTACAATACAGGATAAAAGCGATGCTATGTCACCTTTCATAATGTTCTACAAAATATTTCAGAATTAGTTATATAGCTAAGTTATCCTATATTTCTATATTGAAGAATTGCGAATGATATATCTATAGTTAACATGCTGTTCATTTTGAATCGGATGTCATTTAAAAGACTGGTATCTGCTCCAGAGAGGTGATAGACGAACACACGGGCTGTTTACACATGCTGATATGGAATGGATAATGGATGCGAAAATGAGTAATTTATTGCCTATGAAAAGTAGCTTTAAGTAGTCTGCTGTCAACAGAGAAACTTGAAACTTTTCGTATCACATTTTTACTTCCTCTTTATGGAGCAAAATACGTAATTGTGTAAAATTTTGTTGAAGGCACAATGTTCGTTACAAATGGTCACTAGGAGGAAGGGTGTTATTATTTAAACCAAGAAGTTATTTATAATTTCAGCCTTTACATTTTACATTCCGTTTCCTTACTAGAAAGGTAAATGCGTTAGAGTATTTAAGCGGAGGTTTTAGGACTGTAAGACAGAGCATGTTTCTACCTTTCAAGGCAACGTTACTTTAGTTCTGCAATCTCTGATAAGTTTGTAATTATTCGGCCTTGCTACTGATATTTAAGATGATATGCCGGTCAGAGTTTCTGAGCCAGCTTAGATTTGAATATATTTATGACTAATAATATACGTATCAAATTTGAATTTCTCGGTTATTTTAGTTTCATCGCCATAAATATGGCTGATTCTGTTAAGCAGAAAACATGCACTCACGTTCAAATTCTGTTTTAGTAAAGAGGTCGTTTTAAATCTTTTTAAGTCTTTGTAATTAATTTCAGACACAGTAAAAATTCCCTTAACGTCTGTTAGGGTTTGGAATTAGTTTATACCCCCAAAGAAAGACAAACTGTATAGTGAAACATAAATTTAGGATTCACAAGGATTCCCACAAGGGAGGGAAATTTAGAATTCACAATCTAGGATTACACCCTAGATTTAGATAGCTGCCAAATACCTCCAAAATTACTCATGTGTTACAAGTTTCGGCTTAACCCGATCATTGCGGCTAAATCTTAAACCCGAGAACTTCTTCCAGAGTGGACATTTCTGTAATGCTTAAAACGCATAACTAGGAATGCATTCATGCGTAAGTGAAGCTTTATGGAAAGCACCGCTTGTAGGATTTCCCTTAGTTCAATTAAATAATAATTAAATTTTTGTTATCTTCCTGAACTCCTCAACTTCCCCCCCCGCATCTCCTCGCCAGGATGTAAATTTAAAGTTAAGTGAAGTGAGTATTTAAACTGGTGAATCTTAGCGTTTATTCAGAGCATGTTTTCGCCAGCCAGCGCACGTTACGTTTCTGACCTTGTTGTTACTCGGAGTTGTTCATATGCCATTTGGCGATTTGAATAATTATCACTCCGGGTAGGTTGTCGAATCAATCTAGTCAGCCGTAACTTAAAGTGCTAGCTAAAGTGTGCGAAGAATGGTAATAATGGCTGTGGGACAGGCCATATTGTGCAGCAAACGTATTAGGTGTGGCCACCAAAAGGAGTCAAAGACTCCCTTGATGTCAATAGCTATTGCCAGTGAGTGCAAGTCATTATCCTTCTTCTTTTGGATAATGGTCATTAAGTCTTTTATGGCAAGCTCGGTTGAGTTGCCTACTCGAAATCCATATTGGTTGGAATGCAGGCCTTGGTCCTTTGCAGAAAGACGTTAAATCTGGAAAGAATTACTCTTCCCAGTAACTCACTGACGGTGGGAGCAGACAGACTACTTGTAAGATGAAGGAACTGCCGGAGTTTTGCCAGATTTTAAAAGTAACGCACCCTCTACCAAATTCATCTTTTTAGGAAAGTGCTGAAGTTTCTAGCAAGCTGAAATGACCGCGTAGAGTAACTCTGGGAGTTCCCGGTGAATCTTTCTAATAATAATATTATCAATTCCATCCGGGCCTGGAGCATATTTTTCTGCCAGAATATCTATGATATCATCGACCACCCGTTTGCGTAGGAGGTGGTTCGTCTCTTCTGGTTACTTGGCGAAATTTCATATTGTATTTCTTTTTCGCTTCCTGTTCTAAGTGATCCTTCTGATCATCTTCAGGGAAAACTGTGTTTATGATTTTCACTGATCACTTTGATGATGGATGAGGCAATGGCATTCATCACAGACGTAACGGACATATATTATCCCTCCTTTCCGTATGCTTTCGTGGTGTAATTGGAAGCATACTCGACGCGTATTCGAAAGGTGCAGGGTTCGAGTCACGGAGATGGCACTGCGTATATTTCTTGTCTTTAACATCAAAAACCCTAATGACTTTACAAGTGGCGCTCGAACTAAAAGGCGCTGGGCGATAATTCGTCAACAGCGGGATTTCGTGACTGGGTCCCTTATCTCCAGTCGCCCTTTAAAAGAGGGAGTATATAAGATATTTTCTCTCTCCTTTTCACAGGACTTCTTCGTGTAATTGGAAGCGTACTCGACCCGTATTCGAGAAGTCCAGGTTTCGAGTCCTGGTGAGGGTACTGCATATTTGTCACATCTCCTGCATCAATAAAATATAAATAAAACAAAAAACTAATGATTCCACATACCATTGGCCAAGGAGTAAACATATACCGATCCCGATAGTCACATGAAGATTATTTCAGGTGTGCGAAGGCTAAGTCTACGTTAGTAGTGCCTTGGGTGTTCTTTATGAGAATTCGTGCCTGTCTCAAAGTGTGTAATCTTTTGTACAGTATCTGCACATTTTTGCCTGTGTTCCCGGATAAAAATATAGGTGAAATTTGTTTTTCTCTAATTTATAAAATAGTGGTTAAGATCAAGGCATTTTGTAGCGAGTAGATTATTTAACAAAATGACATTAGAATCATTTTATAGGTTTCCACGTACTAGCGGCAGTAGCTTTTGTACAAAATGCTGTGGTGTTGGAAATAGTATAAAACGAAACAGGATCTGAGTCTTGAGTTAATTATTTTACCATTAAATGTATGTTATACTTTTAAACTTTTATATCAATGTGTTCCCCAAATTAGAAGATTATAAACTTACAAACGGAAAAAAACTATTTCAAATCATTACTTTTTATCTCTTTCTACTCAAATTTTGAAATAATCGCCAAACATTTTTAATGAGTAAATTTACGTATACCTCCGAAACGTTTGAGGAAAAACTAGTAATGTTTCCGAAACTAGGCCTAAAATGATTCCCACTTCCAGCTGATGTGCATCAATCTGTAGTTAATAATTCGAAACCTTTTTGAGGAATTTATAAAAATTATTTAAAAATATAAATTCAAAAAATGAACCAGAAAACAATGTCTAAATCTAATTTAGGTTAAACTTAAATTTAAGGATATAAAAGAAAAAAATCAAGGAAGTTTAATCAAATAAGCGATACTTTCAAAAACATAGCAACTTCAGTTAATATTGCGGAGCTAAAAATTTGAGTGCCAATTAAAAAAAGAACACGCAATTTTTAGGAAATTTGGCTTTGGCAAAATGAGAGGCGTAGGGAAAAATGAGCATGCCATTTCAGAAAAAATCCAGAAAAAAAGTATGTCACAGGATAAGCCCAGAAAGGAATTATGCCAAAATACGTGTAGTCTTAGATATAGAAGAATACTATACATAAATTAAATATATACTCGAAGTAGCGCTTTCGACACGTGGAAGTTTCGTCGATTGGCCAGCTGGAACGGGACAAAGAACTGTCGCACTTTTTATTCATTGTATATGCGAACGGAATAACTTATATGTCCTTCAAACGTTACTAATATCTTTATAGCAATGCACCAGCATGGTAATATAGCGTGATATCTTTATCCTCAAGTTAGAATACTAACAATAAATAAATTCCATTCCAATATTTAATTTTGTATTAGCATTTCCTTTGAAATAATGGTACTTATCCAAAAGCAAAGCTGAGAGGTCAATTGTGAGGAAATTATTCTTGATATTGATTTTAAAAGTTCATACGCAACTCACAACAACATACATGCTATCCTAGTTCTTACAAATTACTTTTGAATCTGTTGTAAAATGTCTACATCTCATTTTTGGAAATGTCTTCGATTATACTATCTGCATATGAATTTAATCCTGAGTTTGGTAAATTTTCATCAGTAAATAGTAGAGATTATTCTTAAACTTTCTGTACACAACTTGTATGCTTGATAGAGCTTCTTTAAGTGAACTTAAGAAACTACTTATAAAGTGTAATTAATATGTTTAATAATCTCTGTAAAATCTGGTATAGAAAGATTTTCGCAATGCATCATCACATGTTGGGTAGTTATGAGAATGTGAAACTAGGTACAAGACTTAAAGCAAGTGTAAATGCAGAAGCAGATTGAAAAATGTGCTTTACACTGATTAGATTATTTATTTCATCATTTCCTCTATATAACTGAAAATTAGGTTCGTTTAGGAATAAAATTAACAATAAGAACATTTATTCACTTACCAGCGAATGCGACGTGAACTTTATTTTCAGGACGGAAAATTTGTACATACTGAGGCACACTCGGCGCAAAATCTCTGACTGCCCAAGACCTTAGAATGGTATGCTCATCCTGAAAAGACAAAATTATTCTGATTCATTTCTAAATTTTATTATTGCATCCTCTTAATAATGAAACCATGAATACAAATAATCTGAACTAGAGATGAGGGAACAAATTAATGAACCATATTTTTTTAAGTAGCAGATTGCTACGCCGTTTGTTCAGTTGAATGTAGAAAAATAATTTGAAGAATAATATTGCAAGGGAATCTAATTTATCCAAGCTCCTACTTACCAAGGTTATCCGAAGCAAAAATATCATTGTTGCGTTTCTTTATAATTCAAAATAATTTTTATTTTCACACCAATATCCTTACAATTCATCAGCTGACATCACCATTTTTTTTCATATTTTCTAAGCAGCTTTGTATTAATACCGTGCTAAATCCTCTATAAACCTACATAAGATTCTTCTCATGTAAAATGTCCCGTAATCATCATTTTCGCATACAGAGTAGTTGAATGACATCATCAGCATGTTTGTACCGAGGTAACAGAAGAACATAGCGAAGAATGGAAAAATCATCGCTATAAAAAGACAAAAACTCGGTATAATACCTATAGAAACGTTCAATGACTTGTATGGAAAGATCATCACTATGAAAACAGAAAAAATCGACATAATATCCTTTGAAAAGTTCAATGGCTATATGCGAAATTATTTATTTTTGCATTGTCTATGCATCATTTCATAATTTAATTATAACTCTAGTATGAGGCAAGACTTTCACATTGAAATATAACTGCAACTATAATCGTTTCAGGATACATGATATACGATAAAAATAAAGCTGAATGTGTATTTTTCCAAGTTTTAATGCACTATCAAATTCACCTAATTAAAGAGACGTATGAGTAATACAAATGCAACAAAAATGTGTGAAAATACTAAACGTCGTTTTTCGGAATGTTTCAACTAACACTGTAAGCAAAATATTTCTTGATGAATACATTCGAACTATATAAACTGGGGGAAAATAACTGAATGTTCCTTTCACTGTTGCATTAATAATAACGTTTGGCTTAACGATGACCCAGTACATTTGAGAAAAACTCTTAATTTAACGATGACTATATTTTGTATGTGAGCTATTTAAAATGACAAATTTAAAATTTCATATTTACACTCACTTTCAGTCGCATTGTAACATACGAAACATTTACGCAGTTGGTGTACATTTATGATACGGACATCAAACAAAGTTCCACGGCGTTTATGGATTTAATTCTTAATGTTGAGAAAAATCTTCATTACCATCTTACAAAAGCAATAGCAATAAATGTAAAACTTATAGTGCTTGAGAATGTTCCATAGCCATTAAGAAACATGGCGTTCAGTTTCATTTTGCTGAGAAGAAGATTTCAAAATTTTATTTTAAGAAACATGTTTTTCCTGTGAAATTTTCTTTTTCAACTGAAAATGTTCCTTCTCCTAAAAAGTTCCTGTTCGTTTCAAAATCACCTATATGAATGAGAAATAACAAGAGATCTATGCGTTACTGAATTTAATTTTTCAATTTTGCAGTTGCATATGAATTCAAAACACATGTCATAATGTGCTTAATTCGGGAATAAACTAAAAGTTTTGCTATGTTGCTATTATGAATTTAGAATTGAAAATTCAAAATGCATTTAATTGGATGCCTGAATTATTTACAGTAAATTATAAAAACGGCTCATATAACATGTTTGAAAACTATACAGTTTCTAGCGGCTGAAGCATAACTGGAGTTTGAAAAAACGTTTACACACACAATTTTTTAATCTACCTTTCAGAGTAAAGGAAAATACTTCCTGCATAAAAAATCACGTTCCCGGAAATTAAGATAATAGATGCTGAACGCAAAAGATAAGGCTAAACTACTAACTGTCACCAGTTTTAGATACTTCTCTCAATTGCAGGAGGCTTTGAGATATCTATTTAATCATCTTATATATTTTGGTTACCGGAATTTTATTATAAACTTACTGCCTTTTTGGTATAGTAGTTAGTGAATATAACTACCACGCAAATAATTATGGTGGTGTTTAACAGCTTTATGTACAGTGAGTGTTACATATGTACGACGACAGCTCAGATCGAAATGTAATTTGCTTCGACACTCTCTCCGCAAAACTCTTGGATAAAACTATGTACAATCTACAAAATACTACCATAATATACAGTAAAATTCCATGTAAGCCCGCTTTTCGCAGAATAATAACTAAAAAGCAAATGATAAGACTTACAGCAGCAGACCGGTCGGCGTAATTTCTAGCCGCTAGTATAAAACAAGCTTCGGCAGCGTTCATTCTGGAAATAAACAATAATGCAAGTACTTTTAGAGTGAATTTTAAAGATAACTTCCATGTGAACAAATTTTACGCAACATTTTGGAATAAAATCACCTTTTCCTTACCTTGCCCTCGCCAAATCGAAGTCTTTCAAGGCGGATCCCTGGATATAGATGACTCTCTGGGCCCACATAGGCACCTGTAGAATCATCTTCATTGTCGCATCCAGCTCACAAGGCGACAGAAGGACGACATAATAATCCTATGTAGAAAGAAGGCAATTTTAGCAAAGATGCTATCGAAAATTCTTGGCATAAAAATTGGATTTTTTAGTTTAGAGCAATTCAGAAGAAGGAAATCTGGAAGCGGAATGATGTAAAATGAAATAACTGTTTTTCGTAGTATTTACCGTGATACATTGTTAAATTCATTATCAATAATGTTTTCTGTTTTTTCACGTCTTACTAAAATGCTTTATTAAAAATTAATAACTTATAGTTACATGCGAAGCTTTCTTAAGCTAATAAGTTACAGACGTGCGTAGCCAAACAATAAGCAATAAAAGATAAAATTTACTTACAGTCTGAAAACATAAAATTGCAATCTATTGCCTCAAAGAATATTTTATCATAAATTAAGTGCTTTGGAACTAAAAAATTTAAAAATATTTCGCTTTTTTTTCTTAAACAAACATAATCCCTACTGTTTTGCACCTTATAAAACTAATCTTTATTGGTGAACAAAATTAAAAATCATTGCAAAACGAATTTTAATTTTGCAAGCTCGGACGTTTATGTCTATATTTATCTTTTGTACGTAAAGCGGTATAAGCACAGAACTATCAAACTATACTTGAACTACACCTCTGTTTGAATGAAATTAAGAAAGACGCATACATGAAAAACTGTAGTCTATACATTGCTACAAAATCTCATCATCCCCTTTTGGTTTTATTTCAAATGCAAATAGTGTTCAGAAGATATGCAGATAAAAATTTGCATTCGATATGGTATAAGGCAGTCGTATTCAAACTATGGGGCTCAACCCCGAATGAGGTAGCGAAAATTATATTAGGGGCCACATGGTAAATGGAAAACTTGTAAATAAATTTAACGGAATACAAATACGTCTTTGACAAACATTTCTGAGAAACAATTTTGGTTTTTAAAGTGTGAAATATTGTTATGTTCTAGAGAGATTTATTTAGAACAATGATTTTGAAAGAGAGAAACTCCTTCAAACAGATAGACTCTATCTCTTTGAAATCATTGTTCGAAAATCTGGTTTGGTCCGAATATGCTTCGGAACTTCGAGTACTGTCTGTCTATTACAAGAACAGCTCTTGAAAATAGTCTATAGCTATCTGTTGACAAATAGTCACTATAATAAATGTAAAGAATAATCCAAAGGCTATCTAGTAAATCTATAGACAAATAGTCTATAGCTATCTGTTGCCCTAGTAACGAGATCTAATCCATTTTTCCGAGGGGTGTGTTCAAGAAATCCTTTTCAGTTTGCTATCTTGGCGCACTGAATTATGAATTAACTCTCTCTATTCTGAGCCCAGTATTCGCCCAGAACAAAATAATAATAAAACATGTACTTGGCTCATATATATATCAGCCCTGTTGCTACAGCAACCGCTATCAAGTAGTACTAGACTTAATGTCGGGCGAAATTCTCCTGGTTGACAGACAGTAACATCGCGTTCGTTTTCAAAGAATGTACATGTAAACAAACGATAAAAAGCAGATACTCTACTCACCGTCAATACGGCACATTTGTGAGTTTAATTTTAATTTTGGTCTAAAATTTTATATTTAATGTAGCCCTTGTATTAAGCGGACTGCTTTTAAAGTTACATATTTTAAGATTTCTCATGGATAAGTGACTATATATTGCAAAATAATTGAATGAATAAAATTGAATGAAATATTGCAAAATAATGAAGTGAAAAATTGCGAAAACAGCGTTTCGATTTCGGCTGCTTTAACTTCCGATTACTAACCAAATAAATTTAAAAGCGTCCGCCTCTACAGAGTTGAAACTTACAGAAGTAAAAGCACGCAATCAAGTTAGTGAGTTTGACAATGACCTTATGAAATATGATTTTGTAAGTACTGAAGTTGATGAACCAAGAGCTAGATGCGTTCTATGGTGCCCGGAAGTACTGTCAAACGAATTACTGAAACTAAATAAAGTGCAGAGGCATCTACACACCAAATACCCAGAATCGAAAGATAAAACCATTGAATTTTTACAGAAAAATAAGTCATTTGAAATGTATGTAAAACTTTAGTCCACGTTTACTGATATTAACAAATAAGCATTGGAGGCTTCTTACCGAGGGAGCTATCGTATAGCTAACACTGGCAAGCCGTATGAAATTGCTGGAGTTAATTATTCCGGCAGCCCAGAATATACTAGACATTATGTTTGGGGTAAAGGAAAGCAACAGATGTATAAAATGCCATTTTCGGATACAACACTTAATCGCAGAATTCACGAAATGGCAGATGATGTAGACAGCAAACCTATCATTAGAATTCAAAAACGTAAATTTTTGTCTTCAGTTGGATGAATCCAACGATTGCCAAAATGCTTCACAACTAACTTGGTTTGCAACATATAAATACAAAAATGAAGTCGTTGACAATTTTCTTTTTTTGCAATGAACTGCGGAAAAAGAAATTTTTAAACTGGTAAATTCTTGCATCACGGTAAACAATATTTTTTGGAAAACTTGTGTGGGGGTGTGCAATGATGAAGTTCGTGCCATGACGAACGTCTAACCTGAATCAAAGAAGTCTCCTAATGTAACATAGGTTCACTGTATGATTCATAGATAAACGCTTGCATCGAAAAACATGACACTGAACTTGAAACCTGCCTTCGATATTGGAGTTAAAATAATAATTTTTATAAAGCCGCGTCGTCTGAATTCAAGAATGTTTTCACAAATATGGGGGAAAATGGGCAATGAACATTAGCAGCAATTTTTGCATACAAAGGTGTGTTGTCGTTCGAGGAAAAGGGCCCTAACGATACTATTTGAACTCAAGATAAAGTGTTCGTGTTTTTAAATGACAATGATAATGGTACAAAATTTTTACTCGTTTTTATTGATGAAGAAGGGCTTGTCAGTCAGCTCATTTAAGTGATATTTTTCTAAAAATGAGCGAGTTGAATTTAAGCCTTCAAAGATGATAATTAATACTGCAAAGAGATTAATTTTGCAACTTTTACTCCTTTATTTATTGTTTCATAGAAAATATTTTTCTATGAAGCAAACTAAGTGTTTTTCAGTCGGTTATTAAAGATATAACAACTCACTTGACAGATCTTAAATATCAATTAAATATTTATTTTTTGGAAGATTTTTCTAATTCTGAATGGATTTGAAATGTCTTTCTATATTTATTGCACAAACATTTTATCACTGCATTTAAGAGAAAACCTAACTGAGTTATTATCTGATGGAGAATTGAAATTTATTTTCTAAGATCTTAAATTTCGAAATGAATAAACAGAACTGTTTGATGCAGCTCTTAAGGTATTATTACCATTGAGTCATGTTATATATGAGAGATCGGATTCTTTAGGAAAAGTCTAAATATCGAAATAAATTAGCAGTAGAACCAACTATTTAAGACTTAAACTGAACAAAATACAGCAAGAAATATCACTACTTGCAAATAAGAAACAGGCTCATATGTCTCATTAAATGTTTTACTTTAGTAGTTTTTTAAACCTAATGCTTTTTAAGTTCCTGTATGTTACATTCCATGTTTTAATTTAAATTTATAAATGGTTAATGTTACTCGATTTTTCAACTAAAGATTTGGTAACTTCAGAATTAATTTCCAGTTCAAAAAAATTAATAGCTTCATAATTTTTAATATTACCTAGTGCTAAAATTTGAGCAATTAAAATTAGACTATTAATTGTTTTAATTTTTGAGTTGGTACGTTACCTGGGTATCTCAAGTTGGGTCGCACTGCCAAAAGGTTTTAATACCACTAATACAGGGAAACTGTAAACGAATTTTGTTTATTGCACTTATATGTACAAGTACTTGTTGGAGTGTGTTGTTAAGAAATCCAGTTGAAATAATTTTCAAATGATAATATACTTTTTCTTTTCTTTATTCGTAAAGGAGAGGATTTGATCTTTAACAGGAAACAATAATCCTTCTTGTAAAACAAATCCCCTTCTTAACTGTGTAATGAGCGCGAACTTATTAAGAAATAGGATGACGTGTAATAAAGGACTTAAGTTTAGCTATGCACTCACGTATATTAAGTACAAAAGAATGTTAAAAGAATGTTTGTAGTATAATGTTCCTAACTACTTCGTCTCTGATGAATGTAGAGAAACGTAGCGAACGTG
Organism: Stegodyphus mimosarum; assembly: GCA_000611955.2. NCBI lineage: Eukaryota > Metazoa > Arthropoda > Arachnida > Araneae > Eresidae > Stegodyphus > Stegodyphus mimosarum. The sequence goes on from KK116286.1 coordinate 657,952, forward strand.
TAGAAACTTATCGCTGAGTTCAAGTACACTGATTATCATAAACTAAAGAAAAATCACAATGATCGCGATTACTCAAAAAGTTACATGTAGAATTTTATGAAACTTACCCACAATATACAACGCATAGTAAGGTGTAAAAAAACATAAAAAGAGATTACCAGACAATTATGGTAGTATAGAAATAAGCACATGTATAAAATGAACAAATCGAATGTGTCAGTTTGCTACAGAAAAAGTACCTTCAATATGGAATATGATCGCCTCTAGAAGCAATACAGCACATACAGCGATGTGTGATGCTTTCAATTACGCGGTCTATCAGTTCCGTAGAAAGCGAGAGCAGTTGCTCTTGCAAAGCAGTTACAAGCGCTGCAAGGGTCTGAGGGGCGGACTGAGAGCAGCTAGACGTCTCCCTAAAACACCCCAAACCTGCTCGATAGGATTCAAGTCCATGGATCGAGCTGGCCACTCCATGTGCATAATTGTTTCCTGTTGAAGGTAATCATCTACGATGCGAGCCCTGTGTGGTCTTGCGTTGTCGTCCTGTAACAGGAAAGCATCACTTATTGCCCCGGCATATGGCCGCACATAAGCATCAAGGATGTCATCTTTATAAAACTGAGCATTCATCGTTTCCCTGGGAAAGACAAGGAGGTCTGTGCGTCCACCCAAAGAGATGCCACCACAAATATAGACACTGCCTCTTCCGTATGCGTTTCTTTCACGGATGTTTGACGGATGATAACGGGTTCCAGGTTCTCTCCATATCAAATAACACACACTATTGCTTTCTAGACTAAACCTGGACTCATCCGTAAAGAGAACTGCCCTCCATTGATCAGGCGGCCAGTGGACATGTTGTCGTGCCCACTGCAAACGGTCCCTCCTATGGCGTGCCGTGAACGGCATGCAAATGGCTGGTTGCCTCGCATACAGACCACCTTCTTGAAGCCTTCTACGCACAGTTGACGTTGACACCAACCTTCTGGTAGCTGTAGCAAGGGAGGATCTAAAAAGAGTCATAGGAGCGGTTCTATTCCTGCGTGCACATAATGTTAAATATCGGTCATCGGCGCTCGTCGTAGCAGTTGGCCGTCTTTGGCTGAGCCTCCTAGATGCCGAATCTGTGGTTTGAAATTGCCTCCAAAGTCTATGAACCACAGAAGGACTCACATTTAGTCATCTGTCCACTTCTGTTTGACTCTGTCCTGCCTCTAGTCTCCCAAAGGCTCTCCATCGTAGTTCTGCAGGCAAATGATGTCTGGAGGTCATTGTTATGAATTGGCTATCTTAGATTTCTGATGTCACTATCACAATGAAATATATGAGCTTGCTCTCAAACATGGACTTTTATGCTCCTCGCAGATGACATATTTCGAGTGCAGCGCCACTAATTTGCATATTGCAGTTTTACTCAGCTACTCTTGCTTAACAACATATTCAAATTTTACAACGTTTGGCTTATTTTTGAGGGAGTTATTGCGATTTTTGTGATTTTTCCTTAATTTATGATAACCAGTGTATTTAATGACGAAGTCCAGAGAAGTGTTAAAATACCCTTTTATTCACTCAAAGTAATATTAACAGTCGGCCCTTTTTCGGGCGTACTATATCTTCCACTCGGGCTTCAAATCAAGATAAGAAAAATAAAAAACTAATCTAGTACTAAACTAAACTGACTCAGCCGAAACTAGACATAATTACCGAAAGTAGCTGGCACTTAATTTAGCTTAGCCGGCGATTATCAACACGCACTAGTGGCCGAGCCTAGTGGGTTTATTAACACGGCGAACACGCGCCACTAAGGACTCCAAATGCTCCTTCTAAAGTAAGCTGAACCTTCCTTAAATACTCCTTCTACCTCATTTACATGCAACGCGATACTAAAAACTCATTCTCGTAGTGTAAGGTATGTGTAAGTGGAAAACAAGAATTTAAAGGAAAGGGTTTCTTTATTTCTTAAATAGTTCAGGTTTAAAAATGATATTTTTATGCATATAATAGAATTAAACATGGATATTTGTAAGAGTGGTATTGTCATCATTCCATAAAAAAATAATGAAAATCCTCTTCCACAACCTTATACACTATATAAATCTGTTTAAAATGTCGAAGATCTTATTTTTTTTTTGTTTAGATCACAACCGGGAACTCGCTTCAGAAAAGAATCTTTTGTGAAGTTGTGAATGTAAGAAATTTCGTCTTTTAAATTACTGCAGTTTTTTTCTTAGTGTTGTAATAAAATCGACTTTTTGAAAACAGTATGCAGTCCTTAAAAATGTATATTTGCCATTCTTTAGAACTTTTCTAATTCCTTCTTTTTATAGTAACTTTTGAATTAAAAATAGAATCTATCGTAAGATTAGATTACGGTTTTTAGCTGCACTGCAACTATACGCATATCTTCTTCTTTTTTAACAAATATTTTAAACAGTAACAATACATTTCAGTTCTACATTTCGATACTTCTCGATTTAAACTATTTCACGTTGAAGAAAAGGGCTGTTTAAAATTGTAGTATCTTTTAAGAATTACACTTTTAAATGATCGTTTTTCATTAAGTAAAATCCTTACTTTAAACGGTTTTTAAAGTATTTTCAAATAAGAAATAAACACTTTTCTACTTTTCAAATACTTTTTGAGTTACGCATCCAGTCCAAAACAATAGAAGTTAAAACCATAAAACGTTGGTGCAGAACAGAACGATGCATCCTGAATTATCCGAAGGGAGCACATAATAAATGGGTTAGAATAAGCATTTTTAGACATAAAAAATTCTTTCAAACAAACCATTAGTTTACGAACATTAAATATTTTATTTTAACTTAAAAAAGTTATTTGGAAGCAGTAGATGTTTCAGTCTGATATTCAACGGCAGTTATTCTTCAGCAGAAATAAAACTATGTGCATGTTAATTAACCGATTGATTGGATAATTAAAGTCCTCATACATTTAGATCTCAAAATATGTAACTGAATGTTATAAGAAATGAGAGCTTATAATCGTTACTATATATGGTTAGATATACAAAAATGTTTGCGAAAGATGTGCGAAAAATAAGACTAGGTCTAATATCGTAATAAATAAATGTATTCAGGTCGGCTTTCGATTTATTTATACTTGGGGGCAACTGCGGGAATGAATGGTGCATCACATTTCGGAAAGTAACGTTTTCTGTCTTCATTTCCGTTCACCGTTGAATCGTGTAAACAATATTAAGGTAGTTGGCATTTTTTTTTAAAGTGAGTCCTCTGTGTATCGGTTAACACTTTACGTAGATGTAGTACGGTGATAATGACTGTTTATAAATATATCATGAACGTACGCATTTCCCAGTTTGATATTTACTTACAATGAAGGAAATGAACACTAATAGTTCTCTACAATCTCTTGTTTTCTCAGAAGGAAGTTTATTTTCAGTTTAAAACATTTCAATGGAAAAACTATGTATAAAACATTTTCTTAAGTTTCAAAATGTGTTTACGCCTTTTATTCATCGCTGCAGGTGGCGCCATCCTTGTGCCTAATGTTTTTTGCTACGTATCTGTATTTTTTTATTTTTTATTTATTTATTTTTTTGAGCAGTATATGTAGCAAGAGGAAAAAGGATTTCAGTTTATGGCTCTGAGGATTTTAGTTAAGACTTCTCTCTACATTGCAGGACTTTGGTTTATTGCAACCTTGCGATGCAAACGGCATCTTCTTCATACCACGTATTTGGGTTTATTTAATTTAAGGAAATTGCACGTCAGGGGCTCTATGCAATTCCTCAGTGAGGTGGATAAGTTGTCCATAATTGGCAATATCTCAGCAATAGTTGTCCAGACTAGACTAGAATTCAGCATTCAATGAAAATATAAGGGCATCAAAATTCTAATAGCGCATATAAAAGTCTAAATCTTATTTATTTTTGCGTCCTTATTTATCGTGTCAGAAGTCAAGTGTATCCAGGTAACTACAAGTTCATAAAAGTTCAAGGTAAGCTGTTTAATAATTATTCATTATTGAACTTACCCCTAACCACACTGTTTTCAAAAAAATATTTGCCCCAGGATTGAGATGCGTAAACCTTATCTTCGACATAGGAAAGGTATATAAATAATTAGATGCAGATCCATTCACTTGAAAAAAATGTGAGTGAATGTACTTTTGCTTTCCCAGTATTCGCAATCTAAGGAACGAAAACAAAATTGCCAAAATGTTTTGTTTTGCAGTTAAGTAACCGATTCCGTACATTTGTCAATTTGTAACGCCAGTCCTATTTCTAAACTAATCTGGTCAAGAGATTAGTCTAAATAATGAGAAATAAAACACTACCAGTGCCCAACGGTAAGGCTAGTTGGCTGGTTAAACACATGGTAACGCATGTAAACACTATCTGCGTATGGGAAATGATCCCTTTTAGAAAAATTTCAGAAGCTAAAGCAACGTAAAGAGAATTAAATTTAATTCTTTAAAATGCAAATCTCAGAATTAAATTTGCTTAGAATTTTGACTAGAATGCAAGTGAGTCAGAAAGAATAAAGGAATTTAGCGTATGGAATGAATAAGTTTCATAGTAAACTAAATATAATGATGACGAAAAGTAAAGTAATAATTTAATAAATATCCTAGTTGAGAATGAGGTCGTAAGCTCAACTGTCTTTTAAAAAGAAAGAGGCGAAACAGCTTAACTTATACGGGTGAGTAACCGGAATATTTTCCGGTGTTTATGAAAAGTGGTTTTGTTTTGACAAAAGTTTTGACTTGATACCCAGGTGATGGCTTAAAACAATTCGAACTGTATTCCAAATAAGCTACTTATATTCTTATTTCAAAAGTGCTGACATTGACTTATTTTTCCTTCACCGCATTTAGATATGAATTTTCATTGACATTTCCACGTAAAACTGTAAATAAAACAAACGCGAAGTTCCTGTTTACGGAAACATTTTAAATACGTTTCGTTGAAAGAATTGAATTAATTTTGCTATTGTAAAGAGGCAGAGGATTTATTTTCACTCTGTGCGTGATTGGCTACATTACAGTGACCGCAACTTTGATTGATTTACTTAGTTTTCTTCAGAAACAAAGTCTTCGACTTCATAATCAGTCATGCTACATATGAATTTTGAGACGTGCCAATAATTCAATGTTGTGGGAACAGAAGTCCTTTTTCTAAAAATAGCACAACGTGGAGACCAGGAACATAATACTCATGAATATTGCATATATTATGGATTTAACATTTTTGATGGTACATGTAAAAATTTTTGTGTACAAGAAACTTCATTAAAAGTATTGACGGATCACCACTAATATGAAGCGGAATCGAATTAATTAAATACAATAAACAATAGTGATAGCTATAACACATTCATCAAATAGCTTGAATTTAAAGACAAAATATAAGCCATGTTAGAAGATAAAATTTTAAATTTTCATCAAGTTAAAAAATTCATCATAAATAAGTTATTAAAAGTTAGTAAGGTAAAATTTTATTTAGTATCTAAATATTTGTTTGTATTGAATAAAGGGCGTCTTGTTTGAGCGACGTTCAACGTTATTCATATTTGTGGTAGCTAACTATTATATTATCAAGATTTCGGGGAACTTCGAAGCTGCTCCTTTTTATACTAGAATCAGCATGAATAAAAGCGCTCCTAGCATTTTCAGTGCGAATATGGACAATTTAAGTTTTTCTATAGTTAACGTCTTGATCACAAAATTAGAACAATGTTTTATTCCCCTGCTTACAATAAAACAAAATGTAGATAAATGTACATTATACATTTAATACAATCCTACATTTATGAATACGTTTATCGCCTTTTTTATTTTTAATTGAAGGTGTTGGGAAACAATTCACCATTTATTAAATTCCTGCAGAATTTTAAGCAAATTTTATTAACTGCAATTAATCAATCACTAATGGTAAACAATCGCCCATAAAGAAAAGGTTTATTAAAACGTGAACATTGTACATCGTCAATGCCGATGCTTGCATGTTGCTTCGTAAATGAAACAGCTCACTTTTTTTACTTATTGTTAATAACCCTGCTTGAATGAAAACAAATTTATCGCTTCATGCATATTGATCTCAATTATATCGAATCCACGTTAAACGGAGTTCTCTTTCTTCCACTCTAGATACAACAGCTGCAGAATTAACGACCAGAATGAAATATGGATGTATCCCACTTTGCAAACGTTCAATTTAAGCTACCTTGTTTTTATGAAAATTTTACATTAGTGAGTAAGCAGATCCAAAAGTTACCGCCTTGACATATAAAATATTGTTCGGCTATAAGTTCCTCTTGCAGACCGTGATGGCAATATTAAATGATCAAATTTTAATGTTTTAGCGGAGAAATCGTACGCGTTCTTTGTTGACAGTTTACTGAATAAAGTGGCATGCTAGTTTGTCCTGAAATATTTACAGCTTAGCATGGGTTATGTGACTAGCTTTCTAACTAATGGCTATGTGACTAACTTATATAAAGGATATCTTAATCCTAAAAAAATAAATGCTTTTGTTATAACTATTCGATGCATTTCCTTCCTGTTCTACAATGAAAACATAGAAAAATAATTCACTTAGACGGAGAACTCGTAAGTGACTTTGATGAAGATTGATCACTAGTGGTATTTGCACCGAAAACACATTGCTCGTGTCTACGAGGAAATATGAAATAGTAGAAGATTTCAAGTTTAGTACATTACATTTTTCTAAAAAAGCTGTTTCTCGTAGTTTCCGTGCAAATCTTCATATGATTTTGGTTTGGTCTAGTTTATTGTGGCACAGCACACTGGGCAATCTGCCTAAGGGAACGGATGCCTTCGTGAAGGACTTTCTCAGGAAAACTGCTCGTATACACGTTACACATGGGGAAAACCACAAAAAGCTCATACAGACAGGCCTTCTTCATACAAATAAGGTCTCCAGAGGATGGGAACTCAATTTCTGCCAACATTTTATTAATTAACAAACTAAAATTAATGGAAATGCTTTACTGTATAGATGCTGTTACCTATAACAAAAATATTTGAAAATTTTGTCTTAATAGCTTTGAAGTTAGTTATTCAGTTGAAAATATATTTTATACAGAGATATCTTCCCCTCTGAATACAGTTAAGTTTTCTTCCGTTACAAAGGAATCTTGCATAGGTGTACGGGCACTAAAAATGTCTTCGTGAGGAGATGGATGGGAAATAACAGCCCTGGGTTGTAGTTGAACTATTTAGGGATGGAAATACTTAATCTCACAAAAACGTATAATGGATTTAATTGTATTTGTCGTATTATATTTATATTTTAAAATTTTAAACAAATACTATTATTTCTCTTTCATGTAAAGTACAAATACGTTTTGTACTTTATATGAAAGTTATTTTTACTTTAGTATAACACGTAGTTTTATTAATCAAAAGAAGAGTTAATGATGTCAGCAGCGGAATGTCTTTGTTCGAGTTTTTAAATCAATTAAATGTGCACAGAAAGAAATTAAGCTTCTTCAGGTAGAACATTTTAACTATGAGGTTCAGATCATAATAAATGTTAGAAATGAAATTATTTGTGTTGATTTAATTTTAAAATAATTTTTTTTGTTTTGTAAGGATATACTAGAGACAGATTCTTCTATAGTTGATAAGTCTTTAAATATAAACAAAAGTCCTAACGTGATAAAAGTCTGCACAAATGTGGCAGAAATATGAATGATATATAAGTAAATAAACTGATAATGCTAAAAAAATAAATTTAATCCCAAATTATTATTCACTTTAAATTTGTTTATTGAAAAACACAAGTAAATTGATATCAGGGATAAAACAAAAGTGAGACTGATGTTAAGAATGTTCTGCATTTTATGCGACGTAACTTTTTAATTCTAATTTTAGACATTTAAGAGAAGAAAAAATAAATTTATGACCCTTAAGTAAAGATAACACTGAAGTTTGGAAGGCATTAATAATAAAAATAGATATAGCGAGATTAAAACATACAAATTAATGAGAAAAGACAAAAAATGTTCATGGAAAGAAAATGCAATTAAAGAAGTCTAGAAATTGCAGTTATTTTGCGTGTCCGTCTTATCTGGTAGGTATATAACGATAAGAAAGGAAGCCGAATACGAGAAAAATAAGAAGAGTGCTTTTAGAGTAAAACCATTTAAAAAGATTCTTTCCAGAACTGTGAGTTAGGAAAATTAGACGGAAAATTTGCTTCGTGGTCGGTTTCAGAGATAAAGCATTATTTTATTTTTTCCATCTTTCGAAGAAGCTAAGTAAAAATTCATAAAAAAATGATGCAACATTCACATTCCACTTTAGAAAATACATGTGTATCTGAATTTGAAAAGGACAGACAACATCCTTTATTTCTCAAAAGATTCTAAAGCATTACTGCTTTAGAAATGGGTTTTTAAATCAGGTGGTGGTTCAGTGGTTCAGAAAATTTTAACACTTTAACATTTTTAACAATATTTTAATTCGCTATATACAGAGCGTATTCTTAAGCCGCCGCCTTCCACATAAACCAAAACTTTTCTCTCTAACAACACGGTCATCAGCGCCCTCTAGCGTACTTCCTTCAAATCATTCAACACTCCCCACCTGAACTCGGTGGAGAGTTCATCTTTCAATAATATATATTCTGTAATATTCAGTTAATATTTTGACAATCAATCTGAGAGAAATGGTTAAATATAACAAACATGCATACATAATTATACGCATATAAATTTTACAAAACATGAAATGATACTTATCAGCGAGGTCAATAGAATCTAGGTTTGATTATAAATAAAAAATAGAAACATTAGTTAAGTTCCATATGTATAACAATTGCATAGGCCACTCCCAAAAACCTCCCCACCATAAACCCCTCTCAATAATAAATTTCCAATTTATGTCTCTAGCAGAAAATAATTCTTTCACAGATGAGTCACTCACAGTTTTGAAAATATGTATTAGTTCTTTGTCAGCTCTCTTGAAAGTCTTGGCATTATCGGAGTACATGGTGGTACACAGTCCTCGTCGAGCTAAAAATCTTCGGAAAGCTAGTAAAACGCTTTCAGTGTTGAGATCAGTTACTATCTCTATATGTAAGGCACGAGTAACCGCACACGTTCACAACAGCGTGTAAACTTTACCTTGCCTGTCTTTCGTAAAAAATGGACCGTCCAAGCCGGTCACAGCAAATGGAGGCGACTCTTGGATTCTGTCTGGAGGAACTGGAGCGATATCCTGTACCCCAGAACGAGCACTATATTGACTGCATATCACACATTTGCTTATGACAATCTTAACACGCTGCCTTCCCTTAATGATCCAATATTTGGCTCTGATCTGAGTTAGTGTCGAATTAACTCCAGCATGGAATACTCTTTCATGTGAGTCCATGATGATCAACTCAGGGAACTTGTATTTAGAGGGTAATAGAATAGGGTGTTTTAAATTCTCGTGGCAGTCTGCAAATTGAAAGCGACCTTTCAACCGAAGAATTCCTTCCTCATCAAGCCTTGGATTAAGGGAGTAGATGGAAGAATCGAGAATTGTTTTTTTAATTGATAATTTAATTATTTCCACTTGATACGATTCTCGTTGCGTAATCTTTACCCAATAATGTTCAGCTGCTTCAATCTCAAAAGCACTTAAAGGTCCATTCTCTGTAGACCTTTTCAGAAGCCTTCCAAAAAATCTTAATACATAGGCAGTAATTCGAAGTAATTTTCCTAAAGAATTGAAATTTTCTATATCCAGAATTGGAGATTCATTGTCAATTACAGGTGTAGTCACAGTAATACTTTTTATTAACTCTAACGACTCTGAATTTGGTTGTAATTTATTTTGTTTCGGAAAGTTTTCAATAGGAAAACGTAACTAATGTGGCCCATGCCAACACAGATCATTCTTAACTAGTGACTGAGCACTAATTCCTCGAGTCAGTAAATCTGAAGGATTTTGTTTCCCTTCGCAATGGTTCCACAGTTTTGTGTTGCATATACCCTGCATTTCCACGACACGATTGGCGATAAATGGTTTCCAATTATTTGGCGAACCTTTAATCCAAGTAATGGCGATTTCGGAATCGCTCCAAAAATAAACATTCCCAATTAAATCACCGAACAATTTTTTTAAATATTTATACATTCGAGCAGCCATGGGTGCTCCCATTAACTCCAAATGAAGAAGCGTGATTGATCTTAAAAGTGCAACCCTGCATTTCGACATGATAAAGGAAGTTTTAATTTCTGAATCATTCGTACAGTATCTGAAATACACGATGGCCCCGTATGCTATAAGACTAGCGTCCGAAAATAGGTGAAGGCTTATATTCATTGGGTGTCATCAAAGAAATTTCTCTGTATCGATATTTCAGTTAAATCACTAAGTTCATCCCGCCAAATGTTGAATTTGTCCTTAATCTCCGCAGGAAGGACCTCATCCCAGTCAGCAGCGGAACACCATATTTCTTACATGATAATTTTCGCCCGAATAACAAAGGACGCTATAAATCCAAATGGATCGTATATTTGGGAGATACGTTGAAAAATGTTTCTTTTTGTAGCAAAATCGTTTTCAGTAGAAAAGTCAATTAAAAGTTTTAAATTTAACTTTATATTGTTCTCAATAGAATTCCAAATGATACCTAAAAATTTGATTCACAAGTTAATTTGTTATCTGATTCCTTTATCCCATTGAATACCCATAAATCATTTAACGCTTTAGAATTAGTTTTTAATTTTCTCAAATTCATCCCAGCATCCTTAAATATGTTAACCGCATCTACAGATAACCGATATGCATCTTCAACCGTTCCTGCTCCAAAATACAGGTCATCGACATAGACGGAAGAATTTAACATTTCGAAACTATCCAGCATTTTATCTTTATATTTCCGAATATGGTATTTTATAGTGGCGGCCAAAATGAAAGGTGATATATTCAAACCGAAAGCTACGCGACACATTTGCATAATCTTAAAAGAGTTATTATTTTCATTAAACCAAAGAAATTTTAGAAATTGTCTATCACCTTCGGCGATTCCTATCATCATAAAGGCCTTTTCAACGTCTCCACAAAACGCGATCTTAAACTTAGGAAAATTTAACATAATGTCTATTATATTGGGATTTAGATTAGATCCCGATTCAAGGCAGTCATTTAACGAATTCGTGTCCTCTGTCCTCGAGCTAGTATCGTACACTATTCTTACCTTCGTGGTTTCACTAGATCGTATCACGGTTCGGTGAGGCATAAAATATCCCAAATTTGTATCATTATTCAGACATTCCTCCACTATTCCTTCTAATATCTGGTTCTCAACTATATTTTTATATTCCTGAAAACTCTCCGAAGTTTTACTTTATTGTGAAGGTTTGCGAATAGTTTCTTAGCTACCGTAAAATTATTTCCCAGACTATTCGGACTGTATTTCCACATTAAATTTGCCTCATATCTACCTTTCTTAAACTGCAAATTTCTTCCAGATTAGTCTGTTATTTCGTAGTCAGTATCGGAGTAATCATCAGAATCATTAATTCCCATGTGTTCTAATTCCCTAAAACCCCTTAAATATTTCAACATAACAGTGTTTGGCATTACCGCTAAATTTTCAGAACAATTTTTATTCGTTTTATTTTTCTCGATTTCTGCAGCAACCCAACCAAACACAGAACTGACAGCGTACAACTCTTCAGATATTTTAATTCTTTCGGAATAAACTACATTCCACAATTCATCTCCGCGAATTAGTATCTCAACATCCGTGTTATTTTTTCTAGAGCAATCGGCGACTTCCACCCCAGATACTCCATGAAGTCTGCAATTTGTTCACTAGGCACACTGATGGGTGCCGAGGAAAATCCAAGATCAAACATTCAATTTTTAGTTTTTTATTTTGTTTTCAATTCTGAATTTCGATTTCAACGACCCGATAGGAATGATTCATTGCCTTAGTCGCACCAGATGAATAAACTGAAAGTCTTTCATAACAGATGGGAGTAAGTTTTAAATAGTCGGCCAGTTTTTTCGTTATAAAGGGTATGTGACTGCCTTGATCAAGAATTAATCTAGTTAATTATGATTTATATTTAGAATAAGCATAAACTCTACAAGTTTTTAATAATATTTCCCTGGCATTACAGTCATTATTATTATCACATTGAAGAACAGAAGCAATCAGTTTTAAGTTTTGAACCTTATTTCTTTCGTCAGAAGTCAGAGATTCAGTTTCATTTTCACAATAACCTTGTTCTGACTTTTTGTTTACAGGGGATTTATTAGCACAAATCGATTCATTGTGATACATACCGCCACATTTACTACATTTAGTTTTATTTCTACACTTTTTTGATGTATGAAAATTTTTAAAACAAGAATAGCAGCGGTTTTCAGATCTTAGTTTCTTTAATTTATCAGAAACTTTCACTTCACATTTAAATGACTCGTGAAAATTATCACAAAAGATGTATTTTCGGTTAACTTCATGCAGTATGAAATGAAGCTGTGGGTGTATACATATTTTCTAGTTTCATATTTTGATTGATAGAGTCGTGGAGGTACATGATTTTTCCTTTCAATTAATATTAGATTTGTAACTTCCCTACATTCTATTTCCCTCTTAATAAATTGTGTTAATTCCGAAACTTCAACTTTATCTTTTGATTCTCTTTGCCGATTAAATTCTCAAACCAAATCGTCCGGAATTAATTTTAATATTATTGGAATTAGTAAATGTCCATATGAGCCAGAAGTTACATCTAAAGCTTCCAAATTACGAATCGAAACTTCTAATTCGTCATACAATTTACGTAAAGCCTTTACGTTAGCAGAATTTTTAACGGCTTCTAAATTGAGAATTTTATTCATGAATGAATTAATGATCAAGATTTTACGACCATATCTGTCTTTTAGTGATGCTACACAATTATCATAATTACTTTCTGTTAATTCAAAGCCTGAAACAATATTCGAAGCTTGTCCCGTTAAGAATGTTTTTAAGTATGCAAATTTTTGTATTTTTGAGAGCGTTTCTTTTTTATCTATCGAATTTTCGAAACTATTCCAAAATTCATTCCATTGTTTGCGGTCTCCCCAAAATTTATCAATAATTAATTTTGGTAATTTCAGCGTACTATTCCCACTAGAACTGGAACTTACATGCAAAATTCCATTACCACTAGACTGGTTTAAATCAGAACTTTGAGGATTCTGCGCTGGCGGCTGCGGTAACCGCATCTAGAATCTGCTTAATTTCACTACAAGCAATTATATGTACATTTGTCATTATATTCTTCGCTTAAACTATAATCTTCTTCAATTAAGTTAACATAAATTAACTCTTGTATTTCCTCATCAAGCGTTCTCAAATTATTTTTCTTTTCGGTTAATAATTCAAACAATTCCCGTAATTCTTTTATCGAACTTTCATTCACTTCAATTTTTAATTTATCTTCAATCACTTTAATTAACCTTGTAACAGATGATCTCAATGTGGAACGTTTGCGTTTCAATCTTTCTAACTTGACTCTAATTCATTTTATTTAATTTAAATACACCCACGACAGCAATAATAAATATTACCACAAATAATCACTAAATAATTAATTTAAGATTTCTCTACTTTAATTTGGAATTTCATTGTCCTTTGAAGATGAACTTTCCATTAATCCAAATCGAAACACATAAATCTTACAAAAATCATATATTTCCGGCCGATGCACCATTTAGAAATGGGTTTCTAAATCGGGTGGTGGTTCAGTGGTTCACAAAATTTTAACACTTTAACATTTTTAACAATATTTTAATTCACTATATACAGAGCGTATTCTTAAGCCGCCGCCTTCCACACAAACCAAAACTTTTCTCTCTAACAACACGGTCATCAGCGCCCTCTAGTGTACTTCTTTCAAATTATTCAACAACTGCGTAACTATTCAATGGTGTTAATCCGAATAACATTTCCGGATATTTGAAAGAAATTTACGTACGTGATGTAAATAGCTATTAAAATTAATTACGGATCTTCTGCTATTTTTAATATTTATTTCTCTTTCATACTATTTTTATTAGAAATAGAAAATGGAAATTTTGCTCTCGCCAGCAACTATGTTTTAAAGAGAAATTCAGAATTTAAAATTTTGGCCATTTGATACTATAAGAAGAATGTCAAAACAAACTGACATGCAAAATATTTATGTATCAATATTTTACAGAAAACCCAACTTCCCCTCTACATGCACACTGCGAAAAAAAAAAAAAATGGGACCGTTCTATATCTCCCGTTCTACTGGGCCGACTGATGAAATTCAACTTTTGTTTTTCATGTCTTGAAAGCACGAATTAGAATATTTATTAGATTTATATATAGCATCGTTCTAATATAGGTATTATTCTTGGCGCAAACTGAAAAAATGCACCAAGTTAAATTTCTAAATTTCTCCGTAAATGTTTCACCAAATTTTACAAAGTTTAATGTTTCGGCATAATTTGGGTTGTAGAATCGAAATGTGAAAAAAAAATGGTATATTATTTCAGAAAAAGTCCCATTTTGTGTCAAAATACCTATGTTAGAGCAATGCTATATATAAATCTAATATATATCTTAAGTTGCGCTTTCGAGACATGAAAAATGCAATTTGAGTTTCGTCAATCGGCCCAGTAGAACGGGAGATATGGAACTGTCCTTTTTTTTCGCAGTGTACCTTTTCACTTCTGTATATATCATAAAAATTTAGCTTTCACTCACTACATATGTACATATAATTATCTTACATAAATATATCATATGCGAAAAATTTGCATGTGTGATCTCCTCACATCTCTTGCTGTATATTCAAATAGTGAGTTCCAAAAGCAAGGATCCCCAGCCATTTTGAACCTTAGAGCAGATTGAAGAATACTAGTGGAACGACGGACATATTTATTTTTTCAAGGTAAATTTGTAGGTTGACAACGTTAAAAATACACAATATACAAAAAAAATTTCAAAAGTATAATTTGAAGAAATAAAAATTACAGATTGTATTCTTATATAAAATAAATAATTACAAAATATTACAAACAAAAAATTTACAAATTCTTTGTATAAAATTCTTTATAAAAATGTAATTCTTAAACCGAATGTCATATTTGGCATTGCAATTCATTGACGTCTCGTAATTAAGAGAACGTGATGGTATTTCTTTTCTTAAGCAGTCATCAATATGTTCATCTTTAAGTAGCCATTTGTACTTTGATTTTGTGATATTCATTGTTGAAGATAATGATTTAGACGAGTATGTGGAGTCGAAAAATGATTTTGCCTTGTGTGACGCTCTTATCAAGAAGAGATTTGTCACTTATATTTTAGACGCTGTCCTCTAATACATTGAATTTTATGCCAATTTCATTTTGAAGATCTGAAATTTCCAGCTCGAATTCTTCAGTTATTGCTTGATTAAACTCTGCAATATATGTAGCTATTTCGGCTACATTTACTCAAGTGAAAGGAATGATAAAAAAGGGGAACACTGGATCGATTTATTGTTTAACAGTTGAAAACGTTTTTCAATCTGATCTTAAATGTAACTGAAGGTTGTAGTATCTACTTACTAAACTATCGGTGTGACAGCTGAAGTAAGTGGAGGAACCAGGCAGGAGAAGGTTTAAAAGAATCCTTTATTAAACCCTGTAAAAATTCACAATGCGTCGACCTGACGCTAACAAACTACGCCTCTCTACGCTTGGGCGGTAACTCAACTAATAAGAATTAAAATTCAAAGATATTAACACAACAGTAGACTTTTCCCCAAGGCTCAGAAAATCTTGTCACCTAAAACCGCGTCGAAGTCTCGTGGTAGTAAAGTAATAGCAGTTACGTCATTTTAATCAGCAATAAATACAGAAGCAGAAGCTCATGCTACAAAGGTACAGTGCTTGCCCGCGCTTTCTAACTTTCCCTTCTAGAGCTCAGTATTTAAATCTTTTCTTCTAATGGTAGAATTTGCATTCTTTCACACTCGCTACCAAATTTAAATATTCTAGCATTGGCAATTAGTTCAATAAAGGCTTACAGGAAAGAAAGCATAAACTTAATTTGTTAGTGAAAATAAATATAAATCTTTACAAGGTACAATCTTGCAAGAATTTTATGTTTACTGAACCAACATACTTCAGGATACAAAATCACAGCAAGATCTTAAGGACTTTATAGTTGAGCCTTGAACCGAAGGGTAATAGTTTATAACACAAAACCTTTGGGTAGATAATACATGGATACCATATAAAGTTTGAAAACGATTTATTTTTCTTGCAGAGGGCAGTAAATCCATTAGTATTACCAACGTTTTCTGATGCCATCTGTGGTTGTCGCCGACAGCTTGGGCAGAGGCATGTCTATCGACTTTGCATATGCTGTAAATATGCTGTACGTATCCCCATCTCTTGTTTTACCCCTCAGATGTTTTCAGTAGAACATTGCGGTATCTGATATATCTTCAGATTCTTCAAACTATATCCAGAAGCAGTAACATTTTTCCAAGTCATAATAGAGTAGATCTTCATAGAATAGGCTTTTGAAATGGCATGTATTCTTCTTGTGATGGTGTTATCTGACCACTTCAAATGTCACAAGTGCTAACATTATCTCGCGTTTATTAGAAAATCCCTTACATAGCAACAATGAAAAATGCTTCTTTTAACAATTTATTATCATGGAAAGATTTTTATTCTTTGTGAGCATATGAAAAATTTTGAAAGAAGCAGTAATGGCATAGAGAAAACTGACTGTAGGGCATATAGGTTTCTTATTTTAGATTTAAATGAGTAAGTTATATTGAAAGTGGCAGGCACTATCTGAAAGTGACGCTCAACTTTATGTTTTTCCGGCATTGCAACACTACTGCCACCAAAACAAACAAACATCTTTAAAGTTGACAAAACAATATGCTTCTTCCCAATCTGTATTAAGATTATAAGTTCTTTGTCTTTCATTTCAGCCAATCCCTTTGGCATTAAAATAACAAAGTACATAAAAACAAAGTGTGCTTAAAATGAAACTTGATACTAAAGCTTCTAGCCTTGCTTTAAACGAATTGATAAGAACATATGATGTTTTGCACAAGAAATATGTTAAAAAGTTAAAGCAAGTGCATAAAATCATATCTAGTTTAAATGCTTATAATGATAATAAGTCATTTTAACAGCAATAAAGATCTTGTTACTTTTATCAGTGTCAGAATCATGCCAAATGTTTTAAGGAGGGTAGCTGTTTTGAAACCTATCAGAGACTATAAAACATTTTTAAAATACTGCACGAATTTTAGCCGAAGTGGGCTGGCCGCCCGCCATTGGGGAAAAAACTTGCTGGTAGCCAAATTACATTTATCTGAAACGCAAATGCGTTTATGAACAGACTAGTTAGGCAGTGCTAAAAGAGTCCTCTGAAACACCGTATGGTTTGGAAAACAGCGAAACTAAGCCACTTAATTATTTTACAAATATCTTTGAAATGGATGAGCTAGAATTAACTGCAAATATTAATGTAGTAGCCAATGAAAGAGCACACAGGCTTCAAAAAGTGCTGAGTGTATGAAGGCCTGGAGTGTTACTTAGTTTGAATTAACTAAGATTCATTGACACTTATTTTCAAACAGGACAGTTTGCACGCAAGAATAAAAACATTAAAAAACAGTATAAGATATTTTCTCCCTCTTTCCAGCATGTCTGCGTAAACTTACCGCGTATTGGTTGGAGTCCCGACGAGGGCATTGCTCATTTTTCATGTGTTCTGCTTCAAGATAACCTAATGACTCTACAACGGCGCCCAAACTTAAAGGTGGTGCACAATGATTGGCCAGCACCAGCATTTGGCGACTGTTCGCCCTTTTAAAGGGGGAGTATATAAGGTATTTTCTCCCTCCTTCCAACACGCCTTCGTGCTGAAACGGTAGCACACTCAGCGCGGGCCTATTGAAGAAGACCGGGTTCAAGTCCGGGTGTGGGCATTGCTCCTTTTTCATGTCTCCCGCATTAAAAAATTCTAATGATTTTGAAGTGGCGCCCGAACTAAAAGGTGATGGACAATAATTCGTCACCTCCAGGATTTGGCGATTGGGTCCTCTAATCCCCAGTTGCTCTTTAAAAAGGGGAATATATAAAGTATTTTCTCTCTCCTTCCAGCATGCCCTCGTGGTGAAATGGCAGCACACTTGGAGCGTATTCGAGAGGTCCAGGCTGGAGCCCCGGCGAGGGCATTGCCAATTGTTCATGGTTTCCTGCTCCAAAATAACCTAATAACCCTACAAGACAATAAATAAGGAAAATCATGACGTGCTAAGATAACTTTTTTTTATTTAATGATTAAATATCTCTTTTTAAATTTTTGTTTCAGTTCTTTTTTTTGCTTAAAATGACTTTCCTGATATTGACATTTAGATAACGTGATACTGAGAATAGTTTCAAAGAAGTTACTCGGATCCGTACAAAATTTGCGTACACGGCCTTCGCCCATCTTTGCTTAACACACCTGTATTGAATTTCAGACTTTTACTGGCTGTTATATAAGGTTAGTTCAGTTAAGAACTGAGCGACATTCCTCGCAGGAGTCAATAAATTGCTTTACAGCTAAGAGATTTTTAATTTTAACATTGTAATGTTCTTGTAAATACTAGGTGGTTGTCTAATCGCATGCTTTTAAAAAATATATCGCATGATTTTAAAAAGAAATCTACTGCTTCAAAAGATACCCAGCTTATGTATATAACACAAAATTTAAAAAATTCCCATTTGCATTTCTGTTAAAACATTAACATAAAATTAGAAACTCGATTTCGAATAAGCCTTATCTCTCTTGCTTATATTGATTATTTGTCATTTATGTCTTAAATGAAATAAATCTTACAATAAATCTAATTGTAGCGAAGAATTAATGTTTCCAGAATTAATGGCCTGGGCCCACCAGGCCCGAACGGTAAAGTCGCTGAAAACTGGTAGTTCGACCTAGAATTGAATCTTGGCGAACGGGCTGGCTGCGTGGTTGATATTCGAGTTTTCCTCGTGTGTAATGTGGATACGACTTGCAGAACAGAAAATAAGTTTTTCTGTACAGTCGTCTTTTCAATTTGGTTCATATTATCTACTAAACATTTCGTATTTTAGAGAGCTATAGACATTTAATTTCAGAAATGCGTTTTTTATAGTTATAGTAGGCACACATTTACCAAGAACAGATTGAGTTTTCCAGCACCTTTATAGAAGCGCATGCTGTAACTTAAAGAAAAAGTAGAATTCCTATTACTACCGCACAATTTTTATCATTGATTTCGAAATTTTAGCTTTGTTCTTTTTGGTAAAAGAATTTTTTTTTTAAATTTTGATGCAAGGTCATATCACTGGAAAATACTGCATCAAATAAATTTGGAAATTCTATCATGCATTCTTCAAACACACAAATGCCAGCGATCTATTTTAAAAGCTAAAAGAGTCTTAATATTTTCTTTGACTTACGGTAGCAAGATCATATGTTTTGAAGTAAACGGAAAATTAAAATCTTTTCTTTTTTAGTAGATTTCGAGATAAGATCTTCTCGTAGGAAGAAAGCAGCGGGATGAGGAGTTATAGAAGATGAATTTTCGCCAAGGTTTGGCTAAAATTTACAGTGATACCCATCATACCAGTGTTGCTAAAGATTTCGTACGACAAGGTAACCTAAAACTCTGAGATTTATTGCATCTATTTTTATGATTTGAGAAAAATTTCGTAATAATTTTCAAACTATTATTAGTAATTTACCAATTTTCAGCATTATTTAATGTGCAGTATATTATATTGTTCAATGTAATGCATTAAATAACTAGTTGCTTTTAATTCAATCTAGACGTACATATAAAAAGAGCGACTATACATATAAAAAGCGATTGACAGCACTTTTAGTCTGCTCCTTGTCATATGTCAAAGAATCTGTCACATGCTACTATCATCTATATTTATCACAATTTTATTCCCCCGCTTTTCTGATTCCGATGTGAATAATTCTCTTTATTAAGGTTAAAGAGGGAAAAAGGAATAATTTTAACGTTGACTCAAAGATTTATGTCTAGCTTCTTCTCGTGTTAAAACATCCGATATAAAACTGATGTTTCTGTTTTTCAGAAACTTTTTAAGAAAAGAAACGAGACTGCTATAATCGTAGTAATTGTTATTAGCCTAAGACATATTACACTTTAGGAAATGTCATAGAGATACACTGCCAATATAAGACAGAGATCAATTGACACGACTACATCTGTTCAGTAAATTTGTTTCTCCTTTTGATGATACATTTTTTATTGATAGCCATAATAAAAGCAGCCGATAAAAGCCTCTATTTTGCGAATAGTCTAACCGTTAATTATTAATGAAAGGAAAGTTTGATTTTTTATGACTGTTTAGCCTTTCTTTATGAAAAAGTATTTACAAAGTATTGGTTAAACAAACTCAATGTATATTTTAGTATCGCAAATATCTACGCGAATAAAGTAAATTGAATGCGTGCCATCCTCAGATTGCCTCTAGAACATGTGATTATTAACTCCAGTGTACACTTAATCAATTATTATTATTATCATCTCAAAGCTGGTTTTACGACTCGAAGTACATGTCATTGCAAAACAGAAAGTTTTGCCATTTCATTTGTAGGAAAAATACTTACTGCAAATCTTTTGCGCAGTTCATTCAATTATGACAATGTACAACTCTGCCTTGAATAATTAAAATTTCTCTTTCTTAAATGATTGTAAGTGGCTGTATGTCATTTCAATTTACAACGGAATAATGTCATTGTAAGGTTCTTCTTTACTTACCGTTTGGCACTGCTATTTTGAACAGCTCTTTAAAATATTATTTTGCGTTCTTTATTATTGTGTAGAGGTTATTTTAAGTTTGGAACAGTTATTTAAATTTTTAAACATACTTTACAGTCTATTTTCGTTTCCCACCTACTATTCTCTGCCAGAATAAGTTTTTAGAAGTGTGTTACATGTAAATTAGGTAGAAAGAGTATTTAAAGGATGGTAGTTGCCTTGAACTAAAAAGAATCAGCTTTGTAGACAAATTTTACTAACATTCTAAACATGAAATATTCTTTAACAGAAAAATGCCTGCAGCACAGTCCGGCTAAGAACGATATTCTATCATAATTAAAATATGAACAACTGCTGTCATTCACACAAACTCAATAGTAAAATAAAACATGTTGCCAGTAACAAGATTATCGTATAAATGATAACATAAAATTAAACTGATAAAATAAATAAGGCAAAAGAAAAAAAAAAGAAATGCAAATATTAAATATACATCCAAACAGACGGTTTCGCTTATTTCAGCAGAAGAGTTTAGGAGCCCTTAGTGACGCGTGTTTGCATGTTAGGCTACTTCGTTGTTTAAAACTACGCTCGGCCGTATTGTACGTGCTTGCTGATATTCGTCGATTAATTTAATTAAAGGTCAACAACATTAGATAATTTTATACAGCTTGGGCTAAGTTCAGTTTATTTTAGCATTATTTTCTTATTTTCATAGCTTGATTTAACCCTCTTGAAAGTTAAAGACGTATTGTAGTTTTCCGCAGTTTGCGTACTACAGACGTAGTAATTTAAAAGGACACTCTTAGTGCTTGTCATCTGTGTAAGATATTTAAAGTTAGTTCTTATTTAAATTTTAGTTAGTTAGTAGTTTTATATTCTTTTACATTCAGACCACAAGTGGTTGGTCTTTGTATCCCGAAATGCGGAAACGTCTGTAAAATCGATAAGCAAATAAAGGGTAATTTGAACCCTCCTTATCTTTGTTGTATCTTCTACACATGCACGAACATATCTTTTAGTAAGCTCCCTGTTCCTACTCAGGACTACAGTTATGTTTGCGAAATCAATTAAACGAAACACAAGTCCTGATAGTGGCGCCCGAAGGAGAAGGCCCATGGTCGACGTTCAAGAAGAAGTTGATGAACCCGTGGTATCGGCACAAAAATCAGAAATGCCAGCTGCCACCCTAGAAGAATTCAGGTACATCGTCCAGACTACACAAGCATCAATGAAGCCAGCAACGAGCTTCGATGAGAACTTTTTGGAAAAATTAGATGACCATTTTATGCTCTATCCAGTCCACTAGTTCCCGAAAGTGACTTTGGCTACTAGCGCTTTGAGGGGTCAAACGCTTAGTTGGTTCAAGTGCATCGGAAAAAATCTCTTGGGCCAACCGGTCCCACCTACACTTATCACCAAGTCCCACCTACACTTATCGAAATTTCAAGACCTCCTTAGCAAAGGCCTTCCCAGTAGTAAGCAATCGTACGAAAAAAGAAGCGGAACTCTTCAGCACATACCAGCAAAGAATTGAGAACCTCTCAAGCTCCATTTTAAGAACAATACAGGTATTTAAGCTTTTGTATGGAAGCGGGCCGGATCCTGAAATAATGCAAGTGATTTTGCCTAGGTTACTTCTCCAGCTACAAGAATATATCGAATTAAGGAATCCGACGACTTTAGAAAAGTTATTTGAGCAATCCATTTTGAAAGCAGAAGAACGGCGGATATTGAAGGAAGACGCAACGAAGCAACGAAGCCAATTTGGTGTGCCAAGGCCACAGCAGAGGCAAGAGCACGGCTACGGAAGCAAGTCGAATCAGTGTTCAAAGAAACCTGAATATTAAAAAACAACCGGCGAACGTCGACAGTTCAATAATAAACCAGACAAAAAAAAATTGAATGCCAGCGGAAAAGCTCGGAAAAGAAGTAAGAAGATTTAAACTGAAACGGACTTCAGCTGACGAGAGGGTGCGGATGTCCGAAAGCCAAGAAAATCCTTCTGCCATCAAGCTAAATACACTAATTTAGAAGTCAAACAACAAAAATCAGTGTTATATTTTCAAATTTTTACAGGACTATTTTCGATGGTTTTTACCGAACCACCATCCTCAGCTGCAAAACCGCAAATGAACAAGATAAGATATAAGGATTAGATAAGATAAGATAAGAAAGCCTGGACAGGAGAAAAGCTACTGGCGCCATCTGTTGATGAAACCAGAACTAAAACATAATTTCTTTAAAGGGTGAAGGCAAAGATGGATTGGAATTAGGGTCGTAAACTAGAACAGAAAGATTTCTTTGAATGTGAAATGCCTCTAGAAAATCGAATTTACCAATGAATGATGTCTTCTGAATGAAGCTGACCATGAAAGCGGGGTCCCCCCACATTGAATCTCAAAACCCTGCCAACTGAGGAACAAGAGAAACTACGCCAAGTGGTAAGTGGATTTTCTACTTTGTTCAGTGACATTCCCAGATTTACGCAAGTGACCAACCATGAAATAAATACGAGAGATTCACAGCCAGTTCGCTACAAGGCTTATCGCTATGACAAGTTTCAAGAAGAAATTATAGAATGGCATATTAAAAATATGCTAAGTATAAAGATCATCACGCCCATCTCTAGTAGTTATGCCAGCCCGGTTGTTCTATGTAAGAAGAATAATGATTATCCAGTTACACAGCCAAAAAGGTGGCGTTTCGAAATAGACTATCGCAAACTAAATAGCCTTACTAAGTATCCGGTTTATCCATTTCCCATTATTGAGAAAATCTTGCGAAACATAAATGCCACTAAATATATGAAGACATTCGATTTAACATCTGGGTATTTTGAAATAGGCGTAAAACCTGAAGATGTACCAAAGACCGCTTTCATAACTAAGTCTGGCACTTATACATTTTTGCGTATGCCCTTTGGTCTGTCAGGAGAGCCAGCAACATTTCAACGCTGTATGGACATTGTTTTCAGATCCGTCGTCGAGAGAAGCTCTTTTATTTATTTAGATGATATTATTGTTACTAGTGATAATTCAGGACAACACATTAAAGACTTAAAAGACGTGTTTTCATTGTTAAATGAGGTAGGTCTAAAAGTTAATGCTGAGAAGTGCAAATTCGCAGCTACAGAATTACGTTATTTGGGATATAAAATTTCCAAGTAAAGCATCAAAACCGACAAATCAAAAATAATTGCAATTCAGAATTATCCGCCCCCAAATACGGCGAAGAAACTATCTTCTTTTCTAGGGCTCTGCTCATACTGTAGGTCATTTATGAAATATTTTGCCACCATTGCCGAACCGCTATTAAAGTTAAAACGAAAGAAGGCAAGATTTTCGTGGACAGCCGAAGCTAACACCGCTTTTGAAAACTTAAACAAGAGCTAACATAAGCCCCTGTTTTGAAATTTCCCGAAAATGATGAAAATTTAGAAACTGAGGCCGATGCCTCGGATTATGCCGTAAGAGCAGTTATTTCCCAAAATAGGCAGCCAGTCTCATTCTTTAGTCGTACTTTAAATGATACTCAAAGAAATTATTCAGCGACAGAAAGAGAAATACTTGCGGTTCTGTTAGCGGTACAGCAGTTCCGAGTCTATTTTGGAAGTTCTCCAGTAACGGTCTACTCTGATATGCCGCGGTCGCTAGCTTATATTCAGGAAAGAATCTATCGCCAAGACTAATCCGATAGGCACTTAAATTATAAGAATATAATTTGACAATTAAACACACGCCGAGAAAGGAAAATGTCATAGCAGATACCCTGTCAAGAATCAAGATAGATGAAGAAAGGAATAGTGTTAAAGTGGCAATACTCACATCCCATATGATACATTCCCGTGAGACCGTAATAACGGAACTGGTCCAGGATCTGGAATTTAAAAATATATATGATTATTTAAGAGATCCTGAAAACTTTAGCCACCAAGATATTCTGGTGGTAAGAAATAGGGCAGCCCTTTACTAACTGATAGAGGGTCTATTATTTTATACGAAAACTACGAATAATGACAATGAATTTCGACCTTTTATCCTAGCTAGTCTTAGATTGAATATATTACGGGAATTACATGATTCGCCCCTAGCAGTTCATGGTGGCATTCGGAAAACCATCCAACGTGTACGCGAAGCAGTTTATTTTCCTGAACAGCAAAAATTAACAAGGGCGTGTTTCCAGTCTTGCCCAACATGCCAGGTAGTTATTTATGTTAATTTCCGCCCGGACGGGTTTCTAAATAGCATTAAATCAGAATTTCCAAATGAAATAATTGGCGTCGATTTATTGGGCCTTTTCCCGAAAGTTCAGTTAAAGAAAGTCCGTATCTTCTTGTTATGGTTGACCATATTAGTAAATGGACCGAAATTGTTCCCCTAAAACGAGCCTCTGCGAAATTAGTTTCTGATTCTATTTTAAATAAATATATTTTAAAATACGAGGCGCCTCTAAACGTTGTATCGAATAATGATCCTCAGTTTATTAGCAATATTTTTAAGACATGTGTCAAAAACTGGGCATGCGTCATTTAAAAGTGCTCCCGTATCGGCCGGAATCAAATATAGCGGAACGGGTCAACAGAAACATAGTTAAAATTATTCGTAGTTATGTTAAAAATTTTCATAAAAGCTGGGATAACTATGTGAATGAATTAGCTTTCGGCCTTAGGACCACCAAACAAAACAC
>KK116286.1:683463-696649 GCA_000611955.2 Stegodyphus mimosarum
TATTTTTAGGCAGAAAGATTATTACACCATTGGACAAATAGTTTTATGTTCAGAAAAGGGCGCCTGAATTTGAAATGTACGATATACAAAAATTAATTAATGAAGCAATGGAAAACACTGAAGTCTCGCAGAGAACACAGGAGCTGCACTATGATAGAAAAATACGGGAAATAACTTATAATGGGGGGGGATGAAGTACTTAAGCTGAAACATTCACTTTCTTCAGCGTCAGAAGATAAAGTAGCAAAATTTTGCCCACGGTTTCAAGGGCCATACATTATTGAAAAAGTAACCCACGCTGTAGTAATCTTAAAAGCCAAGAATGGTGAAACATTTACAGCAAATATCGACCAAATCAAGTCATTTTACATTCGAAATAAAATGAAAATTTTTCAGGATCTTTTGCAGGATCCGGCACGGCAGGCACCATCTCAAGATATGTCACAACAACAACGACCGCCAGAGTTAGCACAAGTGAAGATATAAACAAGAAAAGAAAAGCGCCTCGATGGAAGACCGGAGGTAACAAAAAAAGGAACATATTCCCCCGACCAGAAAAGAGAGAGCATGACCGGCTCCAACAGGAGGAAGACGGAAATTCTAACAGTACGAAGTGGGCAAGAAGAAATGGCCGCAATCATAGCACCTGTGAGAAAAGAAATACCAAACCGTCGGAAAGGACTCTACGCAGCAAGGGTCCACGAATTGAACCGAGAAAGCCAGCTGCAGACTCAAGGCAGCAACGAAAGTTCGAACAGCGAACAACCAGAACCCGGCAACAACCGACTAGAGATGTCCCGACGACTTCAAGGACAGCACTCATTAAGCGACCGGGAAAACCGACCAACGGATAGGAAGAAGTTTTTCAAGGACCATCAAGCACGCCCAAACAGAAAGCGGATTGAGGAGGAGACTGAGGGTCAGGCCCGAACAAGGCGTCGGATCAATTAAACCATGGTCTTCGTTACCTTCCAGGAGTGGGCGGCTAAACGAATGTCCGAATGTAACAAAGATAAGTAAAACTTTACGCTACTTTGAAATTTTAAGTTAAGTTTTCTTTTTTACTGCAAGTGGCATAATTTAAGGAGAAGTTTTACCTCATGTGAGGTTTACCTTTATCGCCAAAAAAGGCAAAAAATGAGTTTTACTTATTTGTTACTATGTTTTTCAATTACACGCGAGTAATCTAAAATTATTGTATAATAGTAAAGTGTAAATACTTGAGTATTATAAAAGCTTTTGTAACTATATAAGAAAAGTACTTTAAGAACATTCTAAAAATATTGTATAAAGCTTTATTTAAAAGATTCTGTTAAGAAAAGACATTTTAGTCTGAATGACTTGTGAAATGTAGCATTTAAATGTAAAAGAAACAGCACTTGCTTTCAATGGGAGAAAGTTAACTGCATGTTTTCAAATGTGTAGAATGAATAGTACGTTAATGTGTTTTTATATACATGTAAACTGTTCCGCTAAAATTTAAGAAATGCTATGATATGCAAAAGTGGAAATATTGTATAAATGCCAAATTTCAAAACGTAATGGTATGAACGAAAAAAAAGCGTTACGCATTGTGAATATGTGCTAACTTTGGAATGAAGGTAGTTACATATGTCTGTGACGCTACACTGCAGAGTTAGCCACTTATTTTAGAATAGTACCTCAGGGTTCAGAGATGAATGTAAGGTGTGTTCTGTGGTCTTGTTATGCTGAATTTTAACACGTTAGTGTTGAGCACTTGTACATACACACACCCGTGTTTGGTGTTTCTCTCTTTACAACACATGTCAGAGAGCACGGGGAAATAATTAAATAATGGTATGAATGAAATAAGAATAGAATTTTAAAAGAAAAAAAATATACGCGTTCATGTTACTTGCCATTTAGTTGCTTGACAAATTGATTAAACTAATTTTCCTTCCTGAAAAAGACAAGAAATTTCTGTTTTTAGGTGCTATAAATGATGAAGAATAGTTCTCCCTGGAGAAAATTTTGTAAAACTGCCTTTTACATAATTTCTAGGGTAGACAGTTTTAGTGAGGAGTGTTTTTAAAAGATTGGCCTCGCGTTAGACTTGGAATTTAGAATTAAAAGTTTTCAACAAGGTCGTTTAGACCTTAGTTTCAAACTTATTAACTCTGCCGGGAAGTATGTAAGAATCTTAAGTTTGACTAACGTTTATTTTATTTTAAAACTTTACTATCATCTCTTATTTTCCACTTCCGGCCAGAATATATGAATGAATATGTTTGTGCAAAGTAAAATATTAAGTTGTACGCGTGAATATGTTTGTGCAAAGTAAAATATTAAGTTGTGGCTTTCTGACAAGAGCAGCGTTAGGAGGGGAGTGAATGAGCTCTCTAGCCACTAGATTACACGCGAGCTTGCCACCAGATACTGACCGCCTTTAAGGCCAGAGGTTTTAGTTCTGTCTAAAGCTGAAGACGTATTGTAGTTGTCCGCAGTTTGCGTACTACATACGTAGTAATTTAAAAGGCCAATCTTGGTGTTAGTCATCTGTGTAAAATATTAAAAGTTAGCTTTTATTTAAATTTTAGTTGGTTAGTTGTCTTATATTTTTACGTTCAGACCACAAGTGGTTGGTCTTTGTATACCGAAGTGCGGGAGTACTTGTGATATCGTGGAAAATAAAGGGTAATTTAACCCCTGTCATCTTGTCGTCTTTGCTACTCTCCATAGGACATAGTTTGTAGTGAAACTTACTGTCTAGTCAGGACACGTCATGTTCGCGAAGCAGGTTAGAAGAAATACAAGTCCTGATAATCTTACAAACATTAAAAATAAATCTCCTCTTCATTTGATGTACGTGGTACAGATGGCGTTGGCTGTCATCGAAATGGGGAAGAAATTTTTTTCCCTCGTGACGAGAACTGATTGAGATGTTTTAAAACTTTAGGAAATAGTAAAATGTACCGGAAATTGTTACAATGTATATATTTTAGTATAATTGTATTATGTTGTAGTGTAGATATAATATAAGACGAATCAACTTCTTCGAGTTTTTATTTCCCATGCACCAGCATTGATTTCGATTCATCATCACATTACCCAGGTAAGTAGGTAAGTTTTGTTTTTTGTTTTCTGGGTTGCTCTGTATCTTGGATGAGTGAAAGAAATGTTTTTATTTTAATGATGACGCTATGTTTTAGTAATAATAAGCATATAAAGTATTTATGCCGCTTTCTTCGCATGCCTTCGTGGTGTAGTGGTCAGCACGCTGATCGGGTATTCGAGAGGTCCGTGGTTCGAATCCCGGGAAGGACATTGCTCGTTTCTCATGTCTCTTTCTTCGAAATAACCTAACGACTTTACGTAGTAACTTTCATTTTTCAAAATTTCTGAAGTGTGGAATATGGTGTTGTATATGCATGCATGAATCAAACGTCTAAATGTATTCCCGAGATTCCTTCTCATGGAAGTTACTAAAACATGGTAAAAATAACACCATGTAATGCATTTTCTGTTCCAGATGTGAAAAAGTACTTAAAATTTATTAAACATATTTTTTTGTTTCTGTTCATAAATGTATCATTTTTCATGCAATGATATATGCTATAAATTAAACTGAGCTATTAGAACGCTTTAAACAATTTGTTGATAATTTTCATGACAAGTAAAAAATTGATTTTTAGCTCATTTATGAATTCTAAAAGTATTAAATATAGTAATTGTTCTTCCTGTGTATTATTTATTATGCCCTTTTTATATATTGCGAACTATTATGAACATAATTTGCATATTTTTTCAAGATCAGCTGTTCTGTTGTTATGAATTGTTTCTTAAAAATGTGCCTATGCTTAAAACTTATAAATTTTGATTCAGTATAATGATAAAAGGTAATTAAAATATTTACCGGAATTGAACATTTGGAAATGTATGTCCAAGAATTTATAAGTTTACTTTTTGAATCGAATTTGAATTTAAGTTTTTAAACGAAATTCATAAATATGAAACAGGTATAAAATAAAATCCTTAAATTTTGATAAATCTATTTTACTTCGTTTTAATATTTATAACTTACTAATGATATGTTACTCATATGAATATTAAAAATTATGCGAATTTCGTCTTTATTATATTGCACCTTAAAGCTGAACTGCAAAGCGTACTGAAATAAAATAAATTTCCTATTCCTGAAACATTTTCGTATGAAATTTCTTTATTAAATTACGATAATACTCTGAATAAATACAAATTGTCTGTTTTTAAAGGAAAAATTGACAGGTAGCAGCATTAGCTATACATATGCATATAGATGTCACTCTATTTCTTAATAATTTCCGGTGTTAGGTAAATTATAGATATCAACTCTATTATTTTGAAACAAAAATTTAACAGTCCAGCTGAATTTTTAAGATACATGCATGAAACATTTTAGAAACAAATACATTTTATCGTCTTAGAGCAATGTTTTGATCTTATAAACATGGTGTCCGCTTAATTTAGGTTAAAATAACACGCGAAATAATTATTATTGGAAAAATCAAATAACAAGAATCAGCGTAATATCTGCAAGTTTTGCAGGACTAGTTTCGATGGTCGAACTATAGAACTATCCTCCTGAGCTGCCCAAGTGGAAATGAACGAGATAAGGTATGGTGATAAAATAAGATTTCTTATTTCAGCCCTTAATATAGAGTGCTAGATATTTCAAGCATGGAGAAAAACATTGCACAATACAAATAGTGAAAGTTTTAAAATTGGGAACCGAGATCAGTAAGTAAGAATGTTAATGCTCAGTGAAAGGTCTTAGTCATTCATCTGTAGGTTATGTTAAATTTTGTTGAGAGCAAGTGAAGTTAAAACAATTACAAAATTAAGTTTCAGATGCCAATCTGAGAAGAAAACGACTTTTATGAAAAGGTTTTTTTTTCTAACACAGGCGTTTTATTCAAAGAGGTAGGAGACACATTAGCTCAAAAATCTGCAAATTCGGTACAAACAGAATTATTAGAGAAACTGTAGTTCGATGCATCATCATTTACAGTAGGATAAACGAAGGGCCATAGACAGCTCAGATACAAAATGACGGACATAGCAAAATCGCCGATTTACGCAAAAAAATATATATAATATTTAAGCTGTTTTCGTTTCTTAAGGAATTTAGCGGAATTAAACATGCACATTCACACTTAAGTTCCTGTTATATGGTTTATTTTGGTTACCATGTAGGAGAAGTTTTAAGAAGGAGAAGAAAGGAGAAGAATAGAGATATATATTATTACAGCAAGATAATGTAATTTTCTTTTCACATTAAAATTAAAAATAGAACAGCAAAGAGTAAAAATTGCAGCTTCTATTTTATTGTAATTTTTGTCTCTTCATGGTTTATGAAGCATATATTCAAAGTGTCATCGTTAACCAAAACGTGTTGAACATATGTCTTAGTAGACTCATTTTAATTATAATTACCCTCTACTTTTCAGATTAAGAGTGATTTTATGATGTTGGGATCTTATTCTGAATTTATCTTATTGGGACCGATTTTATCTTATTGGATTGCATCTTATTTACCTTATTGGGATTTCCTGTTTCTTATTCTCTATACTCCGCAGTCGCTGTAGCGTTAAAATGTTGGCAGTGATGTTATTCCAATGGAAGATGATGCTTCGATTACATTTAGATGCCAACTGTGTATTTGCATCTGACACCATTAAATTTAGTGGGAGTCCGTAATTCTACTATAGCTATAACCTTATTTAAATGGAAACGTAGCTTAGTTTGAGTTTATCTTCTATCTTTTCGATTTCGTTTTTTCGAATGCTAAAACTATTTTAAAGCGATGTCATGGAATAAAATACTTGAGAAAGTTAGTAATACAATTTTAAGAAGAGTTATTCGAAGTCTATTTAGGTAAAAGAAAATAAAATACAACACGCAATAGAGAAATAAAAAAGCTCTCATTAGTTTAGTGGTTAAAATCTCTGAACACTGATCTATATGTAACATAAATACCAGACATTTTCCCTTTAAACATCTTTTACGAAGGTTTACGAAGAAAATTAACCAAGCACCAAGAGAAAAAATAACCAAAACATCGTGTAAGTTGTCCCTATGACTTCTCTCAAAGTACCGATTTTTAACATCGCGGAGGTTACCTCTTAACGTCTTCCTCCTTTTCTCACATGTATATAAGAACTGCTACTAGTTCAAGTACTTGTATAAACTTATACCTGTGGATGAGTTAAATAATAACGTTGATATCGCAACTGAATGTACATTGTGTCTAAGTGTGCTATGGATACTGTATCACAATGCTGGAGACGAAGTTTCTGAGATGGAAAGGAGGCCATTCCTAATTCACTATACTGAGGTTTAAGCTTTTAAATGAGAATTCCTTTACAGAAATTTTGAAAACTCAAATGATCTCTTAGGTTTATGAGATAGAAGGCGGTCCCATTGGTTTCTTTCAAGAGATCAGATGAACAGCACTTTGTTCAGTGTTTTAAGGAAATTCAATTATTAACACATGCAGTCATTATCATACTCGCAACAAGAGGTGACTGTCAAATTATTATGATGACACTATAGGTTGTGCTCTGCAATTATGAATAATCTTCATATATTTTACATTTCGCTATGTGAAGTCTAAAAATGTTGGGCTAATATCGTCCCCAAAACTAATTTTCTTTGACATATTTCATATTCATTTTATGTAGGAAACGACATACCAGATTGTTTGTGCTGTTTTACTTATTAATTCTAAAGTTCTAACTTAGAACGCCACGAACACTAAGAAGCGAATAATCGCTTAAGTGTGTGAACAAAACGCGTAAGACTTAAGGAGGGTTCACACCCTTTTATTTTTCAGAATATTTATAACCAGTTCCTACTTGGAACTTTACACAAAGCCTCCACTCGGGCTTGAACTTAAATAATAATAAATTAAACTAAACTAAACTAGCTTAACTAAGCTATTTGAAAGGTACAGTCGAAGCTATCAGTAATCTAACTTGTTGGCTCCTAAGTATTGAAGCAAGTTAGAAAGCTATAAATTGGCGAAGCCAAGCAAGGGCTTAAGGTATGGCCGAGCGTAGTAACTAAGAGAGAAATTAGCCAAAGGACAACTCGCGCTAGTCAGAGAATCAGACTCTCTCACTAGAAGTCGGTGAAGTATCGACTTAAATAGTTCTCTTTCTCATTTGCATTTACTGCGTTTCTGAAATTACATTCTGGCAGGAAATTGTAAGCTGAAATTAGAATAAGACAGGAAAGATACAAAACCTAAAATAACTGTTAATAAACTTAGGATAAATCTTACATGTTTTTCGCATTTATTACATACCTAACATTTAAAAAATTTAACATCCTATTCTACATGGTTCGTTTGCTAATTGTTTCCGATTGCCGAAAAACTACATTAGAGAATCGCATAATTCAAATTTACTTACCTTGAAGGTCATCTACGCGCTTCCATTTCATAAATTTAATAAGCCATTTTTATTACCCAGAAGACATATTTTCTTATCTAAGATATCATGCAACACGAAAACTTACAGAATAATATCTTTTACTCCATAGTAATTTAACGTTTATACCCTTTCCAATGCTTTGCTCTCGTAATTGTTATTACAAGACACTTTCTTAATGATACGCAAGGGATTGGATACTGAATATGAATAGTTTCCTATTTATGTTCTTTTGTAGTTACTCCAGGTGAAGAAAAATGTATCTTAATGGATTTTCTTCGCATAGAACTTAACAATATTCTCTTTCATAATTACTTCATACATTACTTTTACATAAACAGTACAGTAACTTTAAGTTCATTGTTATTAAGAGCATACAGGTAGAAACATATTTATTTTCTGCTATGAATATGGAGGTTCTACAGTGATTTGATGATTCGTGTTTAATGTATTAAAATATTATTTCGGGAGCATCACACTAAACCTAATATTTTAACAACACGTTTGTTTAATAAAGAGGTTTCTTATTCAGCTTGTGCGAAAGGTATATTAATTGTTAGTATTCGTATCCTAAACTTAATCTTTGACAACGCAGAGGTCATAAAAGTATTTTCTCCTTCAATTTAATTAGAAAGACTTGAAATATCTAAGCGTTGCTAATTATGATTTTGCCAGTAATACATGACATCGTATTCTTACAAAAATATAAAGAATGCTTAGGAACAGCTGCTAACAGTTTACATATTCAACGGTAAGTTGCGAATGCAACAATACGTCTCAGTTATCTGTTTATCTACTAAGTAAAGAAAAGTGTCCGTGTGTTTGTGTTTCATACAAATCTATAATGTTATTCCCATCGTGATGAAATTTGGCACACTCGACCTTCAAAACAAGATGAAGTTCACAGTCTGCATAAGATTTCTGGAAAACCACTTAACTAAATCCGCAGTCTTTTTTTATATATACACTGGTGTCTAAAAGTTAAGCATAATTCGAAAAGTGTAGAAGAACGTGAGTAAATATTAATTAAAATGTTCAAAATTACTAGAGGAGAATCATTGTTTGAAGGTGAAACAGAGTGCATATTCAAAATATTTCAGTCGTCATTTTCAGGTATGCGCAGAAGATGTGCGCACGTCAGAGTATAAAACCATTTCACGTGCCATGCAGAGATCAGGCATGTTATGTGCAACTGAGAAGCGAGTTCAACGACCAGAAAGGCCGAATGATGGCACATAAACGTTAAAATGGGGCATGTTTTTGAATGGAAGAATTATTGGAATACTGGTATGTGAACGATCTCAAACCGGAGTGTCTCAAATTCTGAATGTGCTACAATGCGGGATCTCAAGACTGTGGCAGAGGTTTCACAGTACGGGAGTTGTAACCCGATGTTTGGTTTTAGTTTATTTGATTAAGGCAAAGCACTCGACGGCTATCTCCCTAAAGGTAGGAATGCCTTCGTGGAGTTTCTAAGGGAAACTAACTCGTATACGCCTTATACCACGAAAACGACCATGCAGTCAGTCCGTTCGCGAGATTCGAATCTCGGACCGAACTATCAATGTTTAGCAACTTTATCGCTCGGCCTCTGATGAGTGTTACTGGATGACCAGTACAAGATCTACCAAGAGTAACAACCACTCATCAATATCGATATTTGACAATAACTGCGCAATGTCAGAGAGGTAGTTGTGCCAGAGAACTTGGTTCAGATGTCACAGCCGCCACAAGAATAAGAATTTCAAGGTAAACTAACTATTTATAGAAGACTCCATCGTGCTGGTGTGTATGCCATACGACCAGCCGTTTGCATTCTTTCACGTCTGCGCGTAAACGAGTTCGTCTGACCTGGAATTTTAAACATCAGCACTGCAGTTTGCATGAGAGGGCCAATTTGATGTTCAGTGAAAAGGTGATTGAAAAGCTTTGTGTTGTTGTTACTCATGCTCACTTGTCTGACAAAATCAGCCCCAAACCACGAAATTTCTCGTGTCAAGGAGCGCAAGATTACACCTGTCTTTGGCAACAGCCTTGAGCAACTAACAGGTGACAGTGCGATTTGGCTCAGTTCCAGTTCCACCCCCAATTTTCATGGACAGCCACCGCGGGGGAAACGGGTCCTCGGGTATCCCACCCCTCTCTCCTTCCACCAAACCACATGAAAGGACTTTCGGCTCGCCACATATTTAAAGTGCCGCCATGCCGCACCGACACTATACATTTACAAACATCCATGCCTTCTCCGGGATTCGAACCCGAGCCCTTCGACACAGCAGTCAGCGACGCTAACCACTATACCGATTGGGCGGCGCTTTGTGTTGTAAGTTTGCAAAACGCCAGATAATCATGTTTCAAATTTAATCAGAAAACTCAGTGATATGGAAGAAAGTGGGTTTCCAGTCTGAAAAGCGCAATATATTTATTTCTGTTTCGAATTTGATAAAAAAACTCAAAGATTTAAAAAATTGTGTTGCCACTATCCAAAATAAAATTATTTGAAGTGTGTTATGGTTCGGCAAAGCGTTAGATATTTAAGTTTTCTTTCAAATTTAATTTTCTTATTAATTAACAAGCTAAGCGATTTAAAAGCAATAAACCAGATTCATTTCAGTCATTATTACTTACTAGCTAGAACCGTGAAATTACACAAACTGGTTTCATTAAAATCATCTGTATTTATAATGGAGTGTATCCGTTTGTTTGTTTGAGTGTATGCCATCCATGCATATCTATACGTTTATTATGATCTTCATGAAATTTTTCACACATGTCCTTGAAAACGAGAGGAAGGTCATTGTCTACCTAAGATTTCAAAAATCCACCTCACGGGGTCAGAAAAACAACTGAGGTGGCTTATATTAGAACGGTGCACTCACAACACCCAGCCTGTATACATATCACCAGGCTTAGGCTGACATCCCGTTGTTGCATTAAAAAAAAGTGTAATGAAATACTTGAAAAAGGTAGTAATAAAATAAGGTAGGTAGTAATAAGTAAGATAAGTCATAATATAGTAATAAGTCGTGTATGCTAAGCAAGGAATTTATAATTGTTTTTTACAAAAAATAAAAATTAATATTCTACACAGATTCGAATTTGAAATCACTTTGTCTTAGTTTCACGTTGCCATTATTGCTCTCTTGATATCAGTTCCTATAAAAGCGTTAGATGGCGCCGTGTTCGTTTACTCCTTAGAACACGATAGATCTTTAAAGTAGAATATAAGTGCGCAATATATCAGTTTTTTTTTTTTTTTCTGAAACCATTAAGAAATCGTCCAAAGTGTGTGGTGTTTTTTTCAAAAAAAGTCATAAAGAATAACAAAGCATAATTCATCTAGTCAAATAATCCATCGACGGATAGATATTAATTTATAATTACTTAACAAGCTTATCCAGAAAATGTTTCTCGGCAACTTTCTCACCTTTTCGTCCATTGATTCAGTAACAGAAACAGAGTAAACTATGCATTGCCCGACGGAATTCTTAAATACTTTCGAGTTTCTAGGAATATCGCCACACAAGCTCACTAAATAAAGGATCCCTCATATTATTAAGTAGCATGTGTCAGATAAAGCTGTGCAACAGAACAAGGCTGACTGTGAAGAATAAATTGTCGAACGTATAAATGTATAAGCATATAAAGCTATATATAAACTTTCTATGTACAAATCTTTAAACAACATCACTGCCATAGGAATTTAGTATAATATAACATTATAAAAATTAATTACTTAAAAAATTAATCTGCAACTTTAAGAATCTTTATCTCTTCGTAATATATATATATATATATATAATTTGTAAAATATACGTAAAACTTCACATTTTAAGTTACCTTACTTCTTAATATATTTTAAAACAAAGAAATGCTCAGATGTTTCACTGTAGCTAAGCTTTGTTGGTTGTCAAGTTGGGAAAACTAAAATTTTAAAGACAATATAAAAGAGCAAACTGCTTTTTTAAATAACAGTTTCCAACAAACAGTCTTAGTTGTAATCCCCAGTCAGAGCCAGGTGACCTAACAAATCGTTTTCTCATGAGACAGCACGCTTTGTTCAAGGGCTTTGGGACGCAGGAATATCGTAGCATTTTTTTATGATGCAGAATAGGATTTCCCCCCTAATCTTCTACTGCCAACAGAGATGAAAAACAACTGTGTAGTTTTCGAACGCTATAGGTAAGTAGGCATTATTGAAAAGGCACTTGAAATAGAATTTCGAATAAAAAAGACCTGTTATTAAAATATTTTTTTGTTCGAAATTCTATTAATTATTAAAATATTTTAAAACAGCTTTGATATTTATTTACATGATGATGACAGAGGTGAGTGATTATTTTTATTGCTAATAATGGATATTTACTATTAAAATCACACTATTTTACTAAATTGTGTAATAGTATATTACAGAAGAATACAAACTGGAATTTAAAATTAAAAAAAAGTAAGTATATTTCACATTAAAAATCTTCTACGTAAAATTTATTACAATATTGGTTTTACATATATTTCGATAGACGGATGATAAATTTTGCATAGAACCAGTGTCAGTCTTTCTCTAATCACATAGCTTACTTCAAGAAATGCAATTCTTCTTTTAAGGTGAAATTTGCTTAGCTCTTTTTTAATATGAAATTCCAGTTGATATTCTTCTGACATTTATTTACTATTACGTAATCTTGTAAAATATTTTAATTTAAATCCTTAAATATTCATAATTAGCAGTAAAAATTAACCCCCCTGTCATCACCATACACACGGATAATAAAGTTGTTACAATATTATGCACTAGCATAGAATCGATTGAAAAATCAATATTTAATTTCATATCTTAATGTTTACTAAGTTCACGTTTGAACGCCCAAGACTGAGAATGTTAAGAGCTTGTAATAACCTCAACATAAAAAAAATAAGTTAAAAAAGTCTGTATTTTGGAAGGCATGTAAATGATTATTTTATAACAATCTCTCAATAACACATTATCAAATTCTTAAAGCAGTTTCTGCTTATTCACTTACAAAATATTAAATTGATAGAATCTTGTGGTCTCTCACATGAATATGAGCTAATTTCCCGTCATATGCCCTCCACGAAAGTATCTCTATTAAAGTGCATATTTTTTTCGTGCTTTGACATATTTAACTAATAACCCAAACAATTAATTAGTTTATGCGCTTTGAGATTTTTTTGATAAACAATGGGTACTGGAATTCAGAGGAAAATAAAAAAAAGTAATAAAATTTTGTTTCTATAAATGCATGAAAATCTTTGTATGAAAAAAGCATTTATATAAAAATATAAGAATATGGTCAAGAATACGTTTTCTCGTATAAAAAGAGACTCTCAGATTTTCTCGAAATGCCAGAACATTTCACTAAACTTTACGTAAATTTAAATTTTATCTAATTTTACTCATAAAACAACTGATGGCATGTTCCTTAAAAAGAATTTATTA
This sequence comes from Stegodyphus mimosarum, assembly GCA_000611955.2. Classification (NCBI taxonomy): domain Eukaryota; kingdom Metazoa; phylum Arthropoda; class Arachnida; order Araneae; family Eresidae; genus Stegodyphus; species Stegodyphus mimosarum. Next base: position 696,352 of record KK116286.1, read on the forward strand.
TGGATGTGAATGTAGAGAACTACGAAAATATTTCTGCCGGAAATAATAAATGCAAGGCACGCAAGTGAAGAAAAAGGATGCATTTGTCTTCTGTCAATCAGAAATGTCCCAATTTATGTGGAAAAGAAAATAAGTTATGAGGATTCTTTGATTTCTTAAATGCTTTCCCATGGGTTTTCCATTGCTTTCCCATGTTCTTTCAAGACCTGAAGAGAGATATCCACTAAAACCGAAATTCATTTCGCCGCCGAGATAAAGAAAAACATGTAAGAGAGCACACAATAACATTTGCTTTGCT
>KK116286.1:717310-729652 GCA_000611955.2 Stegodyphus mimosarum
AAACTCAAAATTATTATCTTTAATTTGGCTACTTCGCTTCCTGGAATCTAAACTGCATCAGATCTGAAAACTAATTGCGTTATGTCACCCTATCCTCCTACATTACGGATGGATCTCATCCAGTCGCAGAGATCAAAATTTAAACAAACAAACAAAAAAAAAGCTTTTAAGTACTATTGTTCTGAAAATGTAGTCCGTTATATAAAAGTATACAGGGTACGATAAGCATCCAAAGTGATATGTGGTTATGCTTATCAAGCACGTCCACAAATAAATTAATATGTTATTTTCGTCAAGTCTGTTTCGTTATATTATCTTAAGAATCTTCGCATCAAAGTCTTTCCAAGTAATTAACATAATATTTCATTGTTAACTGCATCTTTTTATCATCAGGATACCTGTACAGAATTATAATACGACATGATCCTTCAAGTGCGGGATGGAAAATCTATTTGGCCACCTGTTCAATATTTAGAAGTGAAAGGCAAAATCTGTCATCGTTGTGTACCGATGTTTTGTCAGTGCTTCAAAAAATAATCAGGCGTAATGTTTATAGAATGAAAGTGATTTTCCGATGCGTTCAAAAGTGCTTTGAAAGTTACCGAACTGCGCTATTACATATTGGTTCGCTTCCTTCGCGTCTTAACCCTTTCGCGCCGACTGTCACGTATACATGCCAGCAAGAAAGGCATTCATTTCTCGGCTGACACACTGGCGTGCCAGAGCGTCTTCCCGTTCACCCTCGGCCGTCACAGATTTGTGCCAGTGTCCTGGGACGTTTTAAAAACTATAATGTTTGGCACAAGATGGCAATTTATGTCCGTATGGCTTCAGATACATGTAGATTTGACCTTCTACTACAAATGAGAGTAGCATGACTCACATACACGTAGTTTTTGATTATATAAACATAAGGGAAAAGGAACGTTTCCAAATGGCATGTTTTATGACGGCTTTTTAAGCTATCATATATGTTAAAATTAGCGTTTAAATGTCTTTTTACTTTACATGAAAATATATAAAAAAAAAATTGCTCACTTTGAGAAAAAATTTTCGGAAATGCTATTCAAATTATTCCAAAGTTTTAATTGATAAAATACATTAATAAACTTTTAAATTAATAAAGAAATACAAGAACGTCTGTTTACAAGAAGTAAAATCTTTCAGGTGAACTAGAAGATAGACATTCAGTGAGCTTAGTCTCTCATAAGATGTCCATGTGAGAACCACTAGAAATAAACCTTTCTAGTTCTTTAGGAATGATAAATCATCACTCTCATTCATATCACTAATTGGCTCATTTATCATTCATCTGATAAGAAGCATATAAGTAAACTGAAGGCTTTTCGAAATAAAAGCAATGCAAAACGTAATAGAACCTCACATAGTAACCCTAAAAGACTCTACATGCCAACAAAAAAAAAAAAAAATACAAAAAGGATTTCAAGGGACATAAAACTCGAATGTGTTTATCACGTGTTTGCATCACGAGAAAACGCTCTTTCACGTCAGCGTGCCGGCCGGTAATGAGTGGTTTCTTGCTTCTTCATAGATTTAGGCTAATAGCAAAAAACCCTCCGGCTTTGGACAGATATTCGCGAAAATAACTGCCGGCCTCAGGGACAAGTTCGCGTTTGCGTTTCTCGTCGCAAAAGGCTTAAGCGAATAAACTAATCAGGTATTTTTTACAGGCATAGGATTGAAAGTTATATGCTTGAAAGTCTATGCTAAATTATTTTCCCTTCTGTTTTTTATAGCACACTTACATTACAAAGTGATATTTTTCTTACTAAATTGTATTTTAAAAATATAGCATTGTTACATGTAAAAGTATAATTTCATGGTATTAGAAATTTTAATTATAAATCTGATTTACTTAAAATAAATGAATAATTTTAAAATTATTTTTTAAGAATTGTTATTAAGATGGATAATTATATTTCGAATTTTCTCTTGAAATTTTTGAATTATTGCTAAGAATTTTGTAATTATTTTGAAAATGGTGTTAATCTGAACTTCGGCTTAATGTTAGTATGAACTTTCACTTTTTGAATAAATTATTTTTTATATAGTATAATTAAGTGTTTTTTTATTATAATGGAATATTTAGCGTAGTTTCCTTTACAAGGAAGGGAGGCCTTGATAAGTAACTGCCTAGCATTCCTTTAACCATTGGTGAGTTACTGCATCAGTTAGTTAATGTAGATTTTCCTAATAAATGGATACGTTTGCATTTGAAGAAAGCTCTGGGGTCTGCTAGTTTGGTGTGAAATAAAAAAATTAGAAATTTCTTAATAATAATAAAAATGCATCAGTTTAGTAATAATATTTTAAGTGATATTAAGTGATATTAAGTTATAATAATGAAAATTAGTTATAAAATACTGAAATTTCCTGTGGTTATCCGAAATAAGTAATGATACTCAAAATTTTTATATTTGTAATATTCTGTCAAAAGGTTTGAAAAGTCTTCCCTGAAAAAGTATAATTATTAAGATTCTAAATCTAATTATGATAATTTATTCTAAAATTTGAATTTGCTGTCAGTCTGGTTTCCTTTTTAATTAAAAGTTTTTCTTTTAATTGTTATTGTAGATTAACGTAAAATTTTATTCACTAAATTTGTAAGACCTAATTGAAGCATACAAGTTATTCGTCTTAATTTGAATTTTTGTATGTTTTTTTTAAATTTCAGTTATGTAATTTGAAGAACTGCATTGCCATACATCATAGTTAGTAACTTTATACTAATAATACTGCAAATTTTGTTTTATACTATATTAATTTGTCCCTCACATGTGATGGATGAGGTAGAGCAAAATTGAATTAATTTTATCTGCTCGTCTTTGTGTGTTTTCACATTTAGTTAAGCTCTCAGCGACAGCTCGTACCATCACTTTTACGTAACTTTGAACAATGAGAGTTCGAATTGAAGTAGTTAATAGTTAGAAATTCCCCTCAGAATTATTATACCTTGGAAAAATTTTCATTGAACTATTTTTTCACATTAATAGATTTGATTCTGATGCTGGTACTGATAACAAAATGAAACGGTCAAGTCGAAACAGGTCGATGGATTTTAACCTGGGTAATAAAACTAAATTTCGGCCAAATTATCCGAACAGGTTAAGGAATCACTTAAGCTCCGTTTCTGCAAAATAAAGACTCGCAGATTTCATGGTCCCTTATTTTCACGACACAAATATAAATATTCATCTAGAATATCATATTGTTCAGATGTAAATATTTGTCGAGTGTTTCATGATTCAGATATAAATACTGAATACCTAACTTACCTAGTAAATATGAGGCAAAGGAGTGTTGCTGACAGAATCATCAGGCGATGTGATAATGCTGACTGCGATCTCTGCATGGCACGATGAAGATCATGCTGAAAAAGAGAACGACAGACTATAAAATAATTTAAAACTTTAAACTAACATATGAAACATATCATCCGAAGTACAGCTTTAATTTTATATTACAAATAGTGTATCTCCAAATCTACCAGAAACCACTTTCGGTAGTTTTCATAGGTTCAAACTTTTGCCAAATTAATTTTTCGATCTGCTAAAATAAACTAACGAGGATAAGAACCGAAGCAAATTAAAAGCCGATTATTTACTTGTAATCTTTACCAAGAGTATTTCGAATGTATATAAAGAAAAGAAAATGTTGAATAAGCCTTTCCAACTAAGCTATAGATTTTTAAAAATTTAGAAGTATTAGAGTATAATGAATTTCAAAGCGTTTATGTGGTGGTCGGTTGACATAATCTGCAACCTTTTTGTTCTTGCGGGAGACTTACAGGTGAGTTCAGCGTGGCCTCTCTTCTTTTTTCTCTAGTCACTCCTGCAGCTTCTTTTCTCTTCTTTCCCCCTCCCTTACAAGATGCACTATATTTCAGAAATTTACGAAGAGATCTTCTTCTTTGTTACTATAATTATAACTATATATGTGTGTGTGTGTGTGTGTATGTGTGTGTATAGATTTTTATACTATTAGTAAAATGTTAAATAACCTCGAGCAACACCAAATGATATCCTAGATATTATAATCACTCTATTTTATAGAATGAAGTCCGCTGAAAACTGAGCATGATATTTAAAACTATTCGTTAGTTCAAATTTGCAAGAACATAGAGAATGTCTGTTAAACTGATATTGAGGTCTCAAAGTTCGAAGTAAAATATTTGTTCTTTTTAGAGAACCGACTCATCTTCGTAAAGACACATAAGGTTCTAATACGTTATAATAATCATCATATTAGAATTTTTTAGTTTTTAAGTTCTACTTAAATGCGAATTAGTTTAATTTTAATGAAATCTTTTAAAAATTTATCCTGAATATTTTATTAGCAGATACAATCTTGAACATTTAGAAAGCAATTATTAGTTTTTAAACTGTAGTATTTTTACACATAACCTATTCTCTATTCCGCTTAGTTTTTATATATAAGTGTTAATCCCGATATTTGCGTAAATACAAAAAGTACAGTAACCGTTCTGAAGAAAACAAATATTCCTAAAGTATACTAAATATACATTTCGACACGAACGGATGACTACATGTATAATAGATGCTATAAATAAAAATATATGTCCATTTATAAGGAAGGTATTTTCTCCTTCCTTTCCGCATGCCTTCGTTGTAAAATTTGAAGCATACTAGACTCGTATCTGAGAAGTTTAGGGGTTCGAATTACGGTGAGGGTAGTGCACATTTTTCACGTCTCCTGCATCAATATAACCTAATGACCCTACAAGTGGCACCCGAACTGAATGGTGGTGGACGAAAATTCGTCAACACCAGTATTTGATGATTGGGTCATCTCATTTCCAGTCGACCTTTAAAAGGGCGAGTTTAGAAGGTATTTTCTTCTTCCTTTCCGCATGCCTTCGTGGTGTAATTGGAAGCATACTTGACGCGTATTCGAAAGGTCCAGGGTTCGAGTCCCGGCAACAGCAATGCACATTTTCACGTCTAATGTTTCAGAAAAGTACATAAAGATTCTACACATTATAAATAAGTATACATATTTAAAATAAACTGGAAACTCTATCATTTCTGCCAACTACCCACGACATGAAAAACTCCTAATACATAAGTAACACTTTGAAACTTTAAAAAGCTTCTAATTTTATTAAAATGCCAATTCAAAATAAACTGGTGTTTGTTTTACTACATTTGGGAACACAATAAAAACTAAGGCAAGGTAAAAAATATCTGTATTCATCTTCCACAGTACATCTTCCATCCATATTTATAATTCGAAACCTGGTAGACCCATTATAATTTTCAATGAGCTAAACTAATATAGTTCTATAAATACGAGTACTTGGTAGATCAGATCTCAATTATTTGCACCTTATAATAAAAGTCCTGCGTTTTTTAAAGCAATTATTTATCGTAGTGGCCTCCATTTGTCAAATTTATTATTATTTATGCCATTCCATCAATGGCCAAAAACGCATTGAAATAAGTCTAAATTTGTAATCAGACTTTTCTGATAGTTAAATACTCTAGTATTTCGTTTAAATGACCAAGTTACTTCATATCAAGAGGCTGTGATTCACTTGCACAGATTATTGGAGAAAAATATTTTTAGATTTGAAATTTTTTTAATTTGTAGCAGATGAGTGCAAGTAGTATATATTTATAAAAATATATATATATTTAAATATTTAAATATATTGCGGGAGTTTTCTAGGAAGTGCTTCTCGAGATGCGGGATCTCTAAAATGTAAGTAACAAAAATACTCAAGAATCAGAGTACGAGTAGTTTCTAGATTTTACGTGACTAGATTCTCAAATGCAATCACCAGCAACTGCTGGAATTACAGTAAAAAAATTCTTCAACTTCGCTTAGTTTGGTTGTACTAAAAGCAATGTTTTCATAGTTTGGAGTAAAACTGCAAATTTTCCGCTGATCATTTGTGAGATTTCAGCTTGACATATTTACCGCTGCAGACAAGGCAGTTAATTTTAGATCGAAGAGAATCTCATTATGGGCAAGTCAGACCAAAACCCATAAAGATGTCGAAAACTAATCTTAAATGGGAGATACTTTCCGTTATCTTGGATCCAACAACGAGTGGATCGACTTTTCTAGATTGCGAATTAATGGATATTATACGAAAGCTCACCTTCAGCGTTTATAGACTCAAATCTATTTTGCTGTAGTATGGTTGTCGTGCCTCAGTTTTAGTTTAAACTTTAGTTTTGGTTGAGAAAGAGGGTATGCTTTAGTTCATTAACAATACATTATAAATGTGCTCAAACGAATGATGTTAAAAGAAATCATAGTATTTTAATCCTTACCTCTCAAAATATGCATCCTCAAACAGAACACTCACTAACATATTAAGAACAGAATATTAATAAATTATTTTTATTATTATAATGAACAGAAGAATGAGGTTACTATCTTTACGCAAGCGCAAAGGTTTTCCAAGCCTAAATTCCTAAAGACTTGCTGGATAATGAGAAAGAAAAAGGCTTTCATTCCTGAAAACGATTTTTTCTTATCTTTGCGCCTTAAACTAACAAAATCTAATTAATTAATAAAAAATACTGGGAACGTGCGTAAGTCATGCTGACGATTTTAAAGATTCTAGCAATTCGATGAAATAATTATTTTCTTCTAAACGTCGTAATAATAATAATAATCATCTTTTACTTAAACCACATGAATTCAGCTTTAATGGATTACTCGTTTGGCTGTCATTGGGAAATAAGAGGCATATATGAATATTAGGCTGCAATGTAAACTGTGCCATAAGACTGACTATTTACCTGACCTATTTTTAAAAAAGTAGAAAAAAAAATATGAATTATTACTGCTATTATGCAATTTAAAAAAAGACAAATACAAATTTTAAACTTTAAGTGTTTACTTTCACGAAGAACTAGATGGCTATCTATTATGCCTTCGTGGAAGTAGTTAAAAACTTATTCGTATTTGTTTTCCATGTAGAGAAAAAAACACTAATAAACAAAAACATAGCGAACTATCAGTGCTCAATAATTTTACCCATTTGATCTCTATAAGCCTCGTTTTTCTAATTTACCTCTTCAAAGTTTTCGAAAACTGAAATATAATTCAAATAACACACATTTAAAGAAATGTTTTTAAACATGTTTTTACATAATTGTCTCATTAAGGGTACGAAATAACCATTTATGTATTTTTAAATTCAACTAACAAGAAACTTCATTACTTGAATGAAGACTCTATCGCGTTTCCTCCTTTCATCTGAATGTTAGATATAACATTAATTTTAAAATACCAGTGCTGCCGTTAAATGTCATGTTTGTAAAGCTTGTTGTAAAAAGAGACTTGAGTACCTCTTTACTGCTGCCTGCAAATAGAAAAAACAACTTTTCATTTATGTAAAGGATTCAGGAAGAAAATCGAAGAATGAATGAATATATGTGCACTAATGTATTTCCCCTCATACCAGGACAACCAGAATCGAGACACTACAGGGAATGGGAATGTCACACGTCCCCCCCCCGCCCTTCTCAGGATTTTGTTTTTATTCATCCAAATGTTAAACGGCTATAATTCTAGGTCTTTTATTTCCTGGACAAATTAAAACTTAATGAGCGAAAATTTGAGGATAATGGCCTGTTTTTTTTATTGGCCAACGCATGGTTTTGGGGAAAAACTGTTATTAATTTGCACTAAAAAGGAAATAGCACGGAACAAAATTATGATAATCAAGAATCGGGACTAAAATGTTTTTTTTTCTTTCACACATTGACGGAAAAAAAGAATGGAAATTCAGGTATGCTTTTAAATGCTATTTATGTATTTATTAGGAAGTCATGGAAACAATGATTTAATAAATGTCTCCTTAATCAAAAGTGTATCTCGAAATTAAATTCTCGGTCATGAATTAGCACTTCATTTAATTATATTGAAGGAACAGAACAAGGATATGTGTCAAAATAATAATAACGATTCACTTACGGTACTAATGTGTGTGGAACTAATACAGGGCTACAAAATATACTCTGTAATATGTACACTGTAATTTATGAAATTACAATGATTCTGAAAATCATTACAGAACTTCCATGCAAGCAACAATTACAACAGCATAAAACACTCTAAAATAATACTCACTTTCAGTTACCTTAAGAAAAAATATCTGGAATTTCTATTTGTATTTATTAGAAAGGTCTTTCTTCAAAATCACCCTCTGAAATAACTTACGCAATATTGTGTGCAATAAATATATTCTTCAATCTAAACAAGTTTCTTCGTTTAGCATGAAATGACACCTAATGATTAGCTTTATGTAATTAAAAAATGCGCCCATTTTTATGCCCTATACAGTCTTGGGAAATGAATATATTATTTATCTCCGGCAGTCATTGAAAATGACGGTCCACCATCGACCGAGTAGTATAGTCGCTGAATGCTAGTAATTCGATCTGGGCTCCATTACCAGCGTAAAGGCGGATGGCTGCGTGGACGTTTTTGTGGTTTCCACCATGTGTAACATGGATACGAGTCAGTTTTCCTTAGAAAATGTTCCACGATGGCATCTCTCCTCTCAGGCAGATAGACAACGCGTGCTTTGATAACCAAATAAACTAAACCAGAGAAAAGTACAGTGTGGCTACGCCAGGTTGAAATATGATGCAACTGCATTCTTTCTCGACTGGGAGAAGCAAAAATGTTCTAGGATGTCTAGATACATGCTGTAATTAACAGTAGTAAAAACACTAATATTACTTTTCAGGTATCCTGTGTATGCAGTTGAAAATAATTTACACGCTTTGAACTGTCTGTTTTAGCTTTCTGTTTACGGCAATTTCGAACTGAAACGGCAAATGATCTGCACGGGCGACACTTCCGTCACTGAAGAAAATGTTGACCCGGGTAGATTTCTTTTCAGTTGTACGCTTTATAATACTGTCGGTTAACTAAGAAAGTAAATTATTTTTTAACGCTTTAAATTATTTTAGGTTAAATCTTTCTTTTTGTATTTAAATAAATGACTAATTAACACATTTTATGACAACATCATATTAATTTAATGAGTATTCTTTATTGACTATGATACCCTTGATATTACATTTCCCAGATGTTCTTCTGATGCATACAGAAAACAGATAACTATCACTTAACACTTAAATAATTTTAATGTTTGAATGATTTCCGGTTTGTTCCTATACTGAAAAAAATCAGTTTAATTTAAGAAACCAGAAAGAAAGAGTGAATGAAAGAAGGCTATAATTTTTAATACGAGTGATGAAAGTTTTTGACAAGTTTTTCTAAGGCTTTTGTAATATCAAGAAAAGAATTTATATTTTATAAACTGCTGGCCAGTGACGGATTTAAGCATAATCTGCACAATCTATAGCTTAGTGCCCCCACTATTTTGGACTCACGGTCAAAAATTGTACTGTACCCCGTATTAAGAAAAAAAGTCTCATATCCATCATAAAGGGCTCCATATCTCAAACGGCTTAGCATGTCGTCAAATCTAAATCCGGTCCTGCCGCTGGCCTTTAAAACTACATGTTATGAAGGAAGCATCCGACACATCTGAAATTTACATAATGACTTAGCATGATAGAATAAGTAAATTATTAGTTATTCAGTAAATTCACTCATCATAAACATTAAAATACACACAGAAGCAGTGTAAAAGAGAACAAACGGCGGGTTTTTCATACGGGAATTACATTTTCATAATAGATTTAAATACGTCTCATGTAAGAAGATTGGATTCAAGCCAGCCTATGTCCGAATTGGGTCACGAGAGAATTGTAGCATAACATTACTGAGGATTATCTAATTATAAACATGCTGCTAACCTTAATTGAAATCTGATTTGTCAGGCGAATATGAAATTAACGTGTCAGAGAGAGGCGTGCAGCGTAACATGCAGGATCCCAAGGATTCCGGCATTCAATGCTCAAGAGAACAATACCTTTGCGCGCATGGCCAGCAGAGATCGACCTAGGCAGACTAGAGATCGGCCAGCAATATTACGGATCTTAGTTCAGGGATTAAGGTTACCTTTAAACAAATACCCGCATTAACCTTGCGACATTTGTTTAAGAGTGACAGACTGTTTAAAAGCCTACCCACTGCATCGGATATTTCTAATGATACAGCACAGGTCACAATAATGCATTGAGCGATGCATGGCTCTCGAATAACGTACTATTGTCTTTATGAATTCCTCTTTTGCATGTGGCTTTACGATGCCTGTGTCCATATGTGAGACACCATAGAAATTGAATTGAAGTATGTCTTGCAATATACATTATCATAACAGTTTAGCTCTTGGTATGTGGTGTGATTGGGTGTGACTTTTATGCAAATCTAGCACATTTAAATACAGCAGTATACAGAATACGAACTAGATCAATCAGAGTCATAGATGTGTTGCCACTACAGATGTGTTGCCACATAGCTTCAGAGCCGAAAATGCGCGAATGCACATTCCCCGCAGTGCCCAATTTCCTCTGTTAAATACTTAATCCACATTTACCTTGGCCGACGAGAATATCAGAGTTTTCATACATTAAATACCTAATCCATGGTTGCACAAAACCTGGAATAACAGTGTCCATCAGTAGGTACAGCACATGACTTTGGCCTAGAATCTATGAAATCTACAAGTCCAATGCACAGGTTGTTTATTCCATTGTGTACAAAAACGTAGCATTATGTTGCTACTTATATGCGTAGGTGGGACACTGATCTGTGCACACACACCTGTGAATACAGATTACCTGAAATTTATATCATATTATTTTCGCATTATGAAAAATTGTAAGCATATATTTGTTATTATCTGCCCTAGATCTTGTCACTATCAACTGCCAGAAACTTATGTACTAGAAATAAGAAGTTTTCTTAGTTAACCGACAAATTAATAAACTTAAAGTACTACTGATAAAAGCGAAAAGAAAACAAAGCACTTTATAATAACATTTGCATAAAAATATAGTATTACGAACGTCAATAATAAAAACCTCTTTCAAATGAGCGAATTTGCAATTCCTATTCTTTTTAAAACTTAAAAGTTTGAAAAATAATCCTATTTTTAATTCTATTTTAGTTTTAGTTCCTTCACGTTTTATCGCATATTATTGTACATTTACAGGAAAATAGCAACCTGAAAGCTATTTGAAAGGTTTTTACAAAGGACGTATTTATTTATTTAAATAGCTTCCTAACTCTGCCTTCAATAAGGGATATTTAAATAAATAAATAGATAAGAATTTTGGGAGAAAATGTTCTTTATCTTGATCAAATATTCAAACCATTTTTATTCAATACAGTAATGGAAGCAAGTTTAAAACTTAAGCTAGTGATTTTGTTTCAAAAGCAGACAAAACCAGCTTGAATAATAGATAAAGAAAGAAATTTCAAGAGCATTTACTAAATTTTTTAGGACTAAAAACGCTCAGTACCCATAGCAACGAGCTATGTAGAATCTTTTACTCTCAGATGTATTATTCATTTTATATAATGTATTAAAAACTAGAAGGATCTGCTCCATAGTATCGCATTAAAGTTTGTTTTTTGAATACCACGAAAAGCAAGCAAGAAATTGAATATGGTAAAGTTATACTCAAGAAAGTGGATTGTATGTACATTTTATACTTTAGTTAGAAAGATACCAAAACATATCTGAATATGCTACATATATTGTGCAAAAAATAATAGTATGTAGAATAGAATCATGTAAATTTGAAATTTAAATTACACACAATTCAACCTTAGATTGACGTTTTAGGAATTTACAGAAAGAAATCTTCCGTATATGCATATTATACAAAAAATATGAATATTTTTCCGAATTAAAAAATAATTAAAAAGACAAAAACAAAATTATATTGCATGAATATCTACCACGAAAACATTTTTTAAATTTGCGTACCCTACTAAACTAAACTTTTATAAGGATGCTCCGGCAAAACGGCACAAGCATTTTAGGAAGATTAGATTTAATTTGAATAATGGTGAGAGTACCGTTATGCAAGTGTTAAAGTGTTATGTATTACTTATTTCAGTTGTGATTTAAGTTGTTTTAAAGGTAATGATTTAACTTATTTGCTTCAGACTTAAAGTTTAATTTGTTTTAATGTTTGTAGTTGAACTTAAGTTTCTTTGGTTTGTTTAAAAGTAATTGTAGTCTTTTAATTTGTTCTCTTGACAGTTTTGGTTAACGCTGATTTTAAGTTGCTTGTGTAATTAATTTTTCTTCTTTACTTTCGGTTGGTTAACTATTTAAATTCTCTTTAGTTTTATTTCTCTTAACCTTGGTTGTTAATGTTAATCTCTTGATAGGTTGATCCTTAAGGTCAA
>KK116287.1:0-10625 GCA_000611955.2 Stegodyphus mimosarum
ATAAAGCAAATTGGACACAAATTGATATGCATACAGGTTTTGACGGAAAATGCAAAATTTTACGCTTTGACTGCCAATGAATGAACGGTTGTCGCTACAGCGCATCTGATCTGCGCAACTGGCAGGATATTTAAGAGGAGAAATTACAATTCCAGGTCATAAATTCTTCACAAATTTCATTCCGTGTGCTCTGGTAGACAAAAACTATGCCTCGTATACAGGGGCGCGAACGATATGCGCAGATGTCAGAATTTGAGAGAGGTCGTGTAGTTGGGCTCAGAAGCCGGTTGGCCTTATCGGCAAATAGCTCGACATTTGAGCACGAGCGATGCCACTATTAGACGATGTTGGCAGGAATGGGTGAACCATGGCCGCACACAGTGTCAAGAAGGAAGCGGTAGGTCTAGAGAAACGACAGAAAGTGAAGACCGGACAATCGTCAGAGCGGCACTCACAGCCCCACATGCATCATTATCATCGATTGTACGTGCAACTAGTGCTTCAGTGACCGCAAGGACCATTCATAGACGGTTCACAGAAACTGGGCTTAGGTCACGACGCCCCTTGCGCCGTCTACCATTGACCTCTGTACAACATCAAGCCCGTTTGCAGTGGTATCGGGCTCATTCGCACTGGAATGTCACTGACTGGAGTAGTTAAGTCTTCAGTGATGAGTCCCGCTTTTAACTGAGCCCAGACCAGCGAAGGCGAGTCTGGAGACGCCCCGGACAGCGGTGTGATACCAACCTGACTGTCTTCCGGCAGACAGGCCGACAACCAGGAGTGATGGTCTGGGGTGCCATTTCATTTCACTTTGGACCCCTTTGGTTGTCATCCGTTCCAACCTTACAGCACAGCGGTACGTCGACGAAGTTCTAAGGCCTGTTGTGCTGCCCTTCATGTCACGCTTCCATGGGCTTACATTTCAGCAAGATAATGCCCGCTCCCACACTGCACATGTTTCTACTGCTTGCCAAACATTACCTTGACCAACAAGGTCGCCGGATCTCTCTCCTATTGAGCACGTTTGGAGCATTATGGGCAGGACCCTCTAACCAGCTCGGGATGTTGGCGATCTAATGCTCCAGTTGGACAGAATTTGGTACGATATCCCTCAGGAGGACATCCGAAACTTCTATCAATCGATGCCAAGCCGAATAACTGCTTGCATCAGGGCCAGAGGTGGACAAATGCGTTACTGACTTTTTCACTTTGTGAAGCTCTATCACTTCAATAAATCATCCAATTTTTCTCAAACTGTAATCATTTGTTTTTCTGTACATGTACATCACTTCTACCGATTTTCGTCCCATTCGGATAACTCTTTCTTGGTGCGTCGTTTTCTTTGTCTGAGAGTGTATTTCAAATATTGCTAATCTATTATCAATGATAACTTCACATGCTAGAAAATAATTCAGGCGTGCTCGTGTATAATAACATATGACTACTTCCTTTGTAAGGTTTTAGTTAAACTAACCAAGTTTTATTTTAATTTAAATCTTTCTATCTCCTCTCTGTTTCAACTTCCCGTCAGAAGAAGCGCGCGTTCTCAGCTTATGCTAATTTGAAGTACAGCGAAGTACTATTTAAACCAGAGGTAGAAACCTCTCAGAGTGAGAGAGCTTTAGTCTCAGATCACGGTCATTCTGCTCAACGTTCGCCTGACCAGCTAGTAGCTAAATTTATAAGCCATAGTGCTTACTACGTGATTGCATATTGAAATAAATTGAAGTGCGCTAGTATTAGTATATCTTGCTACGCACCCTTTCAGTTAGAGGCCAAACTCCGCGAATTGCTCTGTGAGCAAAGTTTGATTTAATTTCTATTTAGTTTTAGTATTAAATTTATTTGATTGTTAAGTTAGACCCAAGTGTGGTCTTTTACTTTCTGTATCCCTCCCGAGTTGGGAAGTGTGTAAATAATAGAGATTCAATAAAAGAGGATTTTAAATCCCTTTCAAGTGCAGTTATTCTCCAGCACAATATCTACATCAGAACATAGCGTATTTTCCGCTCCCTGTTCCAGAGCAGGACTGTAGTTTAGAAGGAGTTACTTCAAAATGTTTCCAAAGAACATACACAGAACACTCAGTCCAGATACCTTTATTAGCTTTTACTTAATTCAATTTTTGTTTAATTCATTTCAATAGTACCAAATTTATAAAGCCTGTGTACACAAAAATTACGCGCAATATAGCGCTTACCGTTATATTTCATTGCTAACCTATTTTTACTAAAATTTCGCATGATTTTGCCTATAACCTAGTTACTTTAGTTATTCCCTAAAGCACTGCAAATAAACTACTAAGTAATTCTAAATATATACCAAAATTCATATTTATTAAATTTTATGCAGCTTTACGGAAAATATAATAATTAAATGAATAAAAGATGATATTTTAGTTATTGTGTAAAATATTTCAATTTAAAAAATGTATAAAATTTAGTAAGTCAAAATATACCTAATTAAATAGCACTAACATGTTACCGCCACCATAATGTAACACTTCTAACTGCATTCAAGAAGCATGGATTACGCAAGTGTTCTAATGCACTATTCAGCAAATTCCACAACTTTGTCTTCAGATTTATTTCTCCCTTCAGGTGATCTGTTGCTTCCCGAATTTTTTATTATTAGTATTTCGAAACCTCGACATGGGTTTATTCCATCTACAACTCACAGGGTGCGTATGTTTTAACTTTAACCACTGAAAGCAGTTGCTGTTACCATTCAAAGGAAGAATAACATACATGGTTGTCGCTAATACAGTACAAAATAAAATGAAATTGTTGTCTGACATGTGCGAAAAAGTCTGAAAAACAAAATATGTCAGTCAATTAAATTCCCTTTAAAAGCCTTTAAATGCCCATGTCTGCAGTGAAAATTCTTCATAAAATGCTTAAGATTAATCGGAAGTAATTTTTTTACGTATACATGACTTTCATTATTCGTTATTTTTGAGAATTAAAAGTTAAGTTTTGAATTTTTAAACGTCTCTTCTCCCCTTAATGACAGAATAACTGACATACATAGTCACAAAAACAGAGCAACTGTACAATTACAGAGGTATCTGTAATAGGCAGAGCAGTAACATTTAACAGAGTGCTGCATAGCCTCGTTTTGCAATACGTGTTGCAATTCAATCCGGCATCGAGTCAAACAGACGTATAAAGCTATTTCAGGTCAGACACTCACATTTGATAATGTGTTCCAAATTCGGGATATTGCAGAGCGGCGGCAACTCGCCCCACCCATACTCGATGAAAGGCATAGCCGGTGATCGAACAGCTTTGAAGTGTAGATATGAGGAATGGATTTCTGGGTAATACAAGTCATGTGCTGCCGAGCATACTGGAATATCGCATCTGATGTCCTGACCAAGAATGGGAGAATTTTCATCTATAAAATCTCATATACGTACGTCTGCAGCATCAGCTTTCCATATACCGCTACCAGAATGGATCCACTGTCTAAGGCTATGGCTTATCAAAACATAATGCCAGCAGTGGATGCAGAGTGTCTCTTCACAGTGATGTGGGTATTGTGCTTTCCCTCAGCAAACATCTACATAAGCGCAAGATGAACTCTTGTCCCCAAAGCGAAAGTCAGTTTGGGGCATTCTATGTTGCACTGTGTTAGTAACACTCGAAACGGAGTTGCCGATATTCCCGTATTCAAAGAACATTAAGGAAAATTGGATCTCAATTTCGTTTCCACAAGATATCTAGAAATGTTACATGGGCGACAGAAACTGCTTCTTATGACTGTATAATGGATTGTGTCAACGTGGAATATTCACTTGACTGGCACAGGATCCTCTCAACCGGTAATCATGGAGTAGATCCGGGGACGGTCTTCCATACGTAGGTGGCGTTGCGCGTTCATTGGTTCCCTTGTCATCGTTTAGTACGTTCCGAAAGTTCCATGGGGCAGGTTAATACGCGAGCCAACCACCCTGTGGTTGGCGCCACAGAAAGGTCTTTTAATGGCACTGAAATTTCATACTCTTGATTTACCAGCGGCTCTTCTCAAAGATCATGAGTTGAGTATCTTATCCAATTTCGTATATCGACGTATCGTATCCAATTTCATCTTACTTTGTGTGCTGCTTGAGTCCACCGCGCTTTTCCCCTCATGTGAAGTCAACAACAGGTTAGTTTACGAGACTGCTGGTTCGTGTTTGCAGTCCCACTGCAGCTTGGGCTCTCATGCGCGATCGCACTAAATGTGAAGAACTAAGACGGATATTAATTTGCAAGCTATTTCTGTTTATATCCCAGTTTTGTGACTGATCCTTGCAGAAATTGCGCACTTACGAGCGGTTTATGCCAGAGACGTCTGTTCGGAAAGGGAATGCGTTTCTCAGCGAGAAAATCATTTTACGCATATTATTGCGGTTCGTTTCATATCTTTGTTTCTAACAGAGGTAAAAGCGAGGGGTTTATGCAAGAGACCTATGTCCGGAAGGGGAATGGCTGGATAGACGCTTATCGATCGATCTTCAATAGAAACTTTTTTCCCAACACTAAAGTTTTTTTCGGTTCCACCAGTTCGAATCGTTGAATTTCGAAATAATACCGACATGAGAAGACTGGGGCATGGTAATGGAATCGAATGAAGAAAACCGCATCAAAATCAGACCATGAGTTTCGCCGGAAATCGAGTACATTCCCGTAAGAAAAGCATTTTGCGCACATTATTGCGTTTCATCACATATCTTCGTTTCTAAAAGAGGCCCAAGCGAACAGTGTATGCCAGAGACGTATGTCCGGAAGGGGAAGAATGCCTGGACAGACGCTTATCGCTGTCTCTTCATTAGAAAATTTTTTTCCGAACACTGAAGTTTTTTTGGTTTTTCCGGTTCTTCCGTTCCGGATCATTGAATTTCGAAATTATACCGACATGAAGAGATTTTGGCACTGTAGTGGAATCGAATGCAATAAACCGCGTTAAAATCGGACCATCAGGTCAGCAGAAAATCTAATATATTTCTGAAAAATGCGTTTCTCAGCTAGAAAATCATTTTATGCACATTATTGCGGATCGTCTCATATCTTCGATTGTAACAGAGGTACAAGCGAACGGTTTATGACAGAGACGTATGTCCGGAAGGAAAATGCCTGGATAGACTTCCATCGTTCTCTCTTCAATAGAAAATGTTTTTTCTATAGACACCATGTTCAGGCCCCAGTACACAGGTTACCATTACAGGGGTTGGGACACCTATATGTATCTCAAATCCTAAATTGACCTAAAGACATAATTATTTTTAAATGATAGAGCATGTCTCAGCTATTTCGGTTTTCTGAAATCTTAAATTTGTTTACTTTTTATAAATGTTTGAAAATTTTTGCAAAATTTAAAAAATCGCCTAATATAGATAGAGTAATCGTTCTTACGGCAAATGAAAGGAGACAAAGGTATGCTGGTACACACAAAAAATTGTGATTTTCTATCGAAGAGTTCCGGAGAAATCCTGGAAAATGTTTAACATGGGATCGAAATCTCTTTCACCCCCCCCATGGTGAAATGATATTATTTAACATGAAAAATAGAGCTTCCCTCTGGCACTCTAAAACCGCAAACCGAGTTTCAATAGAAGTCCTAGAGACAGAGAAAATTGGGACCAAATGTTGACCAAAAAACCGGAAAAATAGGAAAATCAATTTGCACACATAATTGCGAGTCGCCTCATATCTTCGTTTGTAACAGAGGTACAAGCGAACGGTTATTGCCAGAGAGGTATGTTGGGAAGGGAAATGCTTGGATAGACGCTCATCACTCGATCTTTATTAGAAAATATTTTTTCCGAACGCTAAACGTTTTCCAGTTTTTTCGGGTCCTTCGGTTCTGATCGTTGAATTTCGAAATAATACCGACATGAGTAGATTGAATGCAGCAAACCGCGTCAAAATCGGACCAGTAGTTTTGTCGGAAATCGAGTCTATTCCCGTAAAATGCGTTTCTCAGCGAGAAAATGCATATAAGGAGTGCTAGAGACTGTGTCTTCAAGTGACTAGCAGGAGTTTCTCGCATAATTCGTTTTTACTGTGAAGGTTAATTCTTCACACTATGCTTTCATCATATTATTGAGAATAGTCTTCCTCATGATTCATTATAAAAACCAATAAGAATATGTTTTGTAGATAGAACTAATTAATATATGAAATGAAATAATTGTAGGTTTTCATTTATTTTACTAATAGTTATCGTTTTTAATTAGACGTTTTAATAATTAGAAATAAATTAATAGTGATCTTCCTAATTCCTTTATTAATCAAAGCTTTAATTAATCTTAATTTTTGAAAGGAATAATTTTTAACAGCTAGTATTAAATAAAGTAATTTTAAATTTTTCATTACTTACATTTTTTATTTTAAAATACTTCTTATTTATCTTTCCCGATATTAAATTGAGTCTGAATTTTCTTAAAGGATTGTTAACATTCTTAAAAGTTAATTAATAATGTTTTATTTGAGGTACAGTAAAATGCGCCTAGTAACAACAGGTTGATATATTAGAGAACTAAAAAAGGAAATAAAAATCCTGAATTTGAGATTTTTTAGTTCGTTATGATTGTTGACTTCATTTATTGATTCTCATTGATCATTGTTCTGATTTTTATTGCTCTAGTGTTCCGCAAAATTAAATATAGAACATAATATAGTCATTTTGATTTATTTTGTATTCAAACTGACCGATTCTTTCTGTAAGTGCTTCTGTGCTAATATTATTGCTACATTTTGTGAAATGGATTCTTGAATGAACAGCCGCCATTAAAATCGTCATTTTGTCATCAAACAGCAAAAGCTTGGGCATAAATTAGGATTAATGTTACTGAGATTGTCTGCGCATAATGCACACTAAAGCCATCAGTTATAATTATCGGCGTCTTCGTGGATACAATAGTTTTTGACTGAAATTATTTTTATTATTTTGGTATTCTGTTCACTTACATGTTAATTTGGGGCTTTTAATTAGCGGTCTTATAATTAAGATTAATATTTGAATACCTGATTCTTTAATGCATACCATTTTCGCTCTAATAATAAACAGATAGGAGTTTGTAAAAATCTTGCAAAAATGGGTTTAAGTATTTTGAAAATTATTTATTTTTAAGCCTCTTATGTTCTCTCCGGAACACTCCTAAATTTCATTTTTACGACAGCAGTCGCGACACCCGTCGCTCGATACTTTATACACTTCGTTATTTCTTCTCAGTTCGTCTACAGTTATACAGTAAGACTTTGAATGTTAAAGCCTGATTATATGACAGCACTGTTAGGTTTTAATTGCGTGGGTTCAATACATTAAGCAAATAAAAAGTTTAATAATACGCCGGATTTCCTCTTTTGTTATAATATAACTCTTTTCTTTAAGATAAGTAAGTAGATGTTTTATTTCATTATCGAGACTTGCTTTCTATATTCTTGTAGTACCTTAATAAAAGTAAATAACCGTTTATTTCTATTATTACACTAATATTTACATTTGCCAAATAATTAGGCATGCAGTTTGAAAACTTTTAATTTCAGAATGGCCTCTGAATCTAAACAAAATCTTTTATCCTAAAAAAGTTATTAGCGTTGTAAGGGCAAAGCAGCAATACAAAAGAAAGGCATTACGTCTCAACAAAACTTCTTTTAACAATGTTATAACTCGGACAGTATCTTTTGCTAAGAGTAGTTACGTGTATGCCAAAAATAAATAATCGTTTATTTCTATTATTACAATAATCTTTACATTTGCCAAATAATTAGGCATGCAGTTTGAAAACTTTTAATTTCAGAATGGCCTCTGAATCTAAACAAAATCTTTTATCCTAAAAAAGTTATTAGCGTTGTAAGGGCAAAGCAGCAATACAAAGGAAAGGCATTACGTCTCAACAAAACGTTTTTTACCTAAGTTATAACTTAGACAGTATCTTTTGTGAAGACTAGTTACGTGTATGCCAAAAATAAAAATATGACATTTTATCATAACTATTAATAATCATAAAATCAAAAATTAAGTTTTAAGAATGCTATAATTTAAAAAAAAATTAACAAAAACATGTAAATGTATATTAGAGTTCAGTTTCCTCAAACTGTGGGTAATTAAGGTAGTTTTGAAATAGAACGCTTTAATTTATCAGTAGTAGTCTTAACCATCCGAGCATTTGCATCAGCATCTTGATAGATTTCAATAATTCTGCCAAGTGTCCGTTTCAAGGGTCAAGATTTTCGTCTATAACTAACATTAAATCGTTCACTTTTAAGTTCAGTTTAGCTTTTATACACTTTAGATTTCTTGTTGCTTGAAGACGATATATGGGTCATTATTCACTGTTGGTTTTCTTGGCCGACCACCACCAACTTTTCGCACAGATAAATCTGTCGTTTAGAAAGCTTTCCAAGCTCCTGAAAGCTTTTACGAGTTCAAGTTCCTGATGTTATGTATTACATACTTAGCTACTTCAGTTGTTGAACTTAAAATATCTTAATTGTAATGATTTAACTTAATTCTGTTATCAGACTTAAAGGTTATTAATTTGTTTTTATTTTGTGGTTGATCTTAAATTTCTTTGTCTTGTTGAAAAGTAATTGCTGTCATTTAATTTTTGTGACAGTTTTGGTTAACTCTGATTTTAAGTTCCTTGAGTAATTAATTTTTCTTTTCCTTTTGGTAGTTTGGTTAACTATTTAAATTTTTGTTTAGTTAATACTTATTCTTAATTTGGTAGCTTAATATTTAATCTCTTGTTAAGTTGACCCTTAAGGTCAATTTTTTAAGCACTTTTAAAGTTTTTGCTTACACAAGTTGGTGTTAAAGTTTAATTAAGTTTAGTTAAAGTACCCCCTTTTCTGCTAAATTGGGATCCATATTTTCTGACTATGGTGGTCGTGTTTGGTGTTGTGGAAAACATAAAATTTTTCTTATGTGATTATTATATTTTAATTGAAGTAATTTTTATTTTCTGACTATGGTGGTCGTGTTTGGTGTTGTAGAAAACATAAGAAATTTTTCTATGTGATTATTATATTTTAATTGAAGTACTTTTCTTCGGTCTTGTATTAATTAGTATTTAAAAACAAATCCGTAATTCTTTTCGAAAACTTTTTTACGTTGCCTTTTGGGAAATCAAGATTTATGACTTTGTTTTGACGCTGGCTCCTTCTGCCAGACAGTGGTCTGGGGAATATCTGTCATCAAGTGAGAAATCTGCACCCTGCTGGATCGGTTATTTTTATATGCAACTACGCTACGCCAAGGTTGAGGGGTCGGGGTGATTCGCTTACTTGCAGGCTTTCACAATGCTGGATTGGGACCCTTGGACGAGGCTAGCTCCTGCTGACAGGTTGATGACCTTGGAGAATCGGCGATTATTCACCAACATCCGGCGTACGAACTCCCTTGCTTCACCTTCCTGTGTGCATTTTCTCCCCTGGGGTTGCCGTGCACTTGGCTTGTTTTGTACCATCTCGGATCGCCAAACGAGTATTTGGCGGAAAGAAGAAAAAGGCTTGTAGCGATCTACGAAGGGAGGAGACGTTGGAAAATTTGACGGAAAGGTGTCACCAGACCAGATAGCAGTCGCTCGTCCCCAGTAGCCGCCTCAGTGAGATGTCTGAAGTAATGAAGGAGAGAAAACCACATATGTTGGGCGACGCAATGAGGACGAATCCCACATAGAAGGGGCGGAAGGCTCCGAGGCTACCATTACCTGCTCAGTTTACTAACTTTCATTCTTTTCCTTTCTAGCTATAATGTGGCTGCGCTGTGACGTGGCAGAAGTTTCCATCCCTTGTATGATGTTAAGCATGTATCTTCATGGAAGCGGTTATGTAATGTACTTGTTGAATAACGGTATGAGAAATTTTATTTTATTTTGAACAACACCACCATCACCAAATGTATAAATTTGTACTAAATCAGTTTATCTCTAATAAATCATATATTTAATTTAACTTATCTTGTAATGTCTTCTCTAATAACTTAGAACACTGGACCCAGTAGATTTATTAAAACTTGAAGGGGTTATAAATTTATAGTATATTAAATATAACACAACGCAATCTTAATTCCTTCTGTTGGAGTATTATCTGGTATTATTTACTGTTTTATTTGAACACACAAGTTTCGCAGTCTAAATGTTGTTTTATCATGTCTGTCACAAACTTTTACACCCATGCAGTATTTGTTATAGTCATGTGATTTAGAGTTGTTATCCTAATTTTGACTTTCATGTGTTATTGAATATTGAACTTTTAAACTTAAAATCTTAAACTAGTAAAAAACTCCAACACTGAACACTTTTAGGAGTTTCAAAGTTTTGCCCCACAGATGTCAAATTATGCCCCTCCTCAAGCTTGCTAATATTTTACCAGGTCTAAAGGCGTCCTGATGTTTTCTTGTAGCCATACGCACGTATAATCTCACTTTAACTAAGAGACGATAGTCTGGATTCCCTTTTCTTTCTAAGTTGTCTTTCACTATCCGTGAACACTTTTCATTCTATGCAAACATTTTCGATAAATAATTAGCTGAACTAGAGACAAAACACGCTTGTTCTTTAACAAATTTTTCCATTTTTTATAAAGTATATGAAGCAAGTAAGAAAAGCACCGACAGTAAGCTAACAGGTG
>KK116287.1:16239-36924 GCA_000611955.2 Stegodyphus mimosarum
AAAAAAAAAAAACTAAAAATACATATAAAAATTAAATTTTAAATTAAAAAAATATTAGAAAATTAAAAAAGAAAAAAAAACTCGGTGTTGGTTGGAAAAATTCTTATAGTAGACAGCCTTGTTTAAACGTTCATACTCATACATTGAAAAGGTAAAGTACGATCATAGTATCTGATTTTCTTTTTTATCTTTTCTTTGACATTCGATAGTAATATGCACTATAAAAATCGGAACAAATTTCAGGACAGAGGAAATATACATTTCTATTAAAATCAGAGATTTGATAAACGTCATCATATTTGATATAACACTTGTAAATAAAAAACTATATATGAAATATACAAATGTAAACACGAAGGCGAAAATAAGTATATCAAACGACTGGCACAACAAGATAGAAATCATCAGCTATACAGCAAATTAAATTTAGGAGTGGCCAAATCACTCATCCCATTAGGAAAGGAATGTAAGAAATTCGAACCAAAATCTAGCTCCCGCGCTGTGACAGCTTCAGATATATTATTGCCGATAAACATACACCTCAAAAGAACACAGTGAGGGAGAGGCACTGATTGTATTTGACGAAGAAATCGTTGATCACCGGTTGAGAAGGTCGAGCACAGGGCGGGGTCGTAAGACGGATAAATAGTCCCTAGCTGCTCTCGATCACGCTTTTTTTCCATAGGTGTTGACCTACTTTCCATGCTAGTCACATGACCTACGTTATCGCTTTAGAACGCGCAGTCTTTTAAGTGTTCATTTGGTCATTCGGCCTTCTCATCTCCCATTACATTAATGAGTGCAGTGCACTAAACTTTGACAGATCACGGTACAATTCAGTAAAATGGTTTCCCGTACCTAGCAGTTAAAATAGGCATTGCAAGATCATTTGAATAATTGCGCAACTAACGTAATGACAAGGAAAGGTAATACAGACGGCATTACACTGCTTTATAGCTTTCTGGTAAAGGATTTATGGGATAAATACTTTCATCACAGTTACAGCATTTTATAAGCCATCTGAACCACAACTGATCTTAACTTACATGAACTTGTATGTAAGTTAAGCACTTTTTCTTGTGATATACAAATTCTTTACAAAAGACGTCTACATGTAACAAAGAAGCTTTTAAAGCTTAAATTGTATTAAATTTGGACGACAAATAAAACAATTTATGTGTATGGATATGTATGTGACGATCATTTAATACACACCGAAAGCTTTATTTAAATGATTTGTACTGGATTCGAAGTCGGATACGACGTTTTAGTTCGTAGTAAATCAAATAAGGACAATCAATAAGAACAACTAATACAAATAATACAATAAGGATAATAAATTTGCAAATATAAAACTGATTTTTGTTGTTTGACTTCGAGATTAATGCTTGTTCGGCGTGTTATTCTACTATAGGGGAACCAAACAGGCTTATATTTTGCTTCTTTTAAGGACAATCAGGCTAAGGGAAGGGATGCCTTCGTGAAGGACGTTTTAGGGAAATCTGGATGATATTTACTTTACATTCAAAATATCCCATGCAGTTACTTCTTTTGCCCAAACCTGAAATCGCTGAGAAACACTACGGCGGCTGAGAAACACACAGCGGTTTTACAGTGTGGCTGCTGCTGGTTGCTTTGTGCTTAAAAAAAGCAGAATTATTGGTTTCAATTGCTTTTGAACAATGCTAGTTTTAAATGCTTATTTAGAAATATAGATGATTCTTGAGGATGCCTTTTAAATAACTCAGCCTTTAAATAAATTTCTAGCTATGAGAAATATTTTTACTGCAGATAGTAGTTTTTGGAGCGGTAAGGATTTTGAAGAAGAAATCAATCTAGAAGCAACATTCTACGAATTTAACCAATGAAAGTATACACATAAAAACCTATATTTCTCCTATAAATCCATCGACGTTTTCCCATCTTTGTCAATTCACTTGTACTATAATTATAATGTTGCCGACGTATATTTGTTTCTGTTCCTTAGCTTTTGGTTAGCTCTAGCTGAATTGTCTCAAGTAAATAGTAGTAGTTATTCTCATAGGAAAACTCAAATTATAGTAACTTAGAATATAATATGATCGAGTTCACTTGATTTTTCTGAAGTTTATTCCTAGAAGAGGAAAGAAAGAACATGAATATATATGTCAATAGAGGGTTTCGATTATTAATTTTGTGAGCCATAATTAAATATGAGGAGGTCTTTCAACAAAACAAAAGTTTTAAAATTATAAACTTGACTTAAGCGTTCCAAGGAAACATTCACGTAGCTCTTAGCTTTCCAAAAAGACTCTTTGCATTGGTTTTTAAATATCATCTAAACTTATTTCAGAGCACTATCAAATAAAATAAAAGAACTTTTTAAAACAGAATGTTTTGAGTTTTCTAAAACAGATAGCATAACAAGCAAGATTGCGCTCAGCGGTAAGTATTGATTATAAAATTTGGTTTTATGTGAAAATGGCAGTGAAATTTCCATGATATTTTTTACATAGCTTGGAAGCAAGAATGTCTAAATGAGTGCTAAATATGTTGCAATGTGTGACTGAAAATACTTTAATGCTGCTGATTATTGACTATAAAATTTATCCTCGTCTCGATAAGTTACCAACTACCAGATA
The DNA here is from genome assembly GCA_000611955.2 of Stegodyphus mimosarum. Lineage (NCBI taxonomy): Eukaryota > Metazoa > Arthropoda > Arachnida > Araneae > Eresidae > Stegodyphus > Stegodyphus mimosarum. The sequence goes on from KK116287.1 coordinate 18,861, forward strand.
CATCTTAAAATCAAACTCAAAACTTAGTTTCAAAATAAACGCCAACTTACATAAAATAATTTAAATTTTTCAGGTAATGTTAACTTCCAGATTATTAGGAGGTACGCAAATTAATTATTTACAGGTAATTAGAGGAAACCTAAATTAGATAATATAAACTAAGATTTATCTTAATAAAATCAGGCATACAGCAGCTAATCCAAATTAATGCTGTTTCACAGTGAAGCACCATAAGTTATTTTCTAAATCATGTCATTAGCAGACACTCAGCAGTAGCGCTGTAAAGCCTTCTTTTGTGCTTCGTGATCATAACTGGTAAGACCCTACTAAAAGACTAGGTAGCGAACTCTCACTAAGTCCTGAAAGAAAAGTTAACTGTGAAAGAATAACCCTTTTATTTTAAATAAACTGAACAAACGCATTCACTCGGTACTCACAATTTAACCACTACTTGTGACTCAGTAACTTTAAAAGGAAATAAGTGTACAGTCATAATAAAGTAAGATTAGCCACACGGCTGGCTTTTTCTTTATCTAAACCGCTAAATTGGTTGCAAACAGCAAAATCGAACCCAGAATATCAATATAATCTAAGGAAAGTGTTTATCACCAACTATGCAACAACGAGGTTGCTAAATCGATCACGCGGCATAAACTCAGAACTAACTCTGCTACCACGAACTCTTAAAACTATTGTTTAAGTACTGTTTCCAACGCACTTAAATTTACATACACATCATTAAATTTACAGTCTGACAGGAAATTGAAATCAGAAGGGAAAGAAAAGTTCTCTAAACTAAAAATAATTGGTTAGAATAAAATAAGGTCTTTACAGCGCAACTTCGTGCTTTTTGCATTGTCTTTTAATTTGGATATCTTTCGAATGAACTTGTGGTTTATAAAAATAATTCACAGAAATGAAAAAAATAACGAGTTTAATTGCTGGAAAAATCGAGAAAGCTACAATTTATTACTAATTTGAATGAAGCTCTCGAGTCGCTACAAACGCATGTGCATCAGTAAGTATTTTTCTTTGTATTTAAATCATAGCCAAACACTGAGTTATAATTTTAACATATTATTAGTCAGTCACCTAAGGTATTTCAGTTCGGTATCAACTGCTTTAATTGTATATTAACAAAAAGAGATAGTCCTGAAATCTCAAGTATCATCAGCATCTCCATCATAAACTTTATTATGATAAGTTTATTTTAGCTAGAATGTAATAATCTAATTCATTATTAACTCAACATTCTTGCGTGAATTTCATTTGATAACTGTGAATTTTATTTGATATTATAGTGACATTTTATAAAGTCAAACTCAGTTTCTTATACACTTGAATTTATTCTAGTGTATTCGGAAAAGTGACTATTTTGTACTTTAGAAATGCTAATTACCGTCCATAACAACAACAAAGCAAAAACAAATCAAAATTGATTCTACGTAACGGAATTCTTTATAACATGTGCATCACTGTCGCTTTATTAATAAACAGGAGAAGAAAGCAAAGAATCCACCAAGACAACTTTAAGCATTATTTAGACTTTTCATGCCATCCACAAAGTCTCCATTTGTCGAGACATTAGGTATTTTTTTGAAAGCAGGAGTTGTAAAAAATTAGCAGTGCCGTCGCCGGGACTCTAACAAATGAACCTCTCGAACACGCGCCGAGCGTGCTGACCACTACATCACGAAGGCACGCGAAGAAAGCGGGAGTAATACCTTATACACTGTCTGAAATATAGTATAGATCTTTGCAGAAATTAAGAAAGTGTTCAGCTAAAACTTATGCTCTTACTGCAATTCTTACAAGCCATATTGCAGCGAACTTAAAACTCGTTTAAAGCTGAAAATTGGAAGTAAGACAGATCTTGTAAGCAACATTGGTAATGTGGTAAAAACTGCACTTCTGTCATTGAATTTAAAAGTCATATATTTCAGTCTTTAGGAACTTTAGGTTAATTAATTACAAACACTGAATAAAAAAAGTTTCTGATACATAAAACATAACTGTGATGAGATACAGTATTAATTTTTACAAAATAATATCCCTTCTTCGTTTGTTAAAAGATTGTACAAGGGCAGAACATATACTAAAAAGTTAGAAATTATGATACTGTTTCATACATTACTGCATCAAAATGTACGTTACTGTTGCAAAATCCGGTAACCATGTAATTTCATATAACCGCAAATAAAATCGGTTCCACATAAGCTATTTACCGCATAAGCTCAAGTACTTATAGAATACTTTTTATACGGCTGATTTACTTAAAAGTGTCATGTTGTCCTCTTAAAAATAGTGAACGAAGCACTAAAACTGAACAAATGCTTATCTATTAACTAATATAGTATAGTGCATGAGAAAAAGATTAAATGTACTGCTAGAGAATCTTAGTTATTGTTGAAAAATAACAATTAGTAATGGGGTCTATATTGCAAATAATTACAAAAGCTCCTTGTAAGATCAGCATATCTAGGAATATTTTTTAAATTTTTGTTGAAGAGATAATTGAAGTCATTTAATCTATTCACATTTGATGGTACATAAAAGATTAATAAATGAAGCAGTTCAAAAATTTGCAAATGAACTAGTAATAAAATCAGCTACTAAATTTCTGAAGCAATTCTGCATAAATTAATATTTTTAAGTACGTTCAAACGTATTTCTATCGTAAAAAAATGACAACAGAAGCTTTCAGATCTGTAATTTCGTTTCAAATTCGCGTTCATCATCTGATAAAAGACTTTCATTGTATTGCTGCAGCAAATGCGGCTCATAAACTATAACTATTATTATCATCATTATTTATTTGCCTAACAGTTAAATAATATCTTCTAAGATAAAATTTGCCACACACAACCACATGTTTAGAAGTTAGTTGAAAATTCTTTTAAATAGTGTTTATTTAAATTATGAACAAGGAAAGGAAGTTTACTGCTTTTATATTTTGCAAGGAAATTTACTGCTAATCCTTATGCTTACAAAATGGGAGAAGTGATTGTGGTGAAATATGCCTAGCTTTGGTCCAGTGTATTAAAGACTTCACAGAGCTTCATTATAGAAAATAGCGGAATAATTTTTTGGTGATCAAACTTTGCATTATGCAAAAAAATGGAAATGCATCCTGTGCTTATTTAATACACAGCTCGACATTGAAAATGCAACCCCAAGAAGGAGTGGTCAGAAAGTGATGAAATTTGGAAAAAAGACAGAGACAGCAAGCAGCAGTAAGGGATTTTTATTTCAAAATAATAGTCAGAATACAGAGGGAGAACGGCGTCGGCTCATTAGGATGTAGGACGACCGCGGACAGCGATGCACGAAGAAACACGTCTAGGCATAGAGTCAATAAGATGGTGCCCTGAGCGATGGCTCTCTATTCCCTTTCAACCATTTGCCACAGTTTGTCTTCTGAACGAGGCAGGGACATAGTTTGCAAACGGCGTCCAATCACATCCCACGCATGTTCGATTGGTGACAGGTCAGGAGAGTACGGTGACCAGGGAAGCATCTGTATACCTTGCAGAGCATGTTGGCAGATGCGAGCACTGAATGGTCGGGCGTTATCCAAAAAATTACATTAGGCAGCCCCTGAAGGTAGGGGATTGCCACCGGCCGCAGTACATTATCCAAGTATCGTTGGGCCGTCATAGTGCCCTGAATACGAACTAGAGGTGACCTGGAATCGTAGGCAATAGCGCCCCAAACCATTATGCCACGTTATCGCGCGGTGGGACGTTCCACAGTCTCTGCCGGATTAGATCTGTCTCCATGTCGACGCAACACACGTATGCGGCGACTGTCACTGGATAAACAGAAGCGTGACTCATCTGAGACCACGACGTTTCGCCATTCTGTCATCCACATCTCTCCAGTGCGGCACCATTCTAAACGTTGGCGTCTATGCTGTGGGGTAAATGGCAGTCTTCTTAACGGATACCGTGAGTGCAGGCCACGTTCAACCAATCGACGGGAAATGGTTCTCGTCGACACGGGAACATCCAGGGTATTTTACACATGCTGCAGAATCGCGGTACAAGTGAGTTGCAGGACCGCCACAGCTTGTCGGCGGATGCATCGATCCAGGCGTGATGACATCACTCTGGCTGCACCTGTACCCCTCCTTCTTCCCACATTCTCTTGTTCCCACTGTGTTCGCCATAGCCCATGCACCGTGCTCGTATCCATGTGGGTATCAGCTGCGATTTGACGTAAGGACCAACCCACCCTTCTCAGTCCGACCACCATACCCCTCTTAAAATCGTCTATCTGCTGGAAGTGCCTTCGTTGACGGCGGCCTGACCTTCTCTCCTATTACACGTATGCTCGGGGAAAAAAACCAACTTTCTTTGATAATTCGTCTGGTAGAAATAACGACACGAATACTGCCCATTCTGCACGTTCCTTCCCTTATATCTTACTTCACGTGCGTCGGAGAGCTGCGCATTTCACATCATTCGCATAACTCAGTGATGTGAGTCTACTCTAAAATTTGCATAAATTTCTGACCACTCCTTCTTGGTGTTGCATTTTCAATGTCGAGCAGTGTATATCTGTTGCTTTAAGCTGTGCAGAAATACAAGATAAGCAGTAAAGATTCCTTATGAAAATTAATGAACAAAGAAATTTATTTCTATTATTATTTTATTATTAGAGAGTAACTTAACGTTAAACTGCTAAACATACATTCTAAAAAAACCGACAAAAAATGAAGTCGAATCTCAGCTCATTATAGTTCTTTATGAACCCAAGACCTGCAACTGTCAGTTATAATAGAAGTCTCATTTAAGATCTTAGCGTTTACGATGTATATAATTTACCGCATAAGTTTTGTCTGATTTTAATATTTAATACATTTTAGTGAATAGATTTCAGTTGTTCAAAATAATTTTTACATATATTCATAAAAAAAGAAAAATATTGGGAGAATTTATTCATACTTTTCAGCAGATTGTTTCAAAATAATTTACCTTTCAGCTCCTAAAGCTGTTTTAATTTTTATGAAGTTTAAAAGCGTCTTTTATCAAGTAAGTTTATTAAACTTTTAGAAATATATTTTTTGGTTGTAGAAGATGAATTATGGAGGCACACTATAGTTTTAACTGTTGATTAAATTAGTAACTATCTATTATTTTATAGATTTTGCATTTCAAACATTTTGTTCCAAATATTCATAAATTTTCGAACTTTTTTAATACTTTTTAGTGAGCAATAATGGCGCGGCCTATCTCCGAAGTTCTACGATAATTTAAATGCCGCATCTAATCCTCTACATGTAGAGGTTCAGTGGAATTCCTATTTAAAATCAACACGCAATCTAAAGAGAATTTATTGCAATATCGAAAAAATATATCAAATAATGAATCTAACATATTATCAGCGGCATTCAAGATGCGTCAAACAAATTGAAAGACATCTGCTCCCCACTGTTATCACTTAGGGTTCTGTAAATCAGTGCGCTTTGCGATTCAAAGGTAGAATAAAGTGCCCACTCAAACCGGAATGTTATGCTCTATTTAGACAGTTTTTCAGTACCATTTGGGAATGGAAAAGGGATGACATTGGTGACGGCTCCTCGAAAGATTTCATCTCACGTCCACGACCCGTAATAGTACATCTACCGACCCGTAATAGTACCCGTAATAGTACAGATAATAGTACCCGTAATAGTACAGATAATAGTACCCGTAATAGTACAGATAATAGTACCCGTAATAGTACCCGTACAACTACGACCCGTAATAGTACAGGTCTTACATAAATACTGATTACTGAATCAGGATGAGATCGCTTAAACGTAATTGAGAAATATTTTTAATTCAATCACGTCCGAATGCGGAAATTGTTTTTTTAATATTATGAGGGTGAGAAAAGCATCAACAAGTTTAGAATAATAAAAAAAGTATGCAAAAGTACTTTAATATTGAAAAAAAAAGAAAAAGGAAAAATGAAAGAAAGAAAAGAAGAAAACTTTAAAACGTAACCCTATTCTTTCGACAGAACATACATTAAGTAATCAAATAGAATTTGTACAAATGTATTACCAATTATACTGAAAGAAGGATTTCAAGTTTGCTTTGTTGAAAGGAAAAAACCTAAATTATTCGAATATATTTTATATTAATTGCATTACTATTTATATTATTTCAAAATTCTAGTGCATTACTATTTATATTGTTCGGTTTGCTATTTATAAAAAAGATATTTTGAATATTTTCATTCAAAAATCACATATTATTATATGTATTAGGTTTCTGTCTATATAAATATTTGACAAAAATATTATACTTGCTATGGTATTAAGATTTAACACATTTACGTTTGTTGAATATAGAAATGTACAGATACTATTAATTTGGTTGCAGAGAGAGGCGCGCATTTATCTCTTTGCCTCAAGGGAAAAAATATTTAGGCACGGCTCTAATTGTAGACACAATGTTTCTCAATCTTTAATCAAATAATTAATTAGATATTAATAAACTTGGACTATAACTTCTTACCAGTTTTTAAGATGATTACATTTGTTACATTTTGTCGTTAATTAATAATTATTTTACAAAATGTTTTACAAATTAAAAGAAAAATTTACATTTCATTTAGAATTTAGAATTATTGACTAATTTAGAAATTGATTTAGAATTATTTCAAAAAATGAAAGCAAAATAAATATAATTAAATAAAATTGGTTCTTATTTTATTAAAAGGATTTTTGTAATGAGAAATTTCTATGTTGAAATAAAACATTGCTTGTACAACTGACGATACAATAGGGGGAAAACTAAAGAAAAGTGGTTTGTGACTGACTAAGCTTTTTTCTTATTTGGGAATATTGCAACAATTCTATGGACATTAATGGATGATTTATCAATAATTTACTTTTTGTGAAGTACAATTATTATTCATAATTAAAGAAAGTGCTGTGGCTTTTGAAGCTAGGAATTAGCGTAGTTTATTTAAACAGTTATATTGTTATTTAAAATAATAAGAAACTTTTTATGATAATAATTTAGTTCAAGAAATTTTCACGTTTAATTTATTTATTATGCAGTAAATAAAGCAAAGTTTAAGTGTAATGAATCGTGTTTCTTTTATTCTATACCGAATTGCTGTTTCGGAAAAGCATTAATCAATGTGATATGTTTTATATCAGCATAATAATTATTGTATTTTTTTCTATGAAAACGACCTGTGTTATCGAAAGGAATTCATCTGAAACTTCTGTAGAAAAAAGTCATTCGGAATATAAAAAGCATAACAGGTCGATTAGGAGCCTTCACACTCCTCCGTTGAACGTGATTAGAGGACGAATGTTCGAAGTGGAACGATGGTAAAGAGTACAAAGGGCAAAGCCACTGGCTGAAGGAATCGTTGCCGCAGCGTGTTCTCCTAGAAGACAATCAGTATCAACTTCGTAACCAATCCGAGGATATGACTTGAATTCCCATTGAACTGCTACCAGGGTTGATTCGTTTTCATCTTCCCGAGCACTTTGGAGATGAACTCTGCACCCATTAGGTCTGATTAGAAAGCCTCTCCATTCCTCCATTGGATGGAAATTGTCTTGAGTATGAATTCTAGTGAACTTTATAAATGATCGTTGGCCCGAGCTACGCTGCGGATAATGTATCTTAAGAATACTAAAATTAAGTTTAATGGAAGGAATTAAAAGTTATCTTAAATATTCATCTCTGAAGATTGTATCTAGAATGCAACTTCTTTCTATTTCCAAGCAATTGCAGATAATAGCTATGTCAGAATTACATTTCATGGTATTTTAGATTGCAGCTGTTTATGAAAAATGATTACAAAATTTCCTAATAATTTATTTTTTTCCTGCTGCTGACATTAGCACAGAACTGAGAGAAATGCTATTTAATGGGCTTCTCTAGCAATTAATGTTATTTCTATTCTGATATTTAATTAATTAGTTTAAGAACTTAGAATTTACAAATTTTTAAAACGTGTCCTAATTTTTACAAGAGCCTTTTATCAGTTAGTGTTTCATTACAACTTTGTTTCTTTATTTAAAATTTAAATTAGGCTTAAATTGCCTCTTTATTTAAATTCATTTTTTAACTCCAAAACTAACCAAAATGATTCAAGTTTTAATTTTTGGGTTTGACTCAAAGTTTGAGTTATGAGTTTTACTTTTGTTTCACATCTTGTTGTAGATTACGACTTTATTGAGCAATCTACTTTAAGTTTTTATGAAAGTTTCAGACGTTACAATGTAATTGAGCAATAATTAAGAACAGACTTTAAACTCGTTAAGTATGTGAGTTTGAATTGCGTGGGTCTATTAATAAGCAGTATTTTTCAACAGATACTCATAAAATATTTTTGAGAATTTATGTCAATTTGAGAAGACCTTTCAGACCAATTTTTACCTTCCAAGCATGAAAAAGTTACAGAAACAAGTATGTCATTAACGTAAAAAATAAAAAAGTCGTATTGTTCCTGCTTTATTACCAACGAATAATAGCTTTAGATTTTTAGACGAAAATTATGCCTTTTGGTCATATTCCTTTTGCACTTTTGGTTATGTATAACATCTACAGTGCCGTCTATCCGAGAAGCAAACTCATCTTCTATTGCTTGCCGATGACCTGATGATGATCGCTTGACGGAAAGACAATCTCTTTGCAAACAGACACCTAAATTCGCAATAAAAATTAACGCAGTACAGTACTAAACAAATATTTTCTCTTTCGTGCGACCTATTATTAATATTTCTTTTCTTTAGTTCAATTTAATATATAAATGTACCATATAAAGGATACAGTAGGTACAGTAGCATGCGTAATGTTTCTTAATCTGCTACTACATTATCAGTAAGGATTTGAATAACAGCTGTTAAGCTGTTATAGAAACAAACTTAATAATCCGAGTTGCTCGTTACGAAGCACCATCATCGATTAATTAATAGCTCAGTTTGTATTTTGAAAGCTCCCTTTTTCCAAAATCGTGTTCATTGCTGGTTCTTCTAAACAAATTAGCACCTTAATAACGTTAGAATTTTGTAAGAAGTTTCGTTGACTGATGTATCTTATCCCGAAGACTAAAATTCAAACTTAAAAATGCCGCATTCGAAAGTGAAGGGATGTTAACTAACTGATTAGACATTAGCGGATTATGTTAACGAAGGTGAGGGTAAGTCTTTGATATTTCCATTTACTGCTCTATTTGATTTGATTAACTCATTAAATTTAAGTTCGAATCCTATGTGGTTTTCGCCATAGTAAATATCGTTGATTTTTGAAGATATATTACACTAACCGTTAATCCCAGAAGAATTACATTTGTTTCATATTCTTAAATTCAAAAATCTTACGGGATGAATCACATAATCAAACAAATGATAATGACAGATAATCTAATTTTGTGCAACATCTAGTGACTAGGCGAAGCTATAGGAGAAAGCTTTGACGATCCATATCGCATTTGTAAAACTCTTGCCTGCGCCAGAAGTATAAACTTCTTTGTACTCTCTTAAAGATGTAGTAGAGAGATTGTACTCTTTTTGATCCTCTGCTTTAGTTAAAAAAAATCTGACTATTAAAGATTTATCTCAAAGAAATATTACATTACATATAAAATTAAATAAGAAATAATGTAACCCTAACAAAGACATTATTGAAGAAGACCGCCAGTTTATTGGAAGAAACATACACGAGGTACAAAAGGAACATTAAACGAAAAGACTGTTCACAGCAAGCAGAAACATAAGCAGCAAGCAGAAATCGTTAATGCTCTAACTGTCATGCGATAAAGGGGAGTCATTCTTTCCTTTCGGAAAGGAGGATAGTGCAAATGGTGAATAGATGCAAAGTTTGAGGCCCGAATTTGAGACAGGAAGCGAATAATTACATTTATATTTGAGTTTCCTTTGTCGCGTCAGAATTATGATTAAATACGAATTCTACAGTGTTGACTATCTCGACAATGAGTCCTCAGTCAGGTTCAGTAATGCTTTTGCACCATGGGTAGTACTTGCACATAAGTCACACTGGATGGTCTTTCTCCTAGTCAGGTATTTGTGATTTGTTCCTTTTGCGAACAATGTTTCTCTTATGACAATTCCATCATATTATTACAGTATATGTGTAAGCTGTTTAAACTAGGTTTGGAATTACGTCGACTTTCAAATCTTAGCTATAGTACTGCTGTGACTTTACATCGATTGAACGCCTTAAGCCCGGAATTTAATTTATCACATTTCAGTTTTCTTTATGTATCTGACTAACAAATACTATCCAGATTAAATCATACAATCACCCATTATGGCAAGAGACAGAAGAAACCAATAACTTATATATAGGGTGTCCATAATTAAACTTGAAATTTGCGAGACGTCTGTAGCAAAAACTATGCAGCAGAATTGCATGAAAATTGGGTAATGGCAAAATGAAATGATGGGAATTTTGTAGAGGAAAAAAACGAGGTATACAACCACAGTGATTATGCAGGATGGTGCTTCTCCACACATCGCCCGTTGGGTGACACAAGTGCTCTGCCGCCATTTCTGTAACGACAGAATCATTAGCCGGCATTTCCCTATTGACCTCCTTCCCCCTACTTGAATCCTTGCGACTTTTGGCTGTGAGGATACCTCAAAGGCCATGTTCTACCGTGATCCCATCACATCTCTATCCGACCTTAGAGAAAGCACAGAATGCCATGTGCATAACATTCCCCAGTTTATGCTGCTTTCAACAGTCGAACATGCGATTTTACGCTTTCAGATGGTAACAGACGACGGTGGACATAATATCGCGCATGTTTTGTAAAGTTTTGTAGATTATTTATGTGTTCTCAATAAAACTATGATACGCGACCTAGGGATGGTTTTTGGAACTTTTTCTTCCCTCGATAAAATTCCCAGTATTTTTTTCTGATATTACCCCATTTTCATGCAATTCCCCTGTATAGTTTTTGCTACAGACTGCTCTCAAATTTCAAGTGTAATTATGGACACCCTGTATTATTGTTTTGTAGTAAGGGTGTAAGGTTTTAGTTAAACTAATCAAGTTTTATTTTAATTTAAATCTTTCTATCTCCTCTCTGTTTCAACTTCCCGTCAGAAGAAGCTCGCGTTTTCAGCTTATGCTAATTTGAAGTACAGCGAAGTACTATTTAAACCAGAGGTAGAAACCTCTTAGCGTAAAAGAGCTTTAGTCTCAGATCACGGTCACTCTGCTCAACGTTCGCCTGACCAGCTAGCAGCTAAAATTTATAAGCCATAGTTCTTACGACGTGATTGCATATTGAAACAAATTGAAGTGCGCTAGTATTAGTATATCTTGCTACGCACCATTTTAGGTAGAGGCCAAACTCCGGGAATCGCTCTGTGAGCAAAGTTTGATTTAAGTTCTATTTAAATTTAGTTTAAATTTATTTGATTGTTAAGTTAGGCCCAAGTGCGGTCTTTTACTTTTTGTATCCATCCCGAGTTGGGAAGTGTGTAAATAATAGTGATTTAATAAAAGAGGATTTCAAATCCCTTTCAAGTGCAGTTATTCGCCAATACAGTATCTACACCAGAACATAGCGTATCATCCGCTCACTGTTCCAGTTCAGGACTTGGGACTTGAGGATAAGGACCCTATTACCGACTTTACCATGTTTCCAAAGGCTATGCACAGAACACTCAGTTCTGATAAGGGCACCTATTGTTTTATAGTGGTTCATGAAACCCTTCAAAATACTTTGTAGGGTTTTATATTTATTTTAAATAGCCAGTTAAATTTAATTTGAAGCTCTTTCCTATAAGCCTTCATTTCCCTAAATTGTCAGTGCCAGAATATTTAAATTTATTAGCGCGTAAGGAATGCAAATTCTACCAGTGGGAGAGAAAGTTTAAATATCGAGTTCTAGAAGGGAAAGTTAGAGAGTCTGGGAAAACTCTGTGAGTATTATAACGCAAGTTTTGGCTTAGCAGTTATTGATGGTTAGACATGGCATAACAGCTATTATTTTTCTGCCACTAAACTGAACTACACGCTGTAGGATACAGGATTGTCTGAGCCCTATAGTTTAATTCTACTACTCGTGAACATCTTCAATTTTTGAGTTTAATTCTACTGTTTCAACTACCGCCCAAGCAGAGGCATAGTGTGTTAGCGTCGAGTTGACGCATTGTGAATAATTTGAAGAGTGTAATAAAGGAAAGTTTTAACCCTTATTCTGTGCAGTTACTATTCTCCAGATTTCTCACAAAAGATAGACAGTAGATCTCTACAACTTGACTGACATAAAGTAAAATGTATCAATTAAATCATTCCGTTGTGTTATAAAAAATTCTATTGCACATGCGGGTAACAACCCTGTTCAGCAAGAGTATAGGTGTCAGAAAAAATAAATAAAAACAAATAATATTTTCAAGATTATTTATTTTCTTAAGCTTATTTTCAATTAAATATTTAAAAAAAAGTCATACAGTCAACTCTCGCGGGAAAATGTATTAAGTAACTAGTTATTAAACATTTAGAGTTTCCTTAAGCATTGTTCCATTCTACGGGTTCGTGGATTTGGAGTGATTGATGACAACACTTGATGAAGAATCAAAACACAATTTATTCGTCAACATTACACAGGTAAGTTTCAAAGATGCGTTACTGTCGCCGAAACGACAAAGTTAAACACGTTGAAACAATCAGCATCACATCAACGGTGAAGACAGCTTCACGAGAAAGCACTAAAGTATAGCTCCGACTGGGTTTGGTCACTCGTAAGCTAATCTCTGAACTCAAAACACTACTTTTGAACTTACTCTCAAGATACACCCCTACTCCGCGTATAGGCTTGGAATTTATACCTTTTGACCTGCCTTCGAGAACATTCTCGAGAAAATCGGTAAGAATTTGTTTTGGAATGTTCTCGCTCCATCTATGGCATATCGCTAATTTCGCCAAATGGGAGATTTCGCGCTAAATCTGTCAATCCTGCCTTTATCTGCCACTTTCTGAGAACCCTAACCCCGTTTTGCGGGGAAGCTCTCTTACCGCAGCTGGGCATTTAGTAACAGTATTAAATAATTATAGGTTATTAATATTTAACATTTCTTAAAGATGTAAGTAACATGTTGTTGTTATCGTGTCCATATTATATGGGAGAATGGTTGCCAGAGCCTATTCCAAAGAGGGCTTGGACTTCGATTTTCCACCCCAATTTTGAGGGAGAGCACCCCGGGGGTGGAGGAGGTCCTCCACCCATCTCCCATCCACCAATTCGCAAGCAAGATCTTTCGGCTCGGCGCATATTTAGAGAGCCCCCGTGCGGCAAGGACACTGTACATTTACAAACATCCATGACTTTTCCGAGTTCGAACCCTGGCTCTTCGGTACAGCAGTAGAACCCCATATAAACTATACCGTCTGGGCGATAAGTAAGTAACATAATATGATTAAAAGAAAGAAAAATAATCGGAGGCTGTAGATGCTTAAACATTTTAAAATTCTTCCTACAGGAGAGTATCGGGTGAATAAAAGAAGATATTACTTTTCCAATTGAAGACTTCATTTCAACAGATGTTAAAAATGACGAAAGGAGCACCGTAGTGAAGGAACAGGCACGAGAGTCGATGAAACGGTTAAACTGCTAGAGAACAGGAGGTAACCAGAAAAAGATGCTCCTCTCCGCTGTCAAAATGTTAAAGGAAGTCTAGCTTCATCTTAGCAGTGTTATGGCGTCGGGTTACCACAGCTAGGTTGAGTTGTAAGATCTGTTTCTTCTATTCCACATAAACTAAACTATGAACTTATAGTGAACCTGGCGAATTCTCACACAGACATGAATGAATTACCAGCACAGAAGAAGGGTGAAAAATAACCCTTTATTAATTTAAATCAGAACAGAAAGGCACAGACTTCGTGCTTTACAATAACACCGACCATTTTGGGTGGTACTTAGACGTAGAATAAAAAATCAATTGAAACCTAAAATAGAATAGTGCTGTATTAGCATGTCAAGTTACGTCTAACAGGTTGCCTCAACAAAAACGTAACAGGCTTGACTATAATCCGAAATGGCCAAGAGGCGTACTAGCGCGACAGCGAGATAGTAACGAAACGTGCACTGGTTAGCAAAAACACGCTCTGAACAAACTCTAAGATTCACCCGTTTAAATACTCACTTAACTTTAAATTTACATCATGGCGAGAAAATACTAGGGGAAGTTGAGGAGTTGAGGAAAGGTATCAAACTTAAAATAAATTTGTTATGCAAAATAATGGAAACCCTACACAGTTTGTCATTGTTTTCTTTGCTATTGTCACACGATGTCCCTTGAGGATGGAGCAGAAAAAGTAAGCAGTCGACAGAAATGGCAAAAAGTGAGCTGTCTTCCATCTGCACCTCGTTTTTAAAGAGTAAAGGTTATCACATTCCAGAAAGCGTCCCCAAAGACGAGAAAACTTTCAGCACCCACACTAAGAGCAAAACAATACAAATATTCCCACTTTTCGTTATTTCAATTCAATCTACTTCGTCTTTGACGCCATCCAAGACAAAAAAAAAGCAAAATTTTACTGTATAAGTTTCAAATAGATAAGTCAATAATATGTATTCTTAAATTGCAATAATATTAAAAAATACCTTAAGATGGATGTCTCTTTTAACCGTGTTAATCTGAAACTAAAATCTAAATAGCTGATTTTTCCGAAATAAGAGACACTAACTTAAAGAAATTAATTATTAACACCCCTAACTAAAAGGTTACTTAGCGAATTAAAGTATGTAGCTGAATTCGGAATGTGATTTAATGAATTAGATTAATCTGACTGCACAACATTGCGATGTAAGAAAATCTATACTTGGGAAATAATTTTGAATGGGAAAGGAAAGCAAATAGCTTGCAAATTTCCATTAACAGTTAAAATAATGAATGGCAGTGTAAGAATCTGGAATGTAAATTTCAGCAGAGTTTGGCGGATTGCACATTCAGGTTGATCTCACTCGTTTTAGGATTAGAATTAAATCTCTTACATTTGCGTAAAAAATAAGTAGCTCAAATAATAATAGCAATTCATGCATCAGTTACATTTTTACATTTATTTATTAAGATATAAATGTTCAGAAATTTTTAGAAAATTACTACTGTTATTTAAGAGATGACTATTCATAAAATTCTAATTTAATACGCCTTTCGTATAGAAATGATTATCCTATTTGCATAAACTATTTGTATTGAAATGATTATTCCACTTTAAAAAACAATGTTTTCTCCAGCTCTGTCACTACTTTCAGGCATAAATATAATTTACTAAGTACGCAACATCTATATGACTATAATAAGTATTTATTTAAATTTTATTTTATATATGTTACTTGTCATTTAATTAAAAAAGTTTTTATTGTTCCATGGGCAGCATTAATGGATTCTCTGGCACAAGTAATGAATTCCAGAACGTGTTTTGAGATAGAAGCATTGCCATTTTCATGTGTGGCAACTTAAAATCATTCCTTATAGTCACCGTAGTGCATTCCGTAAGCTGCTGCAAAGTCAAAACGACATCATTTATGGTTTCGAAATTTAATGCATTGAATAAAATATAAACAGGTTGAAAAGGTTGGTCAGTGTTGGTAGGAGAAATATGAAATTGCAATGCTTGCATTGCATTAAAGAATCATATAAATCCAAGACTTTAAAAAGTCAGAGCTAATTAAAGGTTGACAACACAACTCGATGTTCCAATCATTTTTATCTCTGTCATAGCAGCATTTGGCTCTTGCTAAAACCTAAAAACAATTTTGACAGATACATCATGTTTTCTGCCGATAAACGCTGCATGTTTTTCACTTTTAAAGTCTCTAAATAGATCTAAATACCTCATTATCTCTTCAGACCTTTTGCATTTCCTCATCGTATTATAAAAAGGAAATGAAATAAATCAACATATAGTGTTAAATATTTCGTATAGTATTAAAACATAAGAATTTTTAAAGCAGAAGGTAACGTATTCAAAATCAATCTGTCCGTTTCTCTCTCCGCAGACCCACCAGCGGCCGAGCGGTAAAGACGCTGAACACTGGTAGTTCGGTCCGAGGTTCGAATCCCGCGAACGGGCTGGCTGCATGGGCGTTTTCGTGGTTTTCCCCCTGTGTAACGTGTATACGAGCCAGTTTCCCTTAGAAAGTCCTCCACGAAGGCATCCCTCCCTTTAGGCAGATAGCCCTCGTGCGCTTTGCCATAATTCAATAACCTAACCTAACCTAACCTCTCTCCGCAATCAGATACAAATTTTTAAATCGGGCAAGTGTTTCGATACCGAGAAAGTATTAAATGAATGGCTATTAGTTAATAGACAAGTATTGATGCTACTGGCATCTACAATTGTGCAGAAAACAGAAAATTAATTATCAGTATTAGTCAGTTCGTTTGGCAGAATCGCTAAACTCGTAGGTTCGGAAAATATTTAAAAGCAGTTACAATTATTTAATAGAAAGACAAGTTGTTGAAAAGGAAGACGAAATGTTATTTTTTTCCTGTAAATTAGAAAACAAAAGTACCATCTTTTAACAAAGAAATCTGAATTTCAGGAGAAATGTGTTTCCATTTCTTATTACTTTATTTTTCAAAATAAAATTATTTTTGGTGCACGCTTCACCAAAGACTGAAACTGTATTTAAATATTCAGATTTAGCCACAAACTTCAGATGTGTGAGATTGTGATTTCTATAACAGTGTAAATTCTCGAATATAAAATTAATTTTTTATGATATTGTTTTTTCATGCTGAGTTACTTGAAAGCCGCTGAATCAGTGCTAATTTGAAAGCAATTCAGGTCAAATAAAATTCTCTAATCTCTTTCCAGTTATTTTATTTATTTATTTCCAGTTTACTTTATTTATTTGCCACTTACTAGCCACACTTCGGCGCTAGTTTCACTTAACAGCGTTACATCTCATTCATTTTATGACTCAGAGTGCGCAAACATTAGAGCATCTGAAGAATTACCAAAAGTAAACTGCTCACCACATTTCTTAAACTGTAATTATTTATTTTAATGTCAAGGTTTGAGAAATTTAACGGTTAAAATTGCTCTACTTTAAAAAGTAGTTTTCAATATTTAAAATACAGCTAGATGTACGCTGGGTACTCTTTAAATGTTAAATGTTTCATAAAGTCAGAATAAACATACATAACCTTGCGTTGTTGCTGAATGTTCTATCTTAATATTGAATAATTTATTTAGTAAATTTCTAATGTCTTCACATGCGGTCTGTAAACAGTTTTACGATGATTAACTTAATTAATTTTTCAGCTTTAATTTTTGAAAATCGCGTTCATTTTAAATTCTATAATGTATTAAACATCATCTTAAATTAATAAATATCATTCCATTAATTTAAAGCTAGAACTGATTCAGTTTCTATAACCCGGAAATTTTGTTGTATATTTCCAGTAATTTGATATGTTACATATTTTTGTATATGTAGTGTGATAATGTTTTTAAACCGAAAGGTGGCGATAATACTTTTCTTTTCAACGAATTCCATTTCATGTCTACCGATAATTTAACTAAGAAAATAGTTAATAGACAAAAACATTAAGAGAAAAGAATTGTAGAATACATGAATATTTCCTAAAGTTGAAAATCCTGGACACGTTCACGATGCGGAGTACCGCTTTGCAGCTCCAGATCTAATTTAGGGGCTACGCACCCCCCGCAGCTGTTTGAAGCTATGCATGATTTCGTACATTTATCTCAAATCTACTCGGTACAAAACGCCGTTTAAAGCCTGGGTTCGTGAGAGAAATGAAAGGTGAATGGCATAGGCAGAGAACTACCAATAGAATAGTCATGCGTATATAATAATAACGTTACGGTAAGCTTTCCACAAAAGCTGTACTTCTCTAATTAAAATGTTTAAAATCAAAATCATAAGTCACTAGGGCCAGAACAGCTAAGCTGCTGGCAGTTCATTGTTGGAAGGGCACCCAACGATAAATGTTGCCCATTCTTCTAGTCTTGCATACCTTAACGAATACTTGCTTTTCTGTGGGAGAACGGGAGAAGTTTGGGGTTACTGCAATTTCCTGGTCTCTATATATACCACA
>KK116287.1:43780-188192 GCA_000611955.2 Stegodyphus mimosarum
GCTGAGTAAAAGTTAATTTCAAATGTCTTCTACATAATCTTGAAGCAATATCCAAAGCACATTATGTGTCCCTAACTTATCCTTAAATTCTTATCATTACCATAATACATAACGTCATGCAAAAATGTGACAAAGTTAAAACGCAAATTGATTTTTAAAACTATTGCGACAAAATTGAAGTACCATTAATTGTGACACAAATAAAAATTAAAATCTATCCTAATAAAAATTTCTACAGTGTTGAAACATTCAGCTATTTGTCTCATTCAGCTTGTAAAATGTTGTGATCGTTTTAAACTTCTAAGCAAATTATCTGATTAAAAATTCTATAGTACACCTAATACCAAATTTTTAACTTGCTACTTTAGTGCCAGAAAATTACAAGGCATCGAATTCATGAAGATACGAGCAATAAAGTAAAATTACTTGTGAATACTAATTGTTTCATTGCATCGATGTATTGAAACGCATAGATTCGAAGCCTGAATTCTAAATTTGAAGGTTTCTCAATGGAAAGTTAATACCTGAGATCTGAACAAATGCTTTACTTCTTCGAAGGCGATAGTTATCGAATCCCAAAAGTTAGAATAGAAAAAAATAAGAAGAATATCAATTCCGAACAAAGGATATCTCAAGCAACTTAAGAAAAAGGAAATTACCTTTTCGTTTTTTAAGCAAGGTTCATCTAAGACTTTCCAATAGCTTCTTTCAGGCTACTGACTTGCAATCTTGTGTATTAATTTCGTTATCATAATTTCCATTTAGAATAAAAGGAGTCTTAAAAACCTGGACACGAGGAAATCAAACATCTCCTCGTGATGTAAAAGCTACTGAGTTAGCCCATGACGATATTTTGAGTATTTTTCCAAATTCAAATTTTCAAATAATTTCTACCTCAGCTTATGATTTCGTTGTTATGATGAATGTAAGTATTATATAACAATTCTCAGAAAATTGTTTGAATTTCTTGAGAAGCAAGTGATTCTAAAATAATCCTTAATAACAGTAAATTAAATGCTTCTTTGACTAAGAAAAATCAAGTTGGATTTGGCCAGTTTAAAGATTTAGCTCTATAAATCTATATTAATAATGAATAAATTATGTTATTATTTTCCTTAACTGTAGTGGATTTAGCACGTGCGTTATAAAGAATAGCCGCTGAGCTAAAACTAGAAAACTGTTTTCTGTACCATATCTTCAAAATTCAAGACCACTAATATCAATAATTCGTTTTAACGAGCCATTTATATTGTAGAGTCATTAGGTTATGAAGAAGCAGCAGATATTGAAAAATGCGGACCACGGACCTCTCGTTTACGCATCGAACGTGCTGACCACTACACCACGAAGGCATGCGAAGAAGGCGGGAGAAGTACCTTAGATACTCCCCCTTTTAAAGCGCGACTGGGGTTTCGGGGACCCAATCGCCAAATCCCGGTGGTGGAGAATCATCATCCACCCCCTTTTTAGTTCGGGCGCTAGTGTAGAGTCATTAGGTTATTAAGAAGCAGGAGATATTGAAAAATGAGGAACGCCTTCGCCGGGAATCGAACCACGGACCTCTCGTTTACGCTTCGAGCGTACTGACCACTAGACCACGAAGGCATACAAAGAAGTCGGGAGAAATACCTTATAATATCTTTATAGCTTTCTAAAACTTCTAGTGTTGTAAGATATATTTTAATTTTATAACATTTATTTTAAGTTTATACCACTTTCCTATCTTTTCTATCTTCAGCTTACAATTCCTTACCAGAATGAGTTTTTAGAATCGCATTAAATGCAAATGAGAAGTAGAGTAGTATTTAAGTCAAAGTTCTACTGACTTCGAGAAAGACAGTTAAGTCTAGCTCGCGTTTGCCTTTTGGCTACTTCTCTCTAACTGTTACTGCGCTCCGGCCGTATTACGTGCCTTTTGATAGCTTTGCGGGCTAATTTAATATTACGGGTCAATTAGTTTAGAACTGTATTAGCTTTGGCTAAATCTCTTTAGTCAGTCATTAGTTAGTTCTTCTTTCTTACATTTCGAGTTTAAGCCCAAGTGGAGGCTTTGCTGTACACTCTAAAAAGGAGCTAACTGTAAATCTTTATTTTGAGCATATAAAGGTTAATTAACCGTTCTTGTGTTTACGATTCTGTTCTTGGACTTTAGCGATTATTCGCTCAGCAGTTCACTAGCTTCCTCAACACTTACGTAAGAGTACAAGGAAGGAATATTACAGGGTTAATAATAACGGTAACAAAGGTAACTAGTTATTATGATTCAAAGTAACCAGTTATTACGATTTGAATACTTAATACAACTTCTCCTCTCCGTTTTTTTTCACCAGAATATAAATGAGCTAGGTAGCAATTAAATTGAGATTTTGGGATTTTGAGATAGAGCTTATTTTTGGCCTGCACAGGCACGATGTATTTAGTTGCTGCCAGCTCTGATAGTTGTAATTGTTGGACTTTGCTTTAGATCGTTGTCGACACCCTGATTTTGACGCCTGGGGTAGAATTACTAAGCCAACTTATTAAGTAAAATTTAATTGTGTAGTCTCTGACTACCGTTCCGCTTTTAACCTGAAACTGTTCTATTAATTACATCAGATGAGCTGTTGCCACTAAGAGTGTTCCATGAAACTCACGAAAATATTGAGCATAAATGATGTCATAATTAATTTATTAGTAAACCTTCTTGTATCGTTTGAAGATTTGATATAAAATTGGTAAAACATAGTAATATATTTATTGGATTATTTTATTATGACAAACACACAATGGCTATCCGCCTGGAGGACATTTTAAGGGAAACTGGCTCGTATTTATGTTATACATGGGAAAAAGTACGAAAAGTTCCCAAAATTTCATGCATCTAGCTCGTTCGCCAGGGTTTTAACCCTGGTCGATCAACTAGGTCTCAGCGAACTTATTGCTTAGTCACTGGTGGGTACAACTAATAAACGGTAAAACTCAGTCCTTTCCTGAAGCAAATTTTTTTAAAAAAAGGAATCTTTCGATGGAATGGGTAACTTTGATGTTGATGGAGACAAAAATCTGAGATTAGTGAAAGAGAAATCCATTCGGTTTTCTCTCGAAATGCATTGAGCTTTATATTTTATTGAAATTGCCATACTTCCATCTACCTACCGTTGAATTTTACAAATTAAGCTAAGATTTAGGTTTAATTTTTTATCTGATTTCCCTTATTTTTAGAACTGTTAAAGTAATACTAACCCTTATATATCTAAATCTGCACAATGACATCGAAATTTAGTTTGATTTGTGATTTCATTGAGAAATAATGGAAATGCTTGTAAAATAAATTCAGTCTGATAATTATGTACACTTAAAATATTCATCACACGATTGTTGCAATAACTTTGTAAAAGTGTAAAAAACATTTTTATTTCATAATTAGTACTTTAATATTCAACAGCTTTTTACAGGAAACTATAAAATATCAAAGAAATTTGTGGCGTACATGTGATATGAACGAGTGTAAAAGTTGTTTCACTGTACTGCAAGTGTCTAAGCAGCAAAGTCCCCTTTGCTTGAAGAAAACTGTTGATTCAAGAACTGAACGTGTGGAGTGTGATGGAAGATTATTTGAAATATATATAATAATACTATTGTAAGAGTTACTTAATTTAGTAAATTTGTCCCTGAATGAAGGCTTAATAAATTAAGGTTTTGCTTTTGTAAATATACTGAATGTTGCTTTTATGATTTTACGGTAAATGTTACTAGTTTTGGGTGTTTTATAATTTTTAATATTAATTTGTAATTATAAATTTATACTGTATTTATAAAAATGATGACATCCTTAAAATAAAAAAAAATTAGTGTGCGTTATATACCTTCATAATGAATTTAAAATCTTCACAAAAGAGACGAAGAACAATAGCGTATTTGGTTGAATTTTTTATTTTTCCGTAGCTGGCAGTTAATTATAATAAAATTTCACTCTTGATGATTTTATGTAAGTTTTGAAAATACTTATATAACTGTATGGATTATCGAGAATAATCAGTCATCCGCTTCTATTCGAAGTATTTGTCTGCTCTTCTGAACAACAGCTGAATTTAAGATATTCAATATATTAAATTCTCCATCACACATTTAGGGAACTGTCTTATATGATTTGCTACTTAACTTACTGTTTTATTTTGTGAATACTCGAAAATTTCTTTCTACAGTGATGATCTGTAACGAATATAACATTTCTTTCCTCAGAGACTATCTGTAATGAATGTAATATTTCTTTATATGACAACTTTCGGTAATAAAATTTCCATAATGAATTCTATGCTTAACATTTTCTCTGTTGAAACGGCATTTTATAGAAATACATTATATTACATTTATTATAATAAATATATCTTCTTCAAACAAGCACTTTAGTCTTAATATACGGTAAGGTTCAACCAACAACTAATTTGCAAATTTCTTCTAAAATATTTTTCCAGAAAGCTCACTAATTCTTCGACCCTTTAGCATATAAAATCCAGTATATATAATCAATTTTCAAGTATTTCAAGGAGTAATATCTAACTTTGGCTACTTTCTGACCTGAAAATAACCTTTTTCTAGAACCGCACGTATCAGTTTTCTCAGAAACTGAATTATTTTGATAAAAAAAGGTTTCCTGAAATAATAATAAGGAGATTACTTTATATAGAAAGAACAAAAAATCAGAAAAAAGGCAGATTCTCCTGAATTTCTGTATTAGAGATGGTTTGAAATATACCTGCACATTTATTGGAAAACAGAAATCACGCGAAAGCAAAAAATTAATCTTTTGTTCCAGGTCATTACAAAGCCTACCGCAGAACACTGTGAGCAAAAGATAAATATTTGTTTTATTCATCTTCCAGCAAAATATTTCGTCTTATCTTATTTTATCGAAAATTATATTTTAATTTTTCAGTTCATCGTTTATATAATCACGAGAGAAGAAACGTTCATTTAAGGCCTGTTTCTGCTCTGATTCCTCTATGTCTTTTCAGTCTTCTTCTATGCTTTCTGGTAGCTTTCTTAATTCTTTATTTTGTAAATTATTCTTACGTTAATATTAGCATTAGAAGCATTTATGTCTCTTTAAAGGGCAAAAATATCTATTGCAACTTTAATATGAAACTCGTGAAGTAAAGTTGTTGATGTCAAGTCTCCATTACATCGGTGAACCTTACTCTTTCCAGCTTTATATTCTTGGAATGCGTGAGAGATGAAATCTATTTTCTTGCACTGCTAATCCGAATGTGTGTAGAGAATGTTTTTTCCAATCCTATTATAGCCTTATCTAAGCAGAGATGTGGTTCGCTAGTCCGAAGCTCCGTTGAGATGACGTCAATGGAAATGTCACTGCTTGGCGACCCTTAAAGAAAATTGCAAAAGATACAGTGGTGCCCAGATTAGCCTTAGAAAATTAGCTCTGCATGCATTATATATCTGGTACACGCATCCTCGGGCAAAACTTCATAGGAAATTGCTATGCTTTGCAAGCTTCATCACATTACATTAAAATGTAGTTACAAAAATCAAGTGCTCCGTTTTCTTTAATAGATTCTTCTATCAGGATAGATGTGAAAGATTTCGAAACTATTACAAAATCAGAGCAAATTTAGGTACTTATTTTAGTTTTGGAATTTTAAAGATGTATTTAAAGACCAAATTAGAAGCAACACTGTGAAAAACAAGGTTTCCGAGTTGATTATAATATATTTTGAACATTAATAATTAAAACAGTTTAAGCAAGCATTCATTGCTATGAAAACAATGACTCTTATCATATTTCAATAAAATGTTAAAAACACTGTTGCAAAAATTGGTATCCCTTGCAAAGTTACAAGAAATAAATAAAGAAGCAGAATTTAAAATGCTTGATTTAATAGACTGAAGCAGAACAAAAACTATGCAAAGCAAAAATAGCAAATTATATTTAATAATATAAAGAACATGTGTTTAAATTTCGTTATTAATGTAGATGTTCATTGAAATTTCTTAAAATGGCGTAATGCTCATAGCATTAATCATTAACAAGAACTGTAAAATATTAATATGCTCTTATTCTGCGCAATTTTATTGAAGTAGTAAAATTGGTATTTTAAAAGATACCAAGAAGATGCACATACATAGGTTCAGCTAAGGAAAGACAACTGGAATTTGCCATGCGTTCTTTATTAGTATTGGTATAAAAGGACATATTTTGCTTAAGCATTCCGTCTTCTATCTTTTACATTATTACTTAAGCTGCATCAACAATGCACGTGATGTTTAGTGAAATATCTGTCTCCATAATTAAATTTACGTTTCAGTTTTATTAGCTAGATTTTGTTCTAAAGTGATTTATAAAATTAAACAGTTTTCATTTACAGCACATACTGCTTTGCTCTGTAATAAGCAGCTGTTTCTAATTCACACTGAAGTTAATTCTTATACATCGATAAATTAATACGAAAAATGTACTTCCAAGAGTCATCTGCTTTTGCACTGTATGCGGAAGTTCAGAGGCTCTATATAAGTAGATAGCATCAAATTATATTAACGCTTGAGTTTTGTAAAATGAAGAACGTCAGAAAAATAAAAAAATTCTTAAAATAGCAGATGCGGAATGTTAGCAGTAATATTGTCAGATAAATCTTCGTGTAACTCCGTAGCAGATGATTCGTAATCGGAAATTTATAAGGTATTTCTCCCGCCTTCTTCGCATGCCTTCGTAGTGTATTCGTAAGCCCGCTCGACGCGTATTCGAGAGATCCG
Organism: Stegodyphus mimosarum; assembly: GCA_000611955.2. Taxonomy (NCBI): domain Eukaryota; kingdom Metazoa; phylum Arthropoda; class Arachnida; order Araneae; family Eresidae; genus Stegodyphus; species Stegodyphus mimosarum. Next base: position 50,528 of record KK116287.1, read on the forward strand.
GGGTTCGAGTCCCGGCAAGGGCATTGCTCATTTTTCACGTCTTCTCTCTCCAAAAATACCTAATGGCTCTACAAGGGCGCCCGAACAAAAAAAGGTGGTGGATGATGATTCTCCACCGCCGATATTTGGCGACTGGGTTCCCTGATCCTCAGTCGCCCTTTAAAAGGGAGAGTATATAAGGTATTTCTCAAGCCTTCATCGCATGCCTTCGGGATGTAGTGGTCAGCACGCTCGACGCGTATTCGAGAGGTCCGTGGTTCGAGTCTCGGCAAGGTCATTGCTCAATTTGTCTCCAAAAATAGCTAATGACTCTACAAAGTATTAGGTTCAGGATTTCGGCTGTCAGGTACCTCTACACTACATCTAATAGAAGTGATTTTTATCTTCTTGTAAAAATGAAATGTATTTGTAATTTAACGTATAGGTAAAATATAAATAACAGTTTTACTAAAGACTTACCGTTCGCTCTCGCTTTGCACGAGCACTGAAATAGGACTCTTAGGTTTGGTGTGAAAAGTATGGACGCTGGAAATCAGATTAAGGGGACGGTGGGCTTTAAAATAGCTAAAACTCTACCGAAATATTGAATTAGGTTTTTTATTCTGGTAACATTACATATACTTAACTACATCGTATGCATAAAACCGAGTTCAAATATTCTGATTTTTAAAGAAGTTACAAGCATTTAAAATGTGTAAACAACGTAAACTTTGCCCTTTAAATTTTGGAGAAAATGTAGAAAAAAATGTATTTTAACAGTTATTTACCGGTGCTATAATTTATATATTTGCCCAAAAGAAGTGTTTATTTCTAAAAAAGTCTAGACATGTCAGTATTGACAACTATTAATTTAACTTTGGTTATGTAAAGTGCTATATGCGTAGAACAGGAACGCACTCGTTTTCCCTACTCGTTAAAAAAAGCGTGATCAACGTCCCTTGAACCAAAGCAAAAAGAGAAGTTTAGCTGTTTGAAAAAAAAAACAGAAATAGTAAAAAATATTGTAAAGCGTTAAAAGATAATGTAAATATAACAACTGAAGGTAAAATATACAGTGCGGGTGAATTTTAAATGTTTCATTGGATATAAAGCACAGATTGTTTCTATCTATAATTTCGAATCACATACCAATTTGCGATACGTTTATTTTTGTCATATTTAATATTATGAGGTTAAAAACAGTAAATGATACAAAAATGTTATCTAGTGTTTCCAAATTCATATTTAAAGTTAATTTGCTGTTTCTCATGACCATGTATTAAAGGTAAGTTTGAAGAAAAACTTTAAATCCGATTTTCTCAAAACAAATTTTTTCGCAGTTTGTATGTTTTGAAAATGCTCCATGCGACACATTTTTAGTTAAAAATGAATGATATTTAGAAGAAAATGTCTTGTTATATGTTACAGTAGATCTGTGTATGCATTTTTGGATATGAGGTTATTAAGAAGTTTAAACTTGTGATAATGTTTAACAAAAGGTGACATTTTCCCGAAAACTGGATACAAATTCACAAAAATCCTTTTTAAAAATTCATATTCAATAACGGAAGCACAAAAACTTTTGTCAAGTCTTCATAACTAACTTAAAGGAAAAATTAGGAAAAAACATTGAAATTAGAGCGCAAAGAGCATTTTAAGTCTTTAATTAAAATAATTAATTGTTTGTTTTAAAAATTTTAAATTTAAAATAAATTGAAATTTTGAACATATATTTTATAAACTTATGTTATAATATGTATATGTAAAAAATTTCTTGTTGAAAACACAAAAACTTAAAAAACTAATTTTTAAAGTCCACCGTCCCTTTAAAAGCGAATGTTTCGTTTCCATATGAATCGTATTCCAATATGGAATATGATTATTAATAAATATTGGTTTGAAAGAAAGAAAGAACAATGTATCATGGGCTTGAAAATGAAGAAAAGAAAAGTAGAGAAAATATATGTAAACGGTCTGTATAGAGACTTCCATCATACTGCTTGAGGATTTCTGCACTGAAACATATTGAGGGGAAACTTTGAGATGTCTTTAGTCTGGTAGAAGTGATATTAAGGTGTATAGATATTAGACCTTTTGGGTATATGTGGAATGCTTTGAAATACTGCTTAAAATACACTCTTTAGTGAAAAGAGTAAGTCATACTAGCAGCTCTAATTGGCAGACCAATTAGTATTATGAACCAGCATACTATAACCAGCAATCTATACGCATATTTAACAAGCTCCCTAATTTTTCTCTTTATGTAAGATTTGACTTCAGTGTAAATGACTTTCAAATTAATTATTAAATTTCTCACTTATCAATAAAATCCATTACTGGATTCTTAAAGATTCCATTTCTGATTTTACTTCTTGAGGAATTTATAGCATATCTTGCCGATGTGATTTGTGGTAGATCGTCCAAACTAAAAGAGTGTTAAGTTCCGCATAGAGGAACACGAATTGTTTTCCGGTTTTCAACTCGGTATTAGCTTAATATTTCTTAAAATATGTGATAAATGGTTTTAAAAATACCTATGAAAATCTGCAGATTAATTATTCATTGTTTAATGCTTCAGACAGACAACAAGGGGTAATTATTTAAAACATTAATTACTCACTATTCTCGAAGAGTTAAAAAGATACCCCAACGCGAAAGCAGTCCTCTGAAAAGTTAAAACACAAAAATAATTTAAATTGTACATTATCGTAAAAATGAAAACATAAAAAAATCAAGATTTAAAAATCACGTCATTGATACAATATATATAATACAACAGCTAGAATATGCTAAAAATTATTTCGAATATTCTAATTTTCAATAGCAAGAGTGATACTTTTTTGGCTAAAAGTACGTTAGACAAACTTAATGAAAGAGTAAATTAATTAATATCGTTGGCAAAAAAACACAGAAAATATTTTTTATTCTGCCCTATTATCAAAATAAATAGCATATTAAAAATCATAAAAACATCTAAAAGTTAAAGCAAAATATGGAAACATTAGAAAAGCGCAAAACGTAAAAACCTGCTTAAATTTCCTAAAGAGAGCAAAGGTATTTTTAAAAACAACATGTTATGCGAACTGTGAACATGGGAGATGGAAAGAAGGAGTTTACCATTTAAGGAAAGAAGAGAAAAGAAAGAATTTAAGAAAATAATAAGAAATTAAGAAATTATTGTACGAAAGTAAAAAATCTACCAAAAGTTGAGACTAGTGTCCTTTACAATATACGTCTAAGAAATAAACTCAGCCAAAGATTTTTGAATTTTTTGAATATCAGATCTCTCGAATCTTTCAAATAAAAGTAAGAAGAAGAAGAAAGGGGGGGGAGAAATATAACTTGGCGCTTAAGTATCCTTAACTGTACTGAACCATAATTTTTATATTATATTCTATGAAGAATTAGGATTTAATATTAAAAGATTTTAAATAAAGTGTAAAATCTGCGTTTAATGAAAATTATATTAAATATAAGAAATTTTTTTCAAAAATACACTTATATTTGTTAAAAAGATGTCAATGAAATTTAGAACACTCAGTGAATTCTTCATTAAATCAAGTCATATTTTAGAATTTCAAAGAAATTCAAAGCTGATAATGAAATTAATTTCGCAAAACAATTATTTATTAATATATTTTATAAAATAGTTTGGCAATTAAATAATGCAAACGTGGTTTGAAAAATTATAAAGCTTACCCTAAAGTGCTTTACTCGAAATACGATCTTCTTGTGGTATTGGAAATAATGGCACGATCAGGTAATGAGTGGAAAGGCTTCTTGAAGTATGTTTACAGTGTAGTTCGAAGAGTGGATGTTACAATTCTTTAGATTTCTTCGGTGATAGGAAAAAAAAATTTCATAAGAAATTTCAGTTTCGGAAACAAAATGTATTCATATATCGAAAAGACAGGAGAAGAAGGTTATTACAACGCACACACATTTCGTTTAAGGCCAGAACTTGCTACTGAATAACGTGAAAAGAACGTTGGAAACTCCCTACTTAAGCTTAAAACTTGTTTGCTCAATAAGGTGGAAAATATCTTTATGAAATTAAATATAATTTTCTGCGATCTGCTTTACAGGGATTAAAAAGTGTATTCTCATTATTTTATTATTGGAGTGTATTTCTTATAATTTTTAACAGTATAACTTTTATTGAAAAAATGACTAATAGAAATGAAATTTCCACTTTCATTTCTTTTGGAAAGAAAGTTGCTTGAAGTAACGTCTTTTAAGAGAATGTACGTAAAGCAGTTAATCAAGATGGATAAAGTTTATCAATTCACCTTGGTTACAATTTTAATGATAATATTTAATAGGCTTAACGGGAAATGGACTGAGTCATAAAACCATGAAAACATTTTTCAATCGCGTGGATGATCCTGTATATCATAAACCTTACTGGTGAATTAGATCGCTCTGCTGGTTTTGTTCTAATCATGCAGACACGCGAGGAAACAATAAGAGATGAAATACTGTTGGAAGGGTAAATCTGCGGGTGAATCAAAAAAGGAAAGGGGACCATCCTTGGTACTACCCTCGCTCGCGTTGTGACGGTTTTCGGATTTCGATCAACGTGCGAGGCAGCGGCCATTGGCAGTTGGCGACAGGCTTTGGCGCTGAATCTTTGCGTTGCGGCAAACCTTGGCGGTAAACGAAGAAGCAGGCAGTGTGCCGGAATTCCTCCAGAGTCGGTTTTCTAATTGGATTACAAGGAGGCCGTTCTCAGTCAGCATGGCCGCGTCGAGTCGCAAGATTCGACACGTGTGGGATGTACGAAGAGAGAGGACACCTGAGGCATAGCAATGCATAGTAGTACGCAAAACATAACAACGGAGGAGGTCCTCGGAGGGTGAACCTAGATCGCGAACGAGCAGGCGGGATCGTAATGTCAAGATGCCTGGGGGACGGAGAGGACTCGTTGCTCCACAGAACACTTTCCTGGAGAATATCATACGACGGTATAACGCCCTGCGTAAGTACAAATTCATTTATTTCTATATTTCAATTCCCAAGATTAGGAAAAATTATCCAGGTAGTCTGGCAAACGAAACATTTTCAAGAAGGAACAAAACTCAGAATAATCCCCTATGTGTAAAGCTTTCTTCACTCTTCATACATATATATTTCTTCACATGTGTTTGCTAAATTGAAAAAAATTTGGAAACAATTTTTTTAATTATTTATATGCTTTTGATAAAAATGTCTGTTTCTGGAGCGAATATTTTATCAGCCTCAATGGGTGGCTTTTGCACGAATGTTTATTTATTTTTATACTATGAGTTGTAAGCTTTTCAACTAGATGACAGATCAAAGTAATTGAAAACTACGTTTTCATTACAATGATAAAAGTAAAGAGCGTTTAACTAAGCAAAGCATTTTGCGCAATTTGAGAAATATTTAACGAATTCTAGAAATTTTTATTTTTAAAATTTCGGTTGACTTGTTACTCAAACCTCTCAAAAACGCATGATTTTGAAGTAAACATCCTAACAAATTATGAATTCAAAGAGCGGAAATACTTAGCCTATTTTCAAATTTATTATGCATAACCACTTTATGTTTTTTTAATTATTTTATGAATTTCAAGATTTAAAAGTAGATACAAATGATGCGCACCGAGGCTTGCGTAACGTAGGTTTTGAAAGCCGCTAGACTAGTTTTCATCAGATGTACTTTATACATTGTAACTTTGTTTGAATTTTGTTCTAACTGCAAATAGTAGAGACTTTCGGGTAACAAAATAAAATATATTTACATTTAGTGAACTCATCAGTATGTGAAGTCAATTTTCTGACACAGGGATTAAATAAAACAGCTGCATGGACTTAAGAAAAACATTCACTAGTATTTTCCCTTTCATGTTAAGCACATAAATAAAACTCTTCTTATATTCTACAAAGCCAAGTCAACGAAAAGTTACTTGCTTTGATTTTTGATTTTATGTAAATGATACTAAAGAAGTGGCATATCAGTTTTATTTATGATATTATAAAAGTCATAACGGCTTACAGCTAAACATACAGAGCGTAACTATGCAAAGAACTGGGAATAATTAAAAAAAGTAATTTCAGAGTAAATGTTTAAAGTTTGGACAAAACTCTGTTGAATTAGACTTTTAATATAATTCTTATAAGAAGCATTGATTTTAAAAGATATCGCTTTAAAGTGCCAGATGTTTACTACATCTGTCCAATTTTGAAAGATTTTTGAAAGTAGCCTAAATGTTTTACATTTTTGGTTGAAATGCATGTAAGAAAGGGAAACGTTTTGTCCGACAAATTGGCATATTCTTATTTCTATTTTCTGAGGGATAAAGCAGAAAATTATTAGTTTAGTAATGAAGTTTTCTTAAAGGAATGATTAACATATCAATTATTTCCTTAAACTCACCATATCCATCATCATTTAAATCCATTCATATCAGAGTTCAATTCAAATTGATAATCGACGAAACGTTTTGCATTTTTAGCGGAAACAATTACAGGACTCTTTTCGAAAGACATAAAAAAAGAAATGTTAAAATTTCCAGTACACATTTCTTACATGTTTATATATAACAGTTAAACTCTTGATGTAAACGTTTCCAGCAGGGTATACAATTAATCCTGAAAAAACGGAAACCATTATAATCACAGTTTTTTGCTGAAGTAAACAAAAAATGAAACGGAAAGATTTCTGTTTTCATGATAATTTTTAAGGCATTATATGTTAGATACTTGATAAACTATTAATTTGAGACTTTTCGCTGCTTTGTAAATTACATTTCTTAAATATGTTGCAATTCTGTGATATATATATATATCAGTTTTAAAATTTTCTATTGATTTTCAGAAGTTTGCTTTTAGTAAGAAAGAATATTCGTCTGCATTTCTCCCATTGATTAAATTACACGGGTTTTTAATGAGAGGGTTGATAATAAATGGAATAATTAAATTATTTTGCAAGTATAAATTTAAATGCATTTCAATATCCGTATTTTTATTGATTGACAGCCTGTTTAATTCCTGAACCGATAGAAACGCAAAATACTGCTCTGGATATAATAATGTTTTAAATTTCGTTTCGTATTTCATGCGAATGTGCTAAGAAAAATATCGCATGAACAGAGCATGACTTAGGTTTTCTTGACTTAGGTGCAAAGGTCGTTTGGAAGATTCCTTTTGAGAACACAAAAGCAAATCGCATCTTTGTTAATATTCAATAACTATTAAAATCATAGACTAATTTATTTTAGGAAAGCGTTCGCTATAAATATTTAGAATAACGTTTTTTGTATTTTTTTCAGTTTTTGTTTATTAAATCAAACGTGACATAGTAAGAAGTAGTTAATTCATAAATCTATCTTTCATTTTTAAAAATTAATTTTATTTTAATGATTGAAAAAAAATCACAGACTGTAAAATAAAAATTTTTTTTAAAGATTTGCTAAATAATTTTCAATCTAGTTTGGTAAAATGCAACCAAAATAAGAAAAAAATATAATTTAATTTGTGACCATGATAAACAAGTTGGTATCAACATATCATGTTTTAAATCTAATTTCATTGTTTAAGGTGTTGTTTTTTATTACAACCTAAGCAGAAAGCCAAAATTCCTCTACTTTGGCGATGCCAAAACTCCTTGACTTTAAAAAGGTTTTTAAGTTAATAGAAATTGTAAAATGTATTTGAAAATATGAAGTAGTAAATTTACAATTGCTGATTGCTTGAATTCTAAAGTGAAAATATTTTTCGGCAGATATTTGCAATGCGCTAAAAAATCTTACACCAGTATTACTATAGATTAAAATTTCAGAGTGAAATCTTTCATTTATTGAAAATAAAAGGCTAATTGATATAATTTATTAATCTTAAGACCTTTCTGTACCTTTAACTGATAACTGTCGATAATAAGCAATTGCAAAACGTTGATTATGATCTAGCATAACAATATACCTTTCTACCGGCAGGTGTTCTGATATTAATTCATGCCTTATTTATATAAAATATGTCTTTAAGTAAAAAGAATTTCTAAAGGAATACTTCTTATTTTGAGTCGTTATGTTTCACTTCCAAGGTGTTATCATATAGTCGACTGCTATTGCAAGACATATAATATTTTTAATATAACTTCCACGTGGTTTGACAGAAAACCGTTCCTCGGAGTATTATATTTCACCAAGAGCTAAGGTTTTTATCTTTCATTTTACAATTGTAGTTGATTAGCTAATTGAGCTATTTAAAAGCATTGAATGCGCTTTTTAATATTTCGTACCTGCTCTTTATTATTATAATATATCTGATTAATATTATTCCTGGTACATTGTATTGCTGTAATGTATAATTAATCTCAGGAGATAATTGGGATGAACATTTACGTCATTGGTGTAATATATAAAGCATATTTCTAACACTACATAACATGCACAGAATATCATTTGCTTCTTCGCAAAACATCTGTTTTTACATAAGTATTATAAGTATTTTACTCATACATAAAGTGCTTCTTACCTTTGAAAGAAATAACTTGTTACAGTAATATGCGTTCTTACATCAATAGAGTGGACGCAGAAGGACAAATATGCGGGAAGATTAAATTTATGTAGGAGTTTTTATCTTATTAGAATTATATCTCAATAATAAAATGCATACATACTTTGAATTCAATTCTTTATCCTCAATCACATTTATAAAAAAACTGTAACGGGTATTCAGGTAAAAATAATTGGCAAGTCTTACCTTTTGGGATTTATTTTATAATTTTCATTTCAGTTCCTTCGCAATATTTTTTTAATACTCACACTATTCTTTACTAGTGATGTAATATTCTAGTTCTAAGCTTCGTATCATTCAAATTTCATTTACATTTCGAAGAGTTATTTATTTATACTTTCATTTTTTTACGCGAAACTTCCCCAGAATACGAAAAACTTGCAAATTATTTATATTGGCTAAATTATGTTAAAAAATGGGGATTTTTCTTTTCCTAAACTTAATAAATGAGAATTACAAGACAAACAGTAAGAAGCAGGTTTAACATTAAAGCTTTTCTAAAAATGATAACAGGTGTTAAAGACAATTATAAAAATATGGAGCAAAACCGAATTACTCTATTTATTTTTTTGCAGTCTTCGAACGTATTCATCTGTTAAAATAATAAATTATATGTATGAATATAGTTGAAAACTTGTGAATTTAGAAGAATGTCTTGGTTCAAAATATTAAACAGTGTACTTGCGAATATGTAACAGCTCAAGTGAACTTTTCACTTTCTCTGTGCATTTATTCTCGGTTTTCTTTATCGATATATCTTCTCCGCACTGCCGGTCTCCACACTCGCTATTGGCTCGGGATTTCTATCACTTTCTTGGGCGTGTTCTGCTCCATTTCTTTGCTCTTCTTATCCTACGCATACACAACTTTTGAAATTTCTTGCATTTCACAAACACACACACACACATATATATATATATATACTCATATATACATATATCCAGTTCTCTACTTCCCGTCATCGACAAATGACTTCCGAAAAATTTAGATTTCCTTTGCCAGAGTGGATAATACCAGATGTTATTTAAAGTAATTTCATAATATTCATTTTACTGATATAGATGGTCTTGAGCGATAGCAATAAAAACCATAATAATTTATGATCTACGTTTCTATTCGCAACGCTAATAGCATGAAATTTTCTACGCTGTTTAAGAATACAACTCATAATGATAAGAGAACTTCGATTAATAAATGCACCAAGGCTGGATAATTAATAATTAGTTAGATAATAAATAATTATTCGTTATTAATTTTGCTGAGCGATTAATAGTCACTGTTCAAGAAAAAAGATAAAACTATTGGGCAAAGCACATTAAGCCCTATTGGCAAAGAACATTAATGTTTAAGTGAAATTAATATCTATATGAAGGTGAATTTTAATACTTGTCAAGCAAAGTTCGTTATGTTAGGAATGCTACTTCGTAAATCTGTTACGTTCCTGTACAAAAAAGAAAGGCGTATCGAAAAGGTGTCTAACACCATTTATGTTTAAAATTCAAAATTTATTTTACTTATATTCAAAGGTTGTGTTTGGAAACTAGCTTTCTAAATGCTTTTATGGCAGAATAAAAGTCATAGTGGAGAAGTCATATGAATGCGTTTTTCGTTTTCTTTATTAACAGTACCTTCCAAGAGGCTGATGGAGTAATAACGTCAAGATCTTACGAAGATCTACATTTTTATGACAGAAACTACTTTTCAAGGAAGATATTTTAAGAAAAGAAAATTCATTTTATCTATCAGAATATTTTGTTCATTTTAAATTGGACTATAAATGTAGTTCTTAGCAGAAACTTTTTAATGGCAAAGAACAGATAATTTTGTACATTAACATGCATTCCATGTCTTATAGTAAACTATGCATTTATATATGCGTGAAATATTTAACAAAAAGGAAACTAAATCAATATTTCTGTCCTTCCTCAGGAAGTGATAAATTCTTTAATCATTTAGTATCATTATTAAGTGACATAACAATTGTTAAAAATTCTTTGACACTTTTTTAATAGTTTAAAGAGGAAAGAAGACTTAATAATACATAAATGAATTATGTTAAAGTTTATTATAATTATTACTATACCGTATTGCGTTGTAAGATAATTAGAATAAGTAATATCACCTTTCACATGCCCAATAAAGAATTGTATTAATGAATAGAAAATTCTAGTCGAACTGATATTTTCAATTCTATCATCAGAGGCGTGAACTTTTATTACCTGAAAGTGTTTTCTCAAATAATTCAAATGCTTGGAAGCTTTCAATAAGTTGCAAGTGTAATGCTGGGGAACGGAGATATAAAATATTCTTGTTTGTACAGTTTTTTAATCAAACAAGCAAGGTTTCTTTGAGGATAACGTGTCTAAGCAAGAATATTTGCCTAGCGTAATAAAAGATTTGCTTCAACTATGAATTAATTTAAAATGGTAATTTTGATAATTTGATAATAATACTCCTTTGAAATATTTTATGTTATAATTCAGTAAATGTAGGAAAATTTTAAGAAAACTGTCTTAAGAAAGAGCAGCATACTTTCATATATTTCTAAAGCTTATAATAAAATCTTCATATATGTCAGTTTCATTAAAATTTGTAAACATTAGGTTTTTAATTCCAGCCATGTTAACTGAAGCAACTTTAATCCACATTCATAGCAACTTAAAAATTAAAAAAATTTGTTAACCAATAATTCTATTGAATTTCTGCTGCATTCAAATGCACTTCTTTCTATTGTGTTAAAATGCGAATGAGGAGCAAACAAACCTGGAGTAGATACAAAAATATTGTTCAGTAGCGAATGTATAGATCGAAGAGTTACTCAGACAGACTTTCGCCTTAACCACATGGGGAAAGGCCAGTTGGGATTTTCTGGCGCGCATGGAGACCATATATTTTGGTTCAAGAACTACAGTGAATCTTGGCAGACAAACACAGAAAGGCAGGAATCCCGACCAGCGTTTGAATCAAAATTGTTTCAAGATGAATAAATCTGAGAAGTTTCTAGAACAAAAGACTTCAAAATAACTCTAGCTGCGTGAATAGGATTAGCAGGAAATAAAAACGGTTGCAAAGAAAATTTGATTGGCTATAGCTGTTAATTTCTGATGCGAAGGAATGCACATTTTTAGACAGAGCAAGTTAAATCATTGATATTTAATTTAATGCATTTTTTCTAGATGTTATTAGCAAGAAATAATAAAAGGAGTGAAATACAAGAAACGCGCTGTAACATGCAAAATGTTTTAGTAACTGACCGCATTTAATTGAGGACATGATTAGGCCCTTTTTTTTGTTTTCTGTCTTTCGAAAATTCAGCAAGCACTGCAACATAACTTCAATTAAAAATCTATCTGAGATGTTCTTCAAAACAAATGGCAAATCTAATTGCTGTCTTTTAGGAACATTATTTACCTGCATCATTTTTACTGAAGAATTATGTCTAAAATCAATAAGGATGTTTATATACATGGCATCAAAAGTGATTTAAGCTAAGAAAAGTTAGGAGTATATCTCGATTGGTGAGCCAAAAGAAAATTTTCACGCACTTTTTATTTCATCTGAGGTTCACTTCCGCTTGCCATTTGGTCCTAGATTTCGCTTTCATTGGTGTGCACAATAGGTGGTCTTTGTCCATTTGTCATGATTGAGTGTTCTGTGCATAGCTTTAGGGAACATGGTGAAGTCACTCCTTCTAAACTACAGTCCTGCTCTGGAACAGTGAGCTGAAAAATGTTGGCTTTGTTCTAGTGTAGATAGGGTGCTGGAGAATAACTGCACGTGAAAGGGATTTAAAATCCTCGTTTATTAAATCGCTATTATTTACACACTTCCCAACTCGGGAAAGATACAGCAAGTAAAAGACCACACTTGGGCCTAACTTAACAATCAAATAAATTTAAATAAATATCTAAACCTAAATAGAAATTAAATTAAACTTTGCTCACAGAGCAATTCGCGGAGTTTGGCCTCTAACTAACTGGTGCGTAGCAAGAATTACTAATGCTAGCGCACTTCAATTTATTGCAATATGCAATCACGTAGTAAGCACTATGGCTTATAATTTTAGCTGCTAGCTGGTCAGAGGAACGTCGAGCAGAATGACCATGATCTGAGACTAAAGCTCTCTCACACTAAGAGGTTTCTACCTCTGGTTTAAATAGTACTTGGCTGTACTTCAAATTAGCATAAGCTGAAAACGCGCGCTTCTTCTCACGGGAAGTTGAAACAGAGAAGAGATAGAAAGATTTAAATTAATATAAAACTTGGTTAGTTTAACTAAAACCTTACACATTGTTAGTCTTAAAAGATACTCAGGATTTTGCAAAATCTATTCCACTTTCCCATTTATTTTGCTTCGCACTCAAGGTGAAAAAGAAGTTATTCAGAGCTTTCTGGAGGGAATGGTTAGGATAAAGAATCGAAATTTTCTAAAAATTGAATTCTACAGATTGTTGCGAGGGATTTTATTCATACAAATCTTCTAATGATCATGTCTGATCTTTGTGTCTTTTCTAAAACTTTGTGCTAAATGGTAATTTTCTGCCATTTCTGAAATTGCCTGCACTAAAACATGAACAAATGCTAACGTAGTATGTATGACTAATAAATCAATGTGCTTTATTTACAGAACTTAATCCTAGGAAACTGATTAAAACCTTTAGCTGTAAATTTTATGATTATTAGCGGTATCATTTGATACTTCTTTGTAGTTAATTAGAATTTGAGTAATTTAAGAAATTCAAAAATTACTATAATAGGCAATATGGTCGTAAATCTACTATCCACTGTAAAATGCATTACTTCTAAAAATGTTTTTAGAAACCAAAGCGGTTTAAAAAAGATTCATATTCCACTAACAAGTTGAAAGCAAACATAATTATTTTATTTTAGAGAATTCACTCTGTTAATTAGTTAAGTCCTTTTAAGACTTAACTACTTAAGTCTTAATATGATCTGAATGTACTTGTGTTAATAAACTAGTACCTTTCTTAAATTAAGGCTCGTTAAAACGTCGAATTTTCTTTTTAGTCGTGTTTTAACCCAACATCCGAATAGTAAATGCTCATAACAATGGTAGATCTATCTGGGTTCAAATCTCGGCGAACAGGCTGCATGGGTGTTTTCATGGTTTCCCTTAGAACGTCCTCCACGATGGTATCTCTCCCTTTAGCCCGCCCAGGCGGGAAATGACTGCCGTATAAAGGGCCCAGGTTCGAATCCCGGAGAAGGCATGGATGTAAGTTGTCTTTCCCTTCATAGGAGGCAACGGTGGTCCACCTATTAGGTGCCTCCATAATAAAGTAACCACCGCTCCCGGCCTAAGTAGTGGCCAACGTCTCTAATGGCTATTGCTCTCAATTTGGAAATAAAAACAATACCTCCCCTTAGGCAGATAACTGTAGCGCGCTTTACCGTAATTAAGCAAACTAAACTCTTTAGATGTTTATAGCTTTTGAAGATATCAGGACTTAGCTTTCTGTGTGTATTCTTTGAGAACATGGTAAATTCTGTGATAGGGTTCTTATCCTTACGTTCTAAGTCCTGAACTGGAACAGGGAGCGGAAGGTACGCTATGTTCTGATGTAACTGCTGGGCTGGAGAATAACTGCACGTGAAGGGATTTGAAATCCTCTTTTATTCACTCACTATTAAATACAAACCTCCCAATTCGGGAGAGATACAGAACGTAACAGACCAAACTTTGGTCGAACTTAACAATCAAATAAATTTAAATAAATTAAAATATAACTTAAATTAAACTTTGCTTCGCAGAGCAATTCGCGGAAGTTGGCCTCTACCGAAAAGGGTGCGTAGCAAGGTATACTAAATACTACCGCACTTTAATTTATTTTACAAAGCAATCACGTAGTAAGCACTATGGCTTATAAATTTAAACTGCTAGCTGGTCAGGCGAACGTTGAGCAGCGTGACCGTGATCTGAGGCAAAGCTCTCACACACCGAGAGGTTTCTACCTCTGGCTTAAATAGTGCTTGGCTGAACTTCAAAAATTAGCATAAGCTAAAAACGCGCGCTTCTTCTGACAGGAAGTTGAAGCAGAGAGGAGATAGAAAAGATTTAAATTAAAATAAACTTGGTTAGTTTAACTAAAACCTTACAAACTTCCCGCCAGAATTGCGATAGTTAAACTACTTTGGTCCAAACGGACCATGTTGAAAACTAGCAATTCTAAATAGTCGAAAATTTCACTGTTCTAAACTTAGGCCAACTCTTACAAGGCAATATATGTTTGTGTAAAATACAGACGAAATTTTCTGGAACAACAATCTTCAACATTTTTTTTTTCAAGTCTTATTCTTCAAACAGTCTTACTCCTTCCAGCAAAATCTGGAAGGAAAACAACTTTAGTATGACATAATAACAGAATAATTCTAAGTGGTACAAATCCTTATTTTTTTTTTTTTGTGTAATTTTGCACACACACATTATCATTCAAGCACAATTAAATTCTTCCCCCGTATGCTCTCTCACCGGTGTTGGATGTAAAGCAAACCGCCATTGCGGGTTTTTATGTGTTCGGGGGTGTTCAACTCTTCCACCTACAATCGACTAACATTAGTTAGAACTTGACATACGAGACCTGAAAAAAACGCCCTATAACCAGCTAATCCTAAGGTTCTCACTAGCTTTATGTCTAACACTTTAAGTGTATTTGGTGGAGAGCCTAATTAACACTTGCATTCTAAAATAGTCAATCTTTAACTTTTCATGCATACAAATTCGCAGTTTGCACACAACATTCACATTAATATTGCACTTAACGTGCATTGCTAGCATAATATTATTTGTTACATTTCATAACACATTAACAATTTCATAGCAATCCTGAAATGCAAATAGAGGTTAAATTTCTAAGCTTACAGAAATATAGGTTAAATTTCTAAGCTTACAGCAAGTGCTTCCTATTCCTTTCTCAAGGTACTTTCTTGAAATATCAAATTACATTGAATTAATAGTCTACAGACTAAATCGTGTTTTTCAATTTTCCGAATTTTCATTCTAGACATTTTACAAGTCTTTAGACAAAGCGTCATACAAAATCATTTAGTTAACATATTCTTTTCAGCAATTCATTGCTTTTACAGAATTAATCTATTTACAAAATTAAGTAATTTTAAATCTTTAAGAATTACAATTTCTTTTAACAAAACATTTTACTTTCCATATGAGAACTTATCGCTCACTTGGCGTAAAAGTCAACCTCGCTTGAGGTAAAATCAGTCCTGCAACTTGCAGTATACTCAAAAATTAACTAAACTTTTGAATACGAAATTGTACTTATCTTATTATGATCGTCCATCCTTTTCTTGGCCCAATCTTTAAAACTTGAGTAAGTTGTGGCCTGGTTCAGTTTCCTCGTTTTTCGTTGTTCTTTCGGAGCCTGCTCGTCTCTTTTTCTTTTGAAATTCCGTCGTTGTATCCTCGGCAATTTCCTTTGTAGAGGAGGTTGCTCCGCTGGACGTTTGGTGGACTGGGCCCTTCTC
The DNA here is from genome assembly GCA_000611955.2 of Stegodyphus mimosarum. Lineage (NCBI taxonomy): Eukaryota > Metazoa > Arthropoda > Arachnida > Araneae > Eresidae > Stegodyphus > Stegodyphus mimosarum. The sequence continues at coordinate 66,547 of KK116287.1, forward strand.
TCCTGGGCCCTTGCTCGTTGCTTGTCCTGGTTCCTGCTGTATTCGGGAAGTTGATTCTCAGGCTGCAATCGACGTTTCTTGCTTCTCAGGCACCTGTCCGATGATTCCACAGTTCTTTTGGATACATTGGGCTTCCCTTGCCCATTCTGCTTTCTTCTCTTGGTGCGCTCGTAATTCCGTTCGTAGATTTGTTCACCTGCATCGTGAGACTTTCTTTTGAAACCACCTTTTTGGTTCTTATTTCTTTGTTGGGGGGGAGCTTTCTTCTTCTGACATTTCGATGCCGTTGTAGCTGGTTCCTGCTGTTTTTGCTGACGTATATCTTCCTGGCTAGTCGATTGCCTCGGATCCTGAAACGAATCTTTAAATACAGCCATTTTGCTGCGATTATAGAACGGTTTTATTTGGTCCACATTCGCTTTGAGCGTTTGACCATCATTTCTTTTTAATATAACCACTGCCCCCGTAATTTGTTCAATTGTGAACGGGCCTTCAAAACGCGGAAAAAATTTCCCCACCTTTTCCTCTGGGGCATTTGACAAGTTGTGTTTAATCTTCAACACTTCATCTCCCACATTGTACTTGACCTCTCTTCTTTTTAGGTCATAGTACAATTTCTGTTTTCTTTGGGCCATTTCTATATTTTCCGTCGCTTCCCGTATTAACTTTTGTATATCACTCATTTTAAATTCTTCTGCCCTTTCCTGTACAAAGAACAGTTTATCTAGGGGGGTCAAGATCTTTCTTCCTAAGAAGAGTTCAGCGGGTGTTTTTTGTGTAGTATCGTGTTTGGCGGTCCTAAGTGCAAATGCAAATTCATTTATATGGCTATCCCAGGTAGAGTGATAGTTTTTCACATAACTACGAATTATTTTCACTACATTTCTATTCACCCGTTCCGCTATGTTTGACTGCGGACGATACGGGACCATCTTTAGATGACGTATGCCCAGTTTTGCACACATTTCCTCAAACATTTTACTAACAAACTGAGGACCATTGTCTGAAATAACTTTTAGGGGCGCCCCGTATTTTAAAATATACTTATTTAGAATTGAATCTACTACAATTTTTGCAGACGCGCGTTTTAACGGAATTAACTCTAACCATTTGCTAAAATGATCCACTATAACTAAAAGATATCGGCTTTTATTAACTTTACTTCGAGGGTAAGGTCCAAGTAAATCGATGCCTATTATTTGATTTGGGAATTCTGATTTAATACTATTTAGGAACCCGGCCGGGCGGAAATTAACATAATTATTTAATTGACATGTTGGGCACGACTGGACATACGCCCTAGTAAACTTTTGCAGTTCTGGAAAGAAAACTGCCTCGCGAACTCTCTGAACAGTTTTTCTTATACCTAAATGAGCCGAAATGGCACAATCATGCAACTCTTCTAATACATTCAACCTCATGCTAGCTGGGATAACCGGTCTATATTCATGATTCTCATTAGTAGCTTTCGTATAGAATAACAGTCCGTCAATTAATTCGTAATTTTCGGCCCTATTTCTTATCGGCACAATATCCGGATGATTGAAATTCTCAGGGTCGGCCAAATAATTGTATATATTTTTGAACTCCGGATCTTTTTTGAGTTCGGCTATTACTGTTTCACGAGAATCTAATACTTTGGATGTTAACATGGCTATCTTAATTACACTTCCATTTTCATCTAAGTTAATTCTGCTTAAAGCATCTGCCACAACATTTTCCTTTCCCGGCGTATGTTTAATTATTAGGTTATATTCCTGTAATTTGAGAGCCCACCTTATTAATCTGGGTGATAAATTTTTTCCAGAATAGAGTCTAGTGACCGCCGCGTGGTCGGTATATACAGTTACTGGAGAACTTCCAAAGAACACACGAAATTTCTGTACTGATGCTAACACTGCGAGAGTTTCTCTCTCTGTTGCGGAATAGTTTCTTTGGGTTTCATTTAATGTTCGGCTGAAAAAAGCCACGGGCTGACCATTTTGGGAAAGCACTGCACCAATCGCGAAATCTGAAGCGTCCGCTGAAATCTCTAATCCTTTATCCCCTTCTGGAAATTTTAAGACGGGAGCTTGAGTCAATGCGTCTTTCAATTTTTGAAACGCCAAGTTGGCTTCTGCTGACCACGAAAACCTAGCTTTTTTTCTTTTCAACTTTAGCAGTGGCTCAGCTATTTTTGCAAAGTCTTTAATGAAAGCCCGGTAATATGAACACATCCCGAGAAACGACGATAATTTCTTCGCTGTTTTAGGAACAGGATAATTTCTAATGGCTACTATTTTTGACTGATCCGTTTCGATTCCCTTTTGGGAAATTTTAAATCCTAAATAACGTAACTCTTTTGCGGCAAATTTACATTTAGACGCATTTATCTTTAAACCAGCTTCGTTTAACAATGAAAATACTTTTCTTAAATCTTGTAAGTGTTGTTCTAGAGTACTACTCGTAATTATAATATCGTCTAAATATATGAAAGTGCTTTTACCAAGGACTGGTCTTAAGACGATGTCCATACATCTTTGGAACGTTGCCGGCGCGCCGGATAATCCGAACGGCATTCTAAGAAATGCGTACGTACCAGATTTCGTTATGAACGCGGTTTTGTGTACGTCCTCGGGTTTTACCCCAATCTGAAAATAGCCACTCGTGAGATCTAATGTAGTCATGTATTTTGTAGACGAAATATTTCGAATAATTTCTTCAATTATCGGCAACGGATATACAGGATATTTTGTAACTGAATTTAACTTGCGATAATCTATAGCAAAACGCCACCGCTTCGGGTGCGTAATCGGGTAATCATTATTTTTCTTACACAGGACAACGGGGCTAGCATAACTGCTAGAAATTGGCGTGATGATTTTATTCTTTAACATCTCTTTAATATGATGTTCAATTATTTCTTCTTTTGTCCTATCATATCTATATGGCTTTTGCCTAACTGGCTGAGCGTCCCCCGTGTCAATGTCGTGGTTCACCACCTGCGTAAAGCCTGGTACATCACTAAATAAATTCGCAAAGTGACTTACCAGACCTTGGATTTTCTCTTTTTCCTCTGCTTGTAAATGTTCCAAGTCCAGCTGCGGGGGCTTATCATTCTTCGCTTCAATTGGCTTCATATTTAATGTTAGTTCTCCCCCCTTGAAATCAATTTTTGCTTCTGCCAAACTAAAAAAGTCCACACCTAGAATAATACAAGTCTGCAGGTTACGCACAATATAAAACAGGATTCTTACCTGTTCGTTGTTGATACGCACGAACAATGGTACTTTTCCTAAACAGCTACATTTTTCTCCTTGGGCCGCTATGACATCCGTGTCTCTTGCACTAAAAATTCTGTAACGTCGAAAGTGCTTCTTAAAGAATCTTTCCGATACGAAGCTGCTTTGGGCTCCTGTATCCAAGAGGGCTGTCGCCGGTATGTTGTTGATTAGAACTTCAATCTTCGGCAAACTCAAATTCTTAACGACCACGGTGTTTAAATTGATTTTGGAAGGGTTTTGCGCTGCTTCGGACTTCTTCACCTTCCTCGAAGAAATCCCTCTTAGTTTAAATTCTTTTTCTTCTGGTTGCCCTCGGAATCTTTGCTTGTTCTTCTATTAAATTCCCTTCGTTCGCCGCTCGCTTTAGGAGACACATCTTTCTTCGGCCATTGCTTCGCCTTATTCCCGTAACTTTGATTTTGCTTTTGCTGCGGTCTTGGCGAACTCCACTGACTTCTTCGCTCAAATTGGCGTCGTCGTTCGTTGTCGGCTGTTCTTCGGCTTTCAAATTGTACCGCGAGCTCAAATAATCTGTCTAATGTTGTTGGATTTCTTAGTTCGATGAAATCTTGAACTTGGGGCAGTAGCCTAGGAAGTATAACTTGAATAATTTCAGGATCCGGGCGACTTCCATACAAAAGCTTGAAAACTTGAATTTTCCTCAAAATAAAATTAGACAAATCTTCTATTCTTTCTTGGTATCGGCTAAACAGTTCAGCTTCCAATCTGGCTCGATCTCGCACCACGGGAAATGCTTTCACTAGAGAATTCTTGAAATTTTCATACGTGTATGTGGGGCTTCCTGGTTCCCCCAAGAGATTCTTTCCGATGCACTTGAACCAACTTAGCGCTTGGCCCTTCAAAGCGCTGGTAGCAAGAGCGACTTTCTGAAATTCGTGGACTGGATATAGCATGAAGTGGGAGTCTAGCTTTTCCAGGAAATTGATTACGGCTGTCTTGCCGTCAAAACTTGCCGCTGGCTTCATGGCTGCTCGCATGGTTTGTACGATGTAGCCGAATCCTTCTATGCCAGGAGGTGCTATCTCAGGATTCTGGACAGGTACAGCAGGTGTCTCAGGTTCGTCTTCTTGTTGTTGAGGCCATCCTCTTCTTTTTGTGCGGGCGCCACTATCAGGACTTAGCTTTCTGTGTGTATTCTTTGAGAACATGGTAAATTCTGTGATAGGGTTCTTATCCTTACGTTCTAAGTCCTGAACTGGAACAGGGAGCGGAAGGTACGCTATGTTCTGATGTAACTGCTGGGCTGGCGAATAACTGCACGTGAAGGGATTTGAAATCATTTATTTCACCTCTTTTATTCACTCACTATTAAATACAAACCTCCCAATTCGGGAGAGATACAGAACGTAACAGACCACACTTTGGTCGAATTTAACAATCAAATAAAATTAAATACTAAACCTAAAATAGAACTTAATTAAACTTTGCTTCGCAGAGCAATTCGCGGAAGTTGGCCTCTATCTAAAAGGGTGCGTAGCAAGGTATACTAAATACTACCGCACTTTAATTTATTTTACAAAGCAATCACGTAGTAAGCACTATGGCTTATAAATTTAAACTGCTAGCTGGTCAGGCGAACGTTTAGCAGCGTGACCGTGATCTGAGGCAGAGCTCTCACACCGAGAGGTTTCTACCTCTGTCTTATATAGTGCTTGGCTGAACTTCAAAAATTAGCATAAGCTAAAAACGCGCGCTTCTTCTGACAGGAAGTTGAAGCAGAGAGGAGATAGAAAAGATTTAAATTAAAATAAACTTGGTTAGTTTAACTAAAACCTTACAAAGAATGTTAATTGTTATTAATTAAATTTAATGTACTTAAGCCTTTTAAAATTTGTGCATCTATTAATTTCTACTTCAAGAATTTTTGGCGTATATATTGTAGTATTTATTAGTTCAAAACAACGAGTAGTTTTGAAGTTAATTAAATTAATGTTATTACTTTAACTTAATTATTAGTATTACTTTATTAATTAACTTAATTATTAGATGTAATACGGATGCGCAGTCAGCTTTGTGGGTTCTGGAGAAACGGATTAGATAAGCGTTTTATTCAAAATATATTGGAGTTTAATGAATGTTTATAGCTTAATGTTTAATTTCATGGGATTTTTAATGACAAAACTAAGGTCTAGACTAGGGATTATCAACCAGAAGGGAATTTCATAGTTTCAGGAAGGGGGGTGTGGTCAGGCTTTTATTCAACTGTTAAGTATTTAGCTTTTACTTATAACCATAAAAAACTACTTTTATTCACGTTTCGGTAAATATGGACATTTTCTACATTTTTTTTTCCTTGTTTAATTTACAAAACATGTTAAAAGTCATATAAATCTAGATAAATTTATATTTTTATTTTTTCAGTTATTAAAGGAGGAGTTTGATCTTTGAGCAATGGTTAAAAGGGGGCATGGGGGAAAAGATTGGGATCCCCTGCTATAGAGACTAGAGAGGTTTATTGCAACTCTTATCAGAGCTCTTTATTTGAAAGTAAAAATTTCTTACAATGTCCTTAAAAATACTCTAGTTTTTTTAAGTTTATTAGTATACATTATAATGATAATGTAAACAATGATGCGTAGTCTTTTTGAATTTAGTTCATTAAAGATTAATGTTGCGAAAACTGTGGATTAATTTTATGTAAATGCGTGTTTTTGTATTTTTAATGGAAAAAAAATTAAATAACATTTCACAATGAAGTAATAAGATAAAAAGTGCCGTTTTCAACAATAGTTTTTTAATTTAGTTGGAAATAAAGTTTAAAAGAATCTGCTGAGTCTTCATTTATCAAATTAACTAACTGTGTTTTTTAATGTGCTAAGTGCATTAAATGGATGATTCATCGTAAACCTTTTTTTCCCTTCTCAGTTCTAAATATATTAAATATTGTAATATTGCGAATTTATGGATTTGGTAAAATAAAGTATGTTTAGTCAAATAGTATTCTAACAGAACATGCTATCAAAATATAATTCTCATGTTTTATACCTTTTATCTAACAATTCATATGAATTTATTCATACTTGTTTTAATCGTACTGTAAAGTAGAACGTTGCAGCTGTGATGTCTATTAATATATATATGGTGATATTACCATAGGTGATACTACTTATATTAGGAAGAAATAACGAAAACAATTTTTTGAATTAACTTTACTACATTACATTTTGTTAAATTTACTATTTTTTGTTATGTTACTACTTTATTACATTACATTTTGTTACATTTACTATGTTTCTTGTTGCAATAATTTTCTGGTTCAGCTTTTATGTATTTAATATTTATTTGGCTACCATATTGGTGTTTATTATTTTTAAGTTATTGTAAACTGTACTAGAATACTATCTTAATTTATACTAGTTTCTGCCTTGATAGTTAGATATTATTTTCCCGTAGAACAGTACCTATATGTCATAACACTGAAAATGATTTCACATGTAAGACACAAGGCTCGTAAGCTATATGGGAAAGAAAGACGAGAAGCTTTAAGCGCTTCTTTCATTTTTACCTCACGTGACGTTTCGGCGTTTCAGGAAAGCAAAATAATTATTAGTTTTTATTGAACAGTAGCTTACTTTTAAAATGCATAATTTTCATCATGCAAACTATTGTAACAAAGCCTATGTGTTTCATTGTATTAAGGATACAAAGTGTTATCTTTATGTACCAGTTTAAATACATATAATAAAATTCGAGAATTCTGTGTTTAAATTAAAACGTATTTTTTTAAGATCTGTATCAACACTTCTGAAATTAATTTCCTTTTCAGCGTCCGCGTTTATTGCTTACTAAACATGCGAGCGCATATTTCATTTACCAGGATATTTGTTCTCGTTGCATATGTAACAGCTTCTTTTGGCGATTCAGATTTGTCAAAGAAGACTAGAAGTTTTTCTACAGTATATTTGGCAGCACTATGGGCTAGATGAATACTAATTTCCATAACTCCTTAAATGTTTAACCTTAATACGAGCCAATTTTCTCTTTCTCCATGAGAACAAGCACTAAATCAACACACCAATACTCTAGCAGCTCTAAAGTACTTTACTACAGTTATTTTTTACCTGATAGAAAAGGATGTGAATATTTGAATAATTAAGAAAGCAAGTGAAATTTTTAAATCTGTCAGCCAGAAAGCATTAATTCAAAACCATTTCTATCAAAAGCGTTGCATATGAAATAGACATTTCGTTGACAAGAAGGCATAATAAAATTTAACAAAGAACGCAGTAACAACTGCAGGTGATTTCAGAGTATGTATTTAATTTCAGATATAAAGAATATCGTATTTCTAAATAACAATTCGTTTGGTAGAAAGATAAATTTATTAATGAAATCAATCTTCTTGCAACCTGAAAAAGTACATTTTTGATAGTGATTTGAGGAAATTATAGTGTTAATGCTTTCTGTTAAATGCTTTCGGCACTCTCTTTTAAATAAAACTCTATGTCTTTTCAAAAAGTGCAGATTTAATTCATTCATATTATAAGAATCGTCATTCATTAAGCGAAAAAGTATTTGCTCCAAGATTCCCTTACATAACATTCTTCGTGACTACTTTGACGTATTTCATGGGGAATTCATCAATGAATAATGCCATTCCATCTGACGTAACCTAATGAATGAATGAAAAGTGAGCATAAACGATAAAGGTATTTTTATCTCACTACCTTGACCTATGCATTACTTCAATGGTTTTATTTTTAGAATAATAGCATTTAGATTGAAAATCATTTATAGTTCCTCTTGAGCTACGCTGAAGCAGTCCAAAAGATTTTTAACGAAAATCTTCCCATTCATTATATATTGATTTAAACATAATTTTTTACTTTTCAACATTTAAATTAAATATACTTTAAACAGCATTTTCAAGAATGGCCAGGGATGCAAAATAATACAAAAGATTTTCATAAGGTATTTCATAACATGTTCAATAATTTAATCCCAAATTTAGAAACATAAAACACCTACTTGCTATTAAGAAACATAAAATTGTAAAAATACTATTACGATATTAATGCCTTTTCTTAGGCATTAATATTGTATTTTATGAACTCCTTTCTAACTGCATCTAACTCCCCAAAATGATAAAAGAATTAAAAAAATAAGATACTTCTTAATGTTTTAGCTGTTACTGATAAATTTTCAATAAATATTTAGAGCAGCTTCCCTGAAAATATTTTAAAGGCCTGTAACTTTATACAAATACATAAATTTATGTAGTGTAAAATAGGCATTGGAAGTTACCAAATGTTACAGAATTATGTTTTGGGAATGCATTTAAAATGTATTCAGTAGCAGAGGTAATATTACTTATGAATATTTCCTATTGCAGTATGAATTTATTTTGCAGAAAACGGTCGTAAGATCTCTGACAACTGAATTGCCTTGATATTTTTCATTCACAAAAGTAGTGTCTCTTAACATAGACAGAAGAGGCTTCAAAAGCTGTGTTTACTATCTTATAAAATGCTTAAGATTTCTATCCCTTGATGAATATATTTAATTTATAAAGTATTTTCTCCCTCCTTTCCGCATGCCTTCGTGCTGTAAATGAAAGCATAATCGATCGACGCGTGTTCAAGTGTTCCAGGGTTCGAGACCCGCAGAGGGCGTTGCATATATTTCCTGTCTCTTCCTAAAAAAAACCTAATTATAAATTTATTTCTACTTCTTGAAGACGTAATTTTTCTGAAAATATTTGTATTAAGGATATTTATTGTTGGCATCATTTTCCAAATCTATTAGCAATAATACATAGCGTTCTTAGGAAGAAAATAAAAGAAACGGTAAAGAAGGAAAATCCTCTCTCTTTATTTATTTTTCCTTTAATGTCTTTTACACGTTAAAATTTCGCGGTGAAACGAAGTTCCTTATTTTGTCCGATATTATTATTTAGGAATGAAAAGAATTAAAAACTTGACCTCTGCTTTACTATGCTCAGTTACGTCCGCTATTCTAATATTCTTATAGTTTCTCACTCTGTCCCAATCAATGAAAAACGTACAATACATTAAAAAACATATGTCGTAGCCACATGTTAAACGTAATATCTGAACAAGCTAGACAGACGAGAGAAGGAGCTTTACTCGATTTATTAAATTCCAACTATGAGCATTAAAGTTAAAGTAGCCAAAAACAGGATTTTAATTATTGCTAATTTGCTAATCACATCTGACATCTTTCTGCTTAACATTTGAGTATCCTTTCCCATTTATACACTAATTGTGATTCATATTTGAACTCATAATTCCTAATTTATAATTGTAAACTGGATTTTCTATCTGAAGCGAACAATTTGCCAATGAATTAGAATTAAAAATCTGCAATAAATCTTTTCTAATCTTCTCAATTTAAACTGCACGTGGTTCTCAATAAAAGAGTTTTAAAATTAATTGAAAAAAATTATACTAAGAATCCTACCCCAGGTATATTAAATCTTTTAATATTGCAGGCTAAAATTAAAACAGTATTGTATAATCCTCATGTACTTTGTCATGACCGATTAAAAAAGAAAAATAACCGTTACTTAGATCGATGGTAAATAAAACGGATATTTTTATCAAACACAAGTGGTAGACAATTTTCATGTGATAAAAGAAAATTTATTGATCATTAAAATTTTCTATGAAATAAAGACAGTTTTAACTAGAGCTTTGAGAATCATTCTGTTTCTTAATCGATTTATGGGAACAGTTAAAATGTCTGAGGTATTTTAGACTTTTATCTGCCTTCATAAGTTTTAAGACAACAATTTCAACATCTGTGTTCGAATACATTTTGAGCAATAATTGTGCAAATCATCTCAAATTATTCACGATGTGTTAATGAATAGCTAATTAATAACTTGGATAATGAAATGCAAGCAATTTAGTAGAAATCTATGGCACTATTTAAAGTTATGAATGTTTGTTTTGTAATATTCATTTGCTTATCAAAGTACCTAGAACTGAAGTCACAAAAGTCCTGAAGATCCTCCCTTCTTAATAAACTTAATACATTCCACTTGAGACATTCTACATGTCAATTTTCATTTCAATTAGAAATGCATTATGCACCATGTAGACTGCAATCAATAACAGTGTGACGCAAGCTCCTTAAAAATATCAATATCTAATACTTCTAATTTTTTTTTTGTTTAAGAGTCTACTTGTTTATTTCTAAACCACACACTACGTACTCCGGAAATCAACACATTTGAGTACTAATTAATTTTCCGATGAAATGTTAATAAACTCACACGAATAATATTTCGGTAGTCTATTATTACAAGAACAGAAAATTAATCTTTGCTGTATAAATGTCATGTTACTTGTATTAGCACTAATCTTTTATTTATTATTCAAAATGATTTTATATGTCAAACCTTTAGTAAACTTGGCGCTTTGAGATAACAACCTAACTTCGGAAACATATCTAGGGCCTAAAATTATGAATTTCATATGAACCACTTGAAGATGAGTAGAAAATGTGATCTCGTGATCTATTGTTAGAAGAAAGTGTAATTTTCTCTGCTTATTTTACGATTTTTAAAATTATTCTATACTAGCTAAATGAAAGTTGAAAGTTTTTATGCAGTTAAGAATCAGTGTTTCTCAAAATCAGTTATAAAACTATACAAATAAACTATATTTTAATTTGTTCCCAGTTGGACAGACTAATTTATCATCTTAATCTTCATTTAAAACTGCTTTTATCATTTGAATCTAATAGGAAAATATGCAAATTAATGACCTTCCCAATACTGAGTAACTAAAAAAAGACGATCTTAGGTTTATAACAGTTTATAAAGGCTAGTCTTCTTAGGGATCATACGTTACAGACTTCAAAAAGGCTATTGAAGGATTATCTTCTATCCTTAAGAAACAAAACAAAAGTAGTAAATGCAGTTAAGAATCAGTGTTTCTCAAAATCAGTTATAAAACTATAGAAATAAACTGTATTTTAATTTGTCCCCAGTTGGACAGACTAATTTATCACCTTAAATCTTCATTTAAAACTGCTTTTATCATTTGAATCTAATGGAAAAATATGAAAATTAGTGACCTTCTCAATACTGAGTAACTAAAAAAAGACGATCTTATAACAGTTTATACGAGGTTTATAACAGTTTATAAAGGTCTAGTTTTCTTATGGATCATACGTTACAGACTTCAAAAAGGCTATTGAAAGATTATCTTCTAGCCTTGTGAAACAAAAGTCAGAAGAAGGGTGTATAAGACCCCTTTGTTCGAAAAGGAAATTAAAAATGGCCCAATTTGGGTTTACACAAGCCAAGCACTTCTTGCCTAACAGAAATATAAAACGCGGAACAGTTTCAAATGTGGTAGATTAGCCTAATGGCTCACAGAATAATCTAATACGCAGAAAGGCTCTGGTTTAAAGAAAAAACCGGTGAGACAAGCCAAATGGCTAGAAGCACTCAACGCCACAGAAACAAATCGCTAAATCACGGCAAAACGTGGCTTGGAATAAGCAGACACGTTCTAACAATAATTTCCTAAACTCTTGCTTAAATAGCTCTTCATTCTACCTTAATTTAAATAAACGCTCGATATCTCATTTACATTCTGGCATGAAAAGCATGGATGAAAAGAGAGTGATAGTAAAATACTAAAAATTAAAAATTAGTTAAAAGTAAATAGATAAACCTCAAGTTAAAAATTCACTTTTAAGATTGCGCATAAGAATTTAGAAACTAATGCAAAATATCCAGTATTATCTTAATACAGAATTATTTAATTGCAGTTATGGTAGTTACGTTTTTTATCTAATTTTAGATAACATAAGACGGTGTTAAAATATCTCTCTTGTATATAAATCACGTGAAGAAGCTTCTTTAAAGCACTAAAAATATGAAATCAATCAAAATCACTGGTAGTATAATACAGCTTCACAAATTCTTTAGTTCCTTCTATATTTTTTTTAAGATTTATGTAGTGAGCATCGAATTAGTTTTGCTTTCTAAATAGACTCGATATCACTGTTCCTGATCAGGAAGTTTGCAGAAATTGATTAATAATTGCATTTGGGTTGTAAACTCAAACATAGGAACATAATTACTCGCCAACGAAGTTCCCAAACTCTTTCTTCAGAATCAATGAATTTCTTGAAATCTTAAAAGTTTCGATAGAAATCAATATATTTCGTGTCTCCTTTGCATTTTAAATCAGATGCCATATTCTCATTAAGGAAAGACCCGATTATTAGCAATGAATTTTAATGTGAAGGGAAAATCTTTTACCAGAAGTCATGAATGAGCAGGATATTTTAACAGAATTTTCTACTGTTCTAAAATTGGCGCATGTAGTTTAGAAATTTTATAAATGAATATTTAATAAATTGTGTCGCCATGACATTCTCAAGAAAATGCGCCTGAAACTTTTTATAATTAGTAGATGTAAAACTAATTAGGATTTCGAGATTGACATAGAGCGTTTTTAGAAAACTGTTATTTTGTGTTTAGTTTGAACCATTTCTGTTTTGTTAACAGCTTCTATACTTTGTTTTTAGCACGTTTCATTTATTTTCAATTCGAATAATTTAAATATACATCCAATTCAACCCCTTTAGTCTAAAGACGTTTTTGTTTGCGTTGAATATAAACTATTTACTTTATTTTACACTTCCCTTTAAAGGAAATAATTGCTATAGAAAATACGCAAATTAAAAGAATACTGCGTTGGATATTAAAAAAAAACGTTTCCACTTTTTATATTTTTGGAAATAATTTAAAACATATTTAGAATTATAGGGTTTATTAAGCCACCTAGCTGTTACAAAGATACCTGTACTTATTCTAAAGTACTGAACTATTCTGTAAGTATCTAGATGCGTGCAGTGAAAGAAACAAGAAACATCACTCTTCTTAGTTCCTTCTTATTTATACATTAGAAAATGATGTTTCATTCGCGTGATTGAAATGGTTCCTAAATTTTGATTCTATCGCTGACCCCGCCATACAAGTGTCTTGTAAAATCTCAGGTTTTCTTTCTTATTCAGCAAATGTTAAATTCCTTGCAAAACAATTATTACTTATTCTTTCACTGTGTTTTATTTATTAAGCTACTTAATTATAATTAATACGTTGTTTTGTAAACTCTTTCAGACAGGACTAAAACAAACATATGATTAATTCGAACCCAGGAACACCTAAGATAACATGCTAACTTCCTTTTGATAGACTGCTGAACGACTGCTTATGTCTTTTATGTTCACTATCACTACATAATCAGACATATAAATTCAGGAAATAAAATTATATATAAATTTTACATGACTGATGACGTAGTGATAGTGAACAGAGAAGACATAAGCAGTCGTTGTGGCAGTTGTGTGTTCAACGTATTATTATTGTTAATAGAACTCTCCTTAATACATACGGACACAGCTAATCTAGTTCAACGCATGCATCCGTTCTTTGGCAAATCCTTCTTACTGAAGGATTTCTCAGTAAGCCAGAAAGTAAGCATTTAAAGCGGCCACAACAAGGTTGCAAGCCAGAAGAGAAGAAATGCGTAGATCATAGCTTATCAGATGTGGTAGGACTGGTTCAGTTTTGGTCCAACTTCATTCTAATTGGTTGCTTAAGATTTTAGTCAGAAAAATTCAGCATTAACTGAAGCATTACAAATGTATCATTAGAGTATCGTATAAAGAGGATTAATTTTTAAAATGATGCAGCTTGTAGCTTAGGAAACTTGATTATAACCAGTTACTATTTTTAGGCTAGAAAGGGAAATAACCAAATTAAATAGGAGCAAAAGACTATTGAAAATTAAGTTATTTTGTTTTACATATTTTTATCTTATATCTATATCTATATATAGATATAAGATATGCGCGTGCGCAGAAATCCTAATCATTTGCATATTACATCGCGGTATACACATGATTCTAGTTTCCTGCTGTTTGAGTTGTAGGGTTTATTATTATTTTAACTAACATTTATTTTAAGTTAATATTCCTTTCCTGTTTAGCCTTCTTTTTCCCCTAGAAATGCCCGTGCCAGAGTATGTAAATTTTAGTAGCACTCGCAGTTTATTCAAATTTAGCGGAAGCTACTTGAATTAAATAGTAGACGAAACCAGAGTGTGAGAGTCTTGTTTTGAAGATACGCTGGAGATATTGCTCGGTAGAATTTAGATCAGCGCGTATCAGTCTGTGTGCCTACCTTTTCAAAAGTGCTAATTTTCAACTATTTAATCAGAAATCTTGCTGAAATCTCAGCGGTAATTGAAAACGCGGTTAGTTTAGGATCTCAGAGCCTCGTCGGTAGTGATATTTGTTTATCTAATCATTACTTTTAGTTTTACATTTTGGTTCAGTTTACCGCCGAGTTGGCGCAGTTTGTGAGCGTCAAGTAGACGCATCTGTCATTTTAAAGATAAAAAATAAAAAGGGTTCTAACCCCTTCTTACGTTTCTGTGTATATGTACACATAGCCACAATCATTACTCCAGTTTCTGACAAGTTGGGCCAGCGAGATCTTACAGAGTGTATCCTTCAAGGTGTTGCATTTTGAATGGTCAACAGTTTATTAACTGGAATTTTATTTCTGTAAGGATCATACAGAATTTTATTTTTTTACTCCTTGAAAGACAGTGCCAATGTAGTTTTCATAAAATCATCTGCCTTATTAAGAGAAATTTCATAGCTGAAACTACATCTCTCAGATAAATGCTTACAGAAATAATATCTGTAGTCACCCATTTTGAAACGCTATGTATACTCGAATTATTAAGTGTCTCAGGTATATTCCGACACCTACCAGCGGCCGAGCGGTAAAGTCACTGAATATTAGTAATGCTTTCCGGGGTTCGAATGTCGGAGAACGCGCTGACTGCACGGACAATTTCGTGATTTTTCTCATGCGTAACGTGAAAGCGAGACATTTTACCTTAAAACCTCGCTCCACGAAACCCTCCCTTCCTCTTGGGCAGATAGCCCGAGAGCGTTTTGCCGCAATCTCTGTATGAAACCATAATATAATGAACTTAAATAAATCAAACCAGGTATTTTCCATCTTTAAGCAAATGATAATTTATTTCTAAACGCAAGGTTACATTTATGTAATAATGTCTGCCATGTGTTTCTAGGCCAAAAACAACACAAATAAAATTGAGAGATGTTATAATTTTGATGTTATAAGCATTAACTTCGAAATTTAAGGTTAGTTTTCTTTGTTTTCTTTCAAGCGCTACCGATAAAGACTATAATTAAAATTTCAGTTAATTGTATTGTTTTTTATTGCCATTATTTGAAGAGTTTGGCAAGATTTTTTATACTCTTAACGTTTTCAGCTTTCTCCAATTTTGTAAATGTTTTAGTCATTATCTTTCTAAATATCTACACAAAAAGTCTACATTAAGAATTATTTATCTTTCTTTCACTTTGTAGAAAAAATTCTTTTATTTTAATGCATATTACAGTTTTCTTCTTTTTTTAGAAATCTGCATATTTATTTATAAGACATATTATTTAAAAATATTTAGCATTCTGCATGAAATAATGTACTTATCGTTCTTTTAAATTTATTATCCAAGTACTCAGGACATCATCCTCATTCAGTAAGTAATTTATTTAAGATGCTTCTGTACAGTCATAAATCTCTTTCACCATGTATATACATGGAGATTCTTTGAGTCTGTATTACATATTTATTTTACTTATGTACTAACCGTTAAATTACTCCAGTACTAACCGTTAAATCCAGTACTAACCGTTAAATTGTAAGAATCCAGTAGATCTTGTGTATGAGTATCACAAATCCTACCCACCTCGGGTGGTATATTGTTCGCGGATGCTGACTACAGGCGCCGTTGCGGGTTTGAGTACAGCACTAGGGGAGATTTATAAATGTAATTTCTTTGAAGCTGGAGGGATTTAAAAACTTTCGCGCTTTAATACCTCTCTCAATAGAAATTTATGATAGAGAAAGAAAAGTAGGAGACCTTCTGATTTCTTTCTTTCAGATGTCCTCAGCAAAGCTTAGTGGATCCTGAGCAAGTGAGCATCCTAAGCCCTATCTAAATTAAATAATCGAAATCTGGATGCTAATTAACTGATATCGTTAAGTGCTTTTTATTCTTCTAATATTTCCTTAAAAGTAACGCCTTCTAATTTTTACTTCAAAATTTCTAAGGTAGAGTATTGATAAATGTTTTCGTAACGTATTATAAAAAAAGCAATCAACCGTTCTGATATAATTTAGCATAACATGACGCTTCCTTTGATAACTTCTTCTCCAAAGTAGTGGTAAGCCAAATATGAGAAATATCAAGAATAAACGGATAAAACCTTTGCTTACGGTTCTAAAGTATTAATTAATGTTTTGTCTTACTACATTATTTTCAATTAATATCAAAATTTGAAACCTGAAATTACTAATTTTTGCTTCGTTTTTCTTCGTTGTTTTGCTCTTATGTGACATAATTTCGGATTTGTACAACTTGCCGTCCTAGTGGCAATGAATTTTCATTTGCGGCGTCAAAGCGCGAATCATTTTTTAAAGATAGTCACAATGTTGAAAGGTGTGAAATTTAGATTTCTTTCCTAGTTTCAATATTTGTTTCTGTAATATTTTTCAGTACAATAATAATAATAAGTATGCAATAATTAGTAACAATAAGTGTGCAATGGTATAATTATGTTATTGTTTATGTATATATGAAATAAGTATGCAGAAGTAAGTATGTTTACACGAGGACATGAATACTAGAATGCTAAGACTACGGCAAGATGTAATTCTCTTAAAGAATCACACTATCAGCTCAGAATAGGAGACCAAAGTCAATATCCACAGAACCCATGCATCAAACTGATTTGCAGAGATTTATACTATAAAAGCAGGAACGTCGTATCTAACATATATCTGCACAGATAGCTCCAAAAAGGATACATGCACAGTCTGTGCATTCTCTGGTTATTCAAAAAATATCAGACAGTGTACAACTGGAATGCTAAATTACAGTCAATTAACTCTGCATTTCAGTCAGAGTTGATGGCTGTTAGGCGAACAGCTAAATTGGGACTAGCACATCGAACACAAACAATAATCAACTCAAATCGTTTCTCTAGTATTTTGGCCATAACAGGTACGAAAAACCAAAACAGAATCGTACATGACATTCGCTGTCTCATTGCACACAAGGAAAGAAAGAATAAGCTGAGATAGGTCCAAGCCCACTTCGGAATAGAAGGAAATGAGCTCACGAATAAACTAACCAAAGCCGCATCAGTACATCCTAGAACGCATTACATCTATATTCCAAATCCAGTCTTTCACCTCAAGAACAAGATCAGTGTTCAGATCATATTGGAATGACAAGAGAATTGAGATACTACGAATGTAAGTTGACTGACCTATAAATATTTTCTGAAAGTCTCCACAGAAATCAAGACTAACTGTGGCTATGCCACACTGGTATACACAGGTCATTATTCCACCCCTGTATGCCTTTCTGCTTTGCAGATTTGGCAAAAGTGAAAGGACATGTGCTGATGCGGTTTCAAGAACGACCTCAACCACTACCTGTACAACTGTCCCATGACGGCAAAGCTGCATACATCAAAACCATCAACAAATAATGAACGAAAATGGTGCAGAATTTCTTCCGGACAATCATGGATCTCTAAATAGAGCGATACAGATGATTAAATACATAAATGATAATTCTGATGAGTTGTAACGCCTATCAAGACTGAAAAGACCGTAAGCATTAAAGACTATAAATACTGCAAACATCAGTTCTGTAATAAATATAAAACGTTTTAATAATTGTAGCCCCTAATAACATATTTTTTACTTTGTTCAAAATTGAAATATAAAGACACAGCTCCAAATTCCATCTTCCGAAACGACAGCTGTTAAAACTCCATTATAAACATTTGTGAAATTCTGTTTTCAAGATTTGTAAAATTCCAGTGTCTACAAGTTCCATTTCCACATAATGTACGCGGAACTGGATCTGTAAAGTTTTATTGAAATTCTACTAAATATTCAGAAATAAATGCCCGATTGTCTTGCCTACTAATCCTGCCTTTGCGCTTTAGTTGGCAAAAGTAGAGAACAATATAAGCATGAACTGAGGCCTGATAATAGAACAGGAAACATGTATTATATAACACTACAATCATGGTACTACCTTAATAAGAATATAAACAGCATAGAATAAATCGTAATGCTAAGCATATATAAAATTGAGCGATGCAACTGTGCTACAACGAATGATGCAGGTGATGATAGTGAGAATATTCTCTGTTCCAGGTGAGTTAGTTTGATCTTTTAGTCTGTTGACATCAAGAGTGGATCTTTTGCATATTTATAGATACGTCTAATTGCAAATTGGGTTGCTGGAAATATTATTGTCAACTTGCAGCAAATTGTTTACGTAGACGAAGACTTATCTTTCCACTATTCTCTACAAAGCAAGAATTTGACTAATTTCGTTACCATTACGCCCCTGTTATGTCAAAAATATAAAGATAACGATGATTGTAAAGGTACCGCATTATGTATAATAGATTACTTTTATACAGAAACTAACAGCGATTAATTCTATTTTAACAGATATTAAGGTAGTTTTACTAGAGTATAGTTTGTGCTTTTTAAACTAACATAAATTTAAACATATTATAATTATAATTCAGATTTAGAAGAATTAAACTCATTTCTGATCACAATACTTAAACAGAATAATATGTCCAACCTTAGAGTATGGAAACGTTCTTTAGGCAGAGCAGAATCTGAGAATACTTTACAGCTTCTGGCACGCTAATAGAAGAAAAAACAATTACTTCCGAGATTTGAAGTCTTCGTGGTATCGTTAACGGCCTAGTGAGGCTTCTCCGACTTAAAGAAAAGTTTGCCGTAGCTAGCATACGACTTCCTCTTTCTAAGCTTTCTATGGCAAAAATAAATGGCCATACCAAGCTTTCGCATTAACATGGCTAGAATAAACAGGAAATTTAAATGGAAGTTTTATTAGCTTTCGATCCATTCCTTACTTAAAAAAGTGTTAACGGTTTGCTTTTAAGAACGAGAAGTAAGTTTGTTTTATGGTTTAAAATCTGTTATAGAAGCGAAGGTATTCAGCGTCCCGTGTCCGTTTATAGCAATAAAATCTTTCTCCTTATTTAGATTTTCAATTTTAATACAATATTTAACCATCTTGAAGCCATATGAGGGAAAATACCAATAATTACTTGAAACATAATTTCCGCTTTAGAGCAGATATCGTGGTCAAATCCGTTATTTCTTTCAAACATAATAAAGATTTTATTTATAAAATTTCCTCATATTTTACTGCGGTGCCTTGACTTACAGATATGTGCGTATGCAGATTACAGACATGGAAGTTGACGCATGAATTCGAACAGAATGGCAAAAATCCAGCACTTGTAAAACAAATGCATCATGATGTATTGAAAAGCTAAACATTAAAAATATTTGACACAGCATTTATGTAAATAACGTTGTTTAAAAATAGCGGAAACATTGAAGATGACAACCAAATAAATTCGAAGAATAGTATAAAAATTAGCTGTGGAACAAAATTTGTCTGGCATTCACACAGATTCGTTTACTCAGAATCTAATATCATTCATACCAACTATAGAATTCACTAAGAAAGAATATTTCTAGGTAACGTTGTAGAGACATTAGGTTAATTTCGAAGCAGGAGTCATGAAAAATATGCAAGGCCTTCGCCGGGAATCGAACCACGGACCTCTGAAATACCGGCTCAGTGTGCTGACCGTTACACCACGAAGGCACGCTAAGAATGTGGGAGATATACCTTATAACGTATGGTATAATACATTTTGTATGCTATCTGCTGAGAATGACTGCTATATATAATGTACGAAACGTTTCTGCTAAGAGAACGAAACCTGTATTTGTATTATGAAAAGCAAGAAAGGCAGTTTATCTAATTTTTTACTTGGACTTAAAGTACAAAAATTTCGTTTAACTGGCTACGTAACCTAAATTATTTGTTATGAAAGATAAATGTATATTATAAATAATGTATTTACCTTCTTTCGAGATAGAATGGATAAACACATTTGCCATTTTTTCCCAAGTAAATTCATCGGAAAAGTCATTTATTGCACAGTTTATGTAATTCATGTTACAGCAAAAATTGCAGAAATTCAATCACTGTTTTTCGTCAAGCTACTTGAAATTGTTCCAAAAGCTGAAGTTTAAAATTTGTTTACATATCATATTGTGGCGTGACAAAGTGCTAAAATAGTTCTGTTAGAAAGTTTTCGGTGACATGCTGCAAAGGTTATTTGGAATTATATTGTGATAATCGACTAGAAAATTTCATTTATTTACCTGTTGAATTTATGCTTGTAAAAAAGCTCAAGAATATAAGCATACAGAATAATATGCATTTTATAAATGCGATTTGACTAAGCTGTCGATGAATCAAATTAACATTTGGAATTTTATTACAGGGCCGTATTTTTAGAACAATAGGGATCTGCGCTAAAGCTGCAGTAAAAATTACCAAGTCGGATTTTACTTCATACTAAATGTACACTGCGAAAAAAAAAGGGGGGAGACCGTTCTATATCTCCCGTTCTAGTGGGCAGATTGACGAAATTCAAACTGCTTTTTCCATGTCTCGAAAGCGCGACTTATATATTAGATTTATATTTAGCTTTGTTCTCATATAGGTATTTTGACACAAAATCGGACTGAAAATTTCTGAAATAACATGCCATTTTGTATTCCATATTTCGATTCTATGACTCAAATTATGCCTAATTATTAAATTTTGTAAAATTTGGTGCGAAATTTACGGAGATTCAAAAATTTAAATTGGCGAATTTTATTTTCAATTTGAGCCAATAATAATTCAATTGGCGAACTTCTTAATATGTGGCAACCTATTTTCCTTCCCTTCCATTGTTCAGAGGAGGGAAAAAAAGTCACATCGTTGTTGCCTTTTTGCATTGTGGATGAGAGAAAAAAATGTCACCATCATTCTACTTTCAAATAATTTTAACAAAGTGCATAAACCACATTTTCGTTATTATGGATTTCAGCAAATATGTCAAATTTCAAAACGCGCCAATATATAAATTCACGTATATCTTCAGAAATTTTGAATAAAAAGCTCTAATGTTTTGCAGGTATGCTTAGAAATGCATCTAATTTAAGATGATTGTAAAAATTTCATAGGTTATAATTCAAAACATTTTTCCAAAAATTTATAAAAATTATTTAAAAATACAAATGTTAAAAATAAATCATAAAGAATGGGAGAATTTTATTTGGAATGAACCTAAATTTCGAAATGTGTAAGAAGGAATCAAATAAGTTTCATAAAAAAAGAGAGATTAATAAATACATATCAAATTGAATTAACATTGAGGAACTAAAATTTTGAGAGCTAATTTTTTGAAAATTATTCGTGTGATTTTTACAAGTTACGCTTTGGATATTTGGCATGATTTGAGTCGTAGACTCGAAATATGGAAAACAAATTGTCATGTCATTTCAGAAAAAGTCCGATTTTTTATCAAAGTACCCATATTTTAACAATGCAATATATAAATCTAATACATACTCTAAGTCACGCTTTCGAGACGTGAAAAATGCAGTTTGAATTTCGTGAATTGGCCCAGTAGAACGGGAGAAATAGAACTGTCCAATTTTTTTTTTTTGCGCAGTGTACATTATTTTAATCTACGCAGAAAAGATATTTTCTTTACTTTCGTAGTAAACCGCTCCAAAAATTATTTAAATATCATTTTTGTTGACGCAAAATAAGTAAATACAGTATCCGATTTTAAATCTTGATTTATCTGTATGAATGTTCTGCTCACATGACGATCTTTTACGCTTTCACTTCTTCGAGGATTTGCCATCGAACCTTCTTAACTGCATCGGGCGCGTTACAGGAATTTTTGCTTGTGACAGCTATATTGCTAAGTGTTATGAAAACGTCATTTCATTCGAAATGTGTTGTGAACTGTGATAATAAATCACATCAGTTTGGATCTTTTACAATCATAAGCCCAAGTAGTCTTTTTGTTTACTATACATTTTAAAAGGAAGGTAAAAGACCTGTATTTTTTTCCGTTTCTGCTTTTTCTTCTGTTTTGTTTGCTTTCTTTCCTTAAAAACGCTCTTATTATTATCCCCAAAATGCAGATCAGTTGTAAAATTAATTACATATTATCCATTTGCTTCACACTTAAAAGAAATTCAGTACTGAAAATTTTAAGTGTAATTATTTCTAAAAATTAAGGTCCGACGCGTTGTGCGTGATTACTTCGCTTACGTATTTTTACTCTATTAAAATTTAACACTTAAACGAAATTCTCAAACTTTTACATTGAACGTTAATTAATTTGAATTTTGACACTTTTGTGTCACTTCAATATAGGTAAGTGAAAGTAACAACAAAGAGAGAATTTGTATGTATGAAAATTCTGGAAAGAAAAATAAATAGAATAACATCTGAAAGTTACACTTGGAATAAGAACTTTTCTAAATATTTAACGAAAGAGGAGATATTTTTATTTGCAGATACTGAAACAAGGCTTACAGAATTAACAACGAAATCCATTCATAGTTTGAGACGTGGTATATTCATTATTCTTCTCAGAAACCTTTCGGGATTTTTACATATTCTTTGGGGAGTTGAAACGTTTCTCTGAAAGATAATTCACGAATATTTTCTTGCGTACTTGACCAGAATCATTTATTGTTAGTGAGGTATTTGTCGTTATAAGGAAATAACAAAAACTTAACTTTATGTGTGACGATGTAGTAGTGTAAGAAACAGCGTGGAGAAAACTTTATGGTGGTATTTGGTTTCAAGAGCTACGGAGAAAAAGAGATAGTTAAGTCATTAAAGATATACTTTTAGAGCATTTATTGGCAGATGGATAGCAAATTAAAAAGTATGCAGAATGTCAAACACAATTACAATAGCTTTCATCGTTTTAAAATTTTGCATTTTTTCAAATTATTGAATAAATTTGGAGGAAGGGAGGAACGTTATTTATAAACATCTATTATCAAACGCTTAACAGCATACTGACACCGGATGGTTACGTAAATTTCACTTCACGTATAGATATAAATAAATACGTACATACAAAGGAATTGCCTGATAAAGTTGGAAAGGTGAATTAAAAAAATGTTATCTAAAGTTAGTGTTATCTTAAATTACTCAAAACAAATAATAAAGCTTTCATATAATATTGAGAACCTTTTACAGTAAAACGGTTACCAATTTCTAAACCTTTTCAAAAAGGCTTAAAATAAGCAAGTTAAAGCAATATTTAACTTTCTTTCTCTACAACTTGTGGTGTAGAGAAGAGAAGAAATAATGGATATGCAATGCTGAACAAGTACTACAGAAGCGTATGCTCATTTGAATTAGGTTGGCAACTAAATTTCCTCCTTTTTTAAAAAAAAGTTTTAAAGTTTATTTTTTATAAATGTATTCTCGTTTGACTTTTTTCATACGTTCAAAAGGTTTTCAATACCTCGTTGATAGAAATCACCTGGTGTAGACTCGAAAAAGGCATTCAGTCGAGCTCTCAGTTTAATCGCTCTTCACCGAACTCAACTAGACGGTCAGAACGAGGTGCGTCTTTAAGATCAAAACTTCCTTTTCTAAACTTGGCATAAAAGTCACGAGCGATGCTTTCAGCTATACCACCCACTCCATACACAGTACCAATGTTGCGAGAAGCTTCTGCGGCCTTAGAACCTTGATTATAAGAAAAAAGAAGAAGGAGGTGTCGAAAATGCTCATTTTTTTCAACTTGACATTCTATTTTAACAATCTGTAAAGCAACAGAAATTTATCTTAAAAAATAGATTCCAGTAGAACAAAATATTCTCATTCAAATGACTTAAAACATTTAATGGCATTTGAAATGTTACAATGTAAAAAAAAGGCGGGAACTTAGTTGCCAGCCTAATATATATATATATCCTAATATATATCCATGTACACGATAAAATATTTACTAAATAGTATATTAATAAACTGCATTCGGAATAATAAAATTTTTGTAACTACATCTTTTTCATCAGTTTCTAAAGATTAGAAATTTCCAAAATGTAATTCATGATTTTGTTGGTACTTGAGGTATTTTTCCCATCTTCTTAGCATGCCTTTGTGTCTGTTGCGGTCAGCACACTCGGTACGAATACGAGAGGTCCGAGGTTCGAGTGCCGGGGAGGGAATTGCTCATTTTTCATGTCTTCTGCTTTAAAACGTCCTAATGACTCTGTTGGGTATTTTGCATAAAGTTAATTATAAATTAACTCTTTGCTATTATTCATTACTGTAGACATGCATATAATGATTAGTTGATAACATCATATCTGCTATATGAGTATTTTACCAACAGGAGTGAGGTTTCACATGGCCAGTCTCTAAATAATCCGCATTCGATGATCACGTGTGAAGAAATATATTCAATCTTTTAAGTTACATGGAACATGTCACTTACAATCAACATATGCCGTCAAGAATGTGCATATGCTTAGATGAATTAAATTTCTTAGGTATATAAGATTGCTCAGGTAAGCAAAATTCAAGAGCTGACAACTGCTCAAGAGCTGAATACTAATATGACTGTTACTAATTGACCAAATTCAATATTTGACTCTGTGAAAAGACATAAATACATTCTGAGAGAGTATTAATTTTATCTTTATATATGCTCTGATATTTTAAATTTTGTCAGTTATTAATAATCCTTAATTAATTAAACTGTATTTTTCCTAAAAACATTGCTTGCGGTATTAAGACATAACTGAAATCCCAGAAAATATCTTCTGGTATCCCAAAGCTACAAAAAACTGATTATTTTGATCTCATTCCCTGTATAATTTGAAGTAATGCATATGGAAGGTGCCCCAAAATAAGAACTTAATGAGCACTGAAGGATATCATTGATATTTTTCTACCAGATATAAGGGAATCATTGAAATAACTGATAAAATAAACTGTTAAGATGTGCATCGATAAATTTTAGATGAATGAATTCTAAACTTTCTTTCCCTCTAAAAGTAGGAAATCCAAGCCAATTCATTATCAGTGCCCCTGTAATGGCCACACAATTTCTCTTCAGGATTAATTGATGTTTTCTCTCGCTCTTCGACATTTTCCTTCTTTTTTCAGGGAGTTGATCCTCATCGCCATTCAAGTTAAAGCCATACTGCAATTTTTCATTTATATTATGTGACTTTGTTTATTTTTCAGATTTCATTAGTGCAGTTTCTCAAGTAAAGATTATTTTAAAAAGCAATTTTTCAGTTTAGTTCCCGGATAAAACTGAAACAAAGCTCTAATTTTTTTCTGATTATTTCACGCATAAATTGAATTAAGTTAATTCAAAACATTAGTTAAATTATTTTCAAAAAAATATTTGTTTTTGTAAATATATGTCTTCCACTATCATTTTAGCATTATCATTTAACACCATGTAATTCCTTCCTTTAAAACAATGCCTTAGAATAAATAAAATAATTGAGATGCGGTTGCTTTTTTTTCTCAGAGAAGAGAAAGCAATTAAACTTACAATAGAATAAAATATTTTGATTTATTTAATTTCTATTTTTACGCGGTAATTTGCTATAAACAAATCCATCGTGCAGATAATTTTCAGGGTATTATGTTCATGCCATATATTTCTGCAGCCTGAAAATAAATGGTTAGTTAGACAGAGTTCTGCATATTTTCACCTAAATCTGAAGAAATTAAGACCTTTCAGGGACCCATACCTTTTTTTATCTGAGTGATCGTATTTTTCACTGATCTAGAAAAATTGCTTTCGAGATAAGACTTATTACTATCAAAAGCTCTAAGCTATTTTCTTGTAGTATAATAAGGAAGTTTTCTCATTTCATAGGAATATGTCATATACCACAGTTTTAGCAGTTCAATATGTTTCGCCATTTACAGTTTTCTGCTAACATTTTCACGTTAAGATACTTATGTTTTTTAAACTCTTTTGAAGAGATAGTGACTTTAGTTTGAAATTAATTCGTGCTCAGGGTAAGTAAATAAGTTCATACGATTGTGATTTGAATAAAAGTATTACTATCATAGGTGTTTCCTCGAAAGCATTTTTGTAGTCGACAAGTTAATTTTTTGGAGATTCTTTGGAAATTTGAAGATGCTGGGATGGTTAACCTATTTAGGCTTATGTAGAAACCGTTCTGGTAAACCTATTTTATTGAAACTTGGTATCCACGTTATATGAACCACGAAGAAGCGAAATCTGCAGTAAAAATTAATAGTTTAAGTTTCTACCGACAGATGGTGTTTTTCCTGCGATGTAGAAAGTATGTTATGAAATTTTGGAGAGTTTTAAAAGGCCAGTAATAGATGCCTTAAAATAATTTTTCACCATGCCTTTACAGAAAAAGATCGAGCTTCATCGATCAAGTTGATTTACCAGAACAGCAGCAATTGTTTGGTTGCACTGCTACAGTATTGACTCTTGAAAGCTTATCGATGCTTCCGAGAAGAGTCTATGTCGAGACAGGATTTAAAAAAGTTTGCTACTAAATTTGAAGATCCTGGGAGTTGTGTGTTTTGTGAGGAAGAGGACAGAAACGGATTTCAAATGAAACTGTGGAAGAAATCAGTTTTGCTATGGTCGAAACAGCATCCGGTTCTCTGCATTCTTCTACAAGTGCTCAGATAGTGTCACTTGATTTATCTCTTCCGTGATCGACAGTATGTAAGCTTCTGTGATCAATTATAAAAGAGCATCCATACAAGATCCAAGTTCTGCATCCTGCAGACCCGGAAAAACGCACTGATTTTGTTAGCCTTCTTTTGTCCAGAATAGCTGTTGGTAATGTATGGCCTTGGGACATTTTGTGGTTGAACGAGTTGCATTTTATCCTAGACAGAGCAGTTAATATTCGATACTGCTGCACATGGGTACTGAAAATCCTAATGCTATGCATGAACGGTCTCTGCATCATGGTTACATTACTGTATGCTGCAGATTTCATTCTTGGTCCTTTTTTCTTTTAAAGGCCCTAAAAGGAGTTTTATCATAGGTGCCCATTACTGCTAATTTCGCCAGCAGCAAGTCATTCTTCACTTACAAGAACAAGAATGTTTAGAGACTACTGTCTCCATGCAAGATGTTGCACAACCTCAAATTACCAGACTCACTCGTGCTCACTTTGGAGATGATTGGGCAATTTCAAGAAGTGTTCCGACTCCCTGCCCTCCTCATTTTCTGAACTTGGAGCACTGTGACTTCTGAAAAATTGGATTCCTGAGCTATCACGTCTATGGAAGAAGCATATGGATTATGTTTCAACTGAAAGCAAACATAACACGTAATGTTGCTGCAACTGATCGAGAAACCTTTCCTGCTACTGTTGAACACACTATAACCACTATAACACGCTTTGAACACGTGATTGATGCAAATGGAATGCCCACTGAGTAAATGCTATAATTAAATAAAAGGTTTGTGTTTTCCATTTGTGCGCTATGATCTTCTTACCTGGTGGTCGAAATTTGAACTGTATTTTTTATTGCATTTTTTTGGTCCTAGTCCATATAACATACATACCAAGCTTCAACCAAATAGTTCTACGAAAACGGGATCTCTCTAAGTTTAAATAGGGTAAGTATAATTATAAATACTCAATACTTTTGCTGTCATAAAGTAATAAGACCACTTCCACCTTTTTATATCGAAATCCATTTTATACAATTCATACTTGCTTTCCATTTTGGAAATTAACTAATTACAATTTAAATATTTTGACCACTTCAAGAAAGATTATTAATCGGATTACATTGAAGTCTGTAACTGAATATCGGTAGCGGGAACATTCTTAAATCTTACAGAAACTTAGATTCGTTTTCTACTGAATTTAAGGACTAATCGATACATGTAATTTATTGTTGATAGTAATTTTTGAAATGTATGCGTTAATGGCTTCGGGTTTTTATTTCTTTAAATACTGATTTTGTTTGCTGAGGTCAACATACTCATAATTTAAAAGTTTCTTAAACTAAGGTAGAGTTTTACATGATGACAGATTTAATAATGGAGGAAAAAATTGTGTGAAAATAAACTTCTTATATAGTACCCGTTTAAAAAACATTATAATGAGTACGTTACACTTTATTTTCTTAACCCTATCCCAAACTGCAAATTGTTCAAACTATTTAAGAAAGAATTTACTGATTAAAGTCATTTTCTCACCATTTTGCCAATGCTATTAAAGGTTTTTACAAAAGATTTAGGGTAGAGCCTCTTAAATGTGTAAAGTTAAAATAATTATTTAGTAAGTACATATCTGCTAATTTTGCAAGTAAGAAAAATGGCATATTTCTGTTTTAACGAATAGAGAATATTTTACAACTAATATTTTTGTTCTATGGAGACTATACAGGAGACTATACTAGTGCGCAAAACCTGAGCAACAGATTCATTTTTTAACAACCATCAAATTATTGAAAAGGACTTTCTGCTATCGTTGCAATGAAAAGGTAAAACAGTAGAAAGATGATGCATATGCAAATATAAGCACCATGATGTCAGAGGGTACGTCTGGGCATGCAAAGAAACGTTGCTGCTTCTGCAGTACGCCAAGGTGGACCCTCAGAGCGAAGTGGAGTAAAGAACACTAAGCTTGCAGATCTTATCAATGTAGCCACGTCTGAGGAATTTTGATCAGTCGAAGTACCAGTATTCAGTGGTCGTAACCACTCGGTCACCGGTGAGGCCGTACTGCGACATTGAAAATGCTTCTCTAAAGTTAACTACATTGTTTTACAAAATTTTGTAATGGTAGCTACGTGCCTAGGAAAGAAGCAAACAAAGCCTGAAGTCACTTTTGCCAAATACCTGGCCAGTATGATTGAAAAGAATTCTTTAAAGGCATTAGCTTTTGGACGTTAAATTCATTTTATGTATTGAAGATTCATCGTTATTCTTCATTAGCTTAGTTACAACTTTTTAGCTCAGGAATGAATGGTGCTATTTTCGTCGTATGTTAAAAATCTTGTCTTAGCTGTTTTGACATTATGATTAGCGATGGTCTTGTTACTTTATTATTCATAAAACATTTGAAGTAAGCTTGTGGTTGAAAATAACTCAAAAGCTATTTGAAAAACACGTTTAAATATAAGTGATCAGAAGCATTATCATGATGTAAGGCATTATCATTGCATTTTCAATTTAGGCCGCTTTTTTGCAAACAAAATACGTTGAAAGTATATTTTGCAGTCTTAGTTATTAATTTCTTCTCATACTTTTAAAGACGAAATCATTGAAACCGTATAATCCTCTAAGTTCTAATCAAACTTATCATCATCAACATTTTCGCAGTATCATTCGTCATTCGTATGCTATGAAGGAATCCTACAGTTACAAAACGCGAATTATCTAAAGAGAGTTGAGATTAAAAGGTATGTCTAATGCTCAACTAAAGCTGTTGATGTTAACGGAAATGCTAAGAATGAGAACTTAGAATTTTGTTGTTCTGAGCAGCAGTCACTAAATGGGATTTAAAAGAATGTTATTGATATTAAAAACATAATTTTTTAGCGAAAGCAGTTTTTATAATCAAGCATTTTATTTAAAATCTTTCTTTAATTTTCATATGCGTGTATGCATTCTAAACTCAGGCTAAACGGCGTATTCCCAATGGCAAAGTTTCTGATTGAAAAATTAAAAGCAAAGGATGTTTCTACGCAGCGTTTACAAAACTTGATAATTCTAACAAAATTAAGCATTTGAGTTCCCTTCTTGTTGTCTCAGGAAATTTTATTACTAGTTCCTTTATTTTTAAATCTCATTTATTGTTTATTTAAGCATTGTTCTTATAACTACTTCATTGGAATGAGACTAGAAATGTCAGGCTGACACTACTAAGAATAATGTACTAGCTACTTCTGAAATTTTAACTCATCCTCCTAGCGAATGTTTGCCCGTTTTGTATGCACTTGATCTGACACCTAACACGAATCCTCACGTCGACTATCTCAGTATTGCTGGAATCTTTATTCCTCTTTCTTTTATTTGTATTTTTTTTGGTCATGCCATTCGTTTCATCTAGGCAAGACGTAGTTTCGGGAAACAAAAATACAAGAAAGGGTTGCCAGAATAAATTATGGTCTGCGATAAGATGTTAAAATAAAAATGCAAGATTTGATTTATTTTGAAATGGAAGAGAACAGATTTTTTTATTACAAAAAGAACTTTGAAATTTCCGGTAACCGGAATTCTAAATGATTTGATTTATTTACCTATCTACTTTTTTATTTTCGCCTTACCGAGCTAACGGAGCCAACGTGACTGTGATACCGGCTGACATTTGGCCAAAGAGCACGTAGTTTTTTACACTTTCTGATACTCACGTTTTCTGGAAAATATAAGGTGTATCTACAGTCATATACGAGCAATAGGCTCTAAGAAAAATAAGATAAATGAAATACTTCAAGACAGATTTGAAACACAGACTGGTAGTCTTTCCAAATAACTTCGATGATTATCCGAAAACGATGTTACCCTTTATCGCTGTTTATTTATATGTATACATAGAAACCCGCAGGATCTTTGGTAAGATTCTCCCTGTTCTCGCGTTTCTTCTGATAATTAACGGAATTACCTGTGGTACGTTGTAAACAGAATTTGATCAGTTATTAAGATATCAGGGAAATTTTATAAACGTATATGCTACGAGGCAAGTCAAACCAATAGAATGGTTTCAGCAGAGCAGAGTCATCACAAATAGTGTTCAAAAGTATTCCATAAATACTTAATTACGTTAAGATCAGAAGAGTTTGAAACCCATTTCAGAAAAAATGCAACATGGTAATAATCATGTTGTCTATCAGAGTATCGGCAGACACTGTTGTAATCAGACATCAGTACAGAGACACGAGGGACCCACATTAGGATTAGCAAAATATTTTCCAGGCAGAAAAATCACCACCATCAATCTAGACAGTATTACCTATGAATGCAGGAGTGTCATACATGTATGTTATCATTAACTTGGCGTAACAGAGTCTTCAACTCACAATTTACTTACTACAGAAAGGCTAATTATTCAAATCGTACTGACCATGCATTCTACGGGAGGAAAGAAAAGTTTTGAGAAGTTTCTCTGCCAATACAACCATTCTTTCGTAACTTTAATTACCAGAGTAAACTACAAAATTATTCTGTGTCTTAAAAATCTAGTTTGGCTACAGTTTAATTTCTGATAGCATTCTTCTTTATTTGACTAATATTCAAAATAAGAGAATGGCGAATGGCCAATAAAGAATTAAAGCTAATGATCATGCCCATAAACCGTTTGTTTATTCCCCTCTTTGAACATAACTTTCAGGAAAGAACAGTAAAAATACTTTACAGTGAAGAACTGGAAAAAGAAATGTCCTGGCGACTTCTGAAATTTTAACCTCAACCTCCTAATGAATGTTTACTCTTTTTGTGGACACTTGATCTGACGTCCAACAGAAAACCTCACAGTGACTAACTCAGTATTGCTGCCATATTCGTAATACTGTAAATGACTGTATGATTTACTTTTCGGTAAGTGTACATAATTACTTCAGTCGACCGCGTTTCATATTTTATAAGCTTCTGTTACTTTAAAATAATTGTTCCAAGATTAAGAACGCTACATTTATGTACAATACAACTAGCAGAAGGATTATGTAAATTTTTAAGATTACATGTGTGACTCGATTCGCAATTATAAAGCAGAACAAAACAACAAACAGATTTAGCAAAGTTATGGCACACTTGTTATGCTTTTTACATTATTCGAAGCATATAGCGTTTATTATTATTTACGTGTTTCTCCTTAAGGCACTACACGGAAGGAAATCATGCTTTCGTGGAGGATTTGCTAAGGAAAACTGGCTCGTATTAACACGTTATACATGGGAAAAACCACGAAAATGGACTTCAGCCTGTCCGTTTGAGGAATTCAAACCTCAGACCAAACTATTAGTGTTCACGGAATTTACCACTGGGCCGCTAGTGGGCCAAGTATATACCAATATAAGGATAATTTTTCGACGCTCGGTACAGAGCACATTTATTTTGAGGAAAGAACAGATACGTCCAAGTCATTTCAAGCTCTCCTTTAGCGAAATCTGAGAATTTTTCCAAGGATAAATCTTGTACTACATTGTGATGAAGGAGATCGTCCAAAGAATACCCAAGGGTCGGAAAGAATACCCAAGCGAAATTGCAAACAATCTTATTCCGCTTTGGGAGATAACTCACAGTACACGAAACACATATCATTCTATCATTTTTGTAGCGTTTTGTAATTAAAACTCTAAAAACAATGAGAATTTTGAAAACCTCACTCTTGCAGTAATTGAATCATTTCAGTACAAAAGGTTCATTTACAAACTACTAAGCTTCTGTCTAGAAAATAAATTATTTGATCCGAAAATCCAATTCTAAGATTCACCATTATGGGAACGCATAAAAAACGCTCTAGATCGTTGTTTTTATTCTCAATAAGAATCGCGGCTATAGCGAAAGAAAATGCCGCTAAAGCTGACGTGAAGTTTTCGATCTAGAATTAATATATATATATTTGTCTCTGAGTTAACCCACTTTGAACGTCGGATCACGTATTTCGTGGCCCTCTGTACAGTGTTTCCGTCTCGTCTATAATCCTGAAAACCGAGAGCAAAGCTAAAAATCTTTTTCCGCAGTTCTTTGTTTCTATCTTTTAAAATGTTTTCAGCATTTGCTGATGAAAACTTTTTGATGCGTATCGTTTCTTGATTCCGGCTTGAGTATATGTTAACTGTAATATACTGTTTCTATTTTCAGCTTTGTAAAAACAGAAATGAAATATGCTGTGATTCGAATTATTTTGAATTTAAATGTCTTATTTGCGAATTTGTACTTACAATTCACGTAATTTTTGCTACTTAGAGCAAGTGCAGTTATTCCCTTCGAAACAAAATCTAGAATAGATCATAATCTTACGTTAATTTCGAACAGCTTTTAATTCTTTAGAGGATTCATAAACATATTATGTGAAATCAACCTTGCTAATTTCTGTAATAAATAACAGATTACGAATTTAGAAGTAAAACTCATAAATTATTTTGTAAAATTACGGAAATCATTATTGAAGTACAAACTGAGAGTGTAAAAAATCAAATATTTATTACTTGCAAAGTTCCGGCTATGAAAATTCTTTCGTAGTTTAGAGTAATATATAAAAGCATAAAATGAATCAATTTTCTGACTTCATTAATTTAATATTTTCTTTCTTCACTTACGTATTTTCTAAATTTTATTTCATGCTTCAGCACTGAAAGCATTTGAAATTAGGGTTGTAGGAAAAAATGTCACCCGGAAAATAAATAACGGAAAGATAGGCACCGGGAAATTAGGAAACGGAAAATAAGTCACCATTCTTTTGCAATGGGAAAAATAAGGGATGTTTAGAAATATCGCCAAGATGGGAGATAAAAGTTTTATCCTAACAACCATACCTGGGGAATAAGGAAATCTTCTGACGATGATTGAAAGAAGATAAGCGAGCTGCTGGCCTGTCCGATGGTAAAAATAGAGGGTTGACCAGCGGGTCATGGTCATTAGTGATTGTTCCGCTCGGTCCCCAATGTAGTTATAGCCTTAAGCTGTGGTTCAGGGGTGAAACATTGTCGCATAACTGAGCGTTAAAAGCAGTATTATAACAAACCGTTGTAGATGAAATTTAGTCACAGTTTGCGATAAGAATATTAAAACCTGCTATCGAAATGACCTTGCTCGGCTGCAGCTAGCTCAACGTCTTACCCTTAAAACCTCTCTCAAGAGAGCCCGCTATAACCCTGCCGGTTAAATTAGAATTTGGCAGGTTTACCCAACTCCGATTGGCGACATTATTTGGCGAGATTTTAGAGTTCCTTTTTTTTTTCGTTCCTTATTTTCCGTGTGACATTTTTTCCGTTCCTTATTTTCCGGGGGTTTCTTTCCGTTTCCCTTTGTTTCGGATGACATTTTGCCATCACACCTCAAAATCTAATGCGTCTGCAGCTATCTCCAGTTTTCCTTTTTTAAAACCGGAGCTTGAATCAACGTAGGTTTAAGCTTTTAAAAGTCTTTATTCTCCACCATTGACCAGATAAACTTTGTGTGTTTCCCCTTCGCAATCCTTAGAAAACATTTTATACCAGTGGTCTCAAACTCAAAATGCATGCGAGTCGAATGCACGTTCTGATAACAGTTGGCAAGCAGAATTTCCTCCCTCTCCGCAAATTAAAATTTTTTGAAAAAAAATTAACGAAACTAAATTTTTATTTTTATTTATTAAATATTTATCAAAACATACATAAACAGTAATGAAAATGACGCAGAGGAAAAAAATTCCAATTTATAAATATTGGCGAGTGCAAGAATTTTTTGGATGGTTAAACTTTGAAATTCAAACATATTGACAGCTAAATACCAAATTTTCAGACTCACATTTATTTCAAATAGTTCTAATATGGTGAATAAAGTACTCAATAATTTATTTAAATTAAAAATAAACAAATCACGAAAGCTTTTCATTTGGGAGAGAACACGAGAATAAATAATGACAAGCTCTTTCATTTATTCATTAAATGTTTCTGTATTATACAGCCAAAAAAAAACACATATTTAAATGTAAGTTATTGTGAAACTTCGGAAAAAACTTTCTTGAAACTATTTTCATCACGGAAAGTAGCTGCTCATTGAAGAAGAAAAAAAAAGAATCAATTCTTAAAAAAGGAAAAATATGATTCTTTTTTTAGAACTCATTAACTTTTAACAGCGGAAAAAAATCTGTTCGCATACAAACGCATTTCTTAACAAAGCAATTGTTCTTATTACAAAGTCAACGTAACTGAGTGTATTTATCTTTTGACAAGTGCGCAAAAAAGTCTATCAAATCCTTATCATCAAAACTTTGGATACGATTCACATCATAGTGTAAATTAATAAGCTCCATCAGTGGAATTTCTGGGCGTTACTTCCATTCGTTTTCAGTGGTAATGGAAATAATGCAAATTTGGACACGAAATCATTAAAATCTTAAATCTTTCTTCAAAGTATTGTCGTAATAATAAGTGTTATTCTAACACTAATTAATTTAAGGGAAATGCGTTCTCGGGCTATGTCAAATTGCTACGGTAGCTGCCAATGTGACAGCACTCTCTTTATAGTATGCCAAAAACGCAAAGGCGACGCTAGTTTCTTTGTCGTAATTCACGATAGGTAATTTTTAGAGTTTTAAATTTCTCTGTTTCAGACCCATGATGTGATGTTTTGTATCGTAGGTAACAAAGTTCTTTGGTCACCAATTTTTATTTTAACGCATTCAATTTTAAATTGGTTTCTTTAAAAGTTTAAATTTTTCGTGTAGACCCTCAGTATGCTCATCAATCGTGTCAGTACTGACTATTATGTCATGTAGATATGTCAATCTTCATTTGCCTAGTACGGGCCGTAACATTATGTCCATGGCCTTCTGAAACGTAGAGAGAGCACCGATAACCTAAACGGCCATCTTAGATACGCATACAAGCCGGAGTTGGAAACAAATGGCAATTTTGGCACGTTCTCAGATGCTTATCTGAAAATACCCATAGGTTAAGTCAAGGTTGCCATATACTTAGCCCAAACAGGTCATAAGGTTTATATTAACTAACATGATTTATTAAGTAATAAAACTAACACTTATTATTTTGGCTGTGCTATTACTTATTACAGCTGTCACAAGGGTGTAAATTAAATACGTGCATGTGCAGAATTCTTGAAAATTAGAAAGAGAGCTTTGGCTTTTTACTACTTCCTCGCAAAGATTTGTGGTTTATTTTAGACCGCTGTTAGAGTTCTGCTAGATACGTTTCTCACGCTGTTAGTTTAAAGTTGAGCCAAACTTGTGTCCGATGTAATAACACTGAACTCAGAAGAAGGCTTAAGATAAAGCTTTTTATTAGAGTTCAAATTAAAGCTTACACGGCTCGTGTAATTACAGAAAACGTCATCATTTCTTGCAATATTAACAGTTAAATGTCTTGATAAAACTTAAGTATTTGAGTATGCATATGACAAGGTCCAACTGTAAGTTTTGTCTCAAGCTTCTCGAAGTCACGCAAGCAACACGGCTAGCAAAGCTTAAAGCCAATTCAGGTAATTCTAAAAGCTGGGCGAAAATAATTCGGAGGTGTTCAACCGGTCGTTCCCCAAAACTCTCCCTTAGCTTCGAAAAATCTGTTCTTATACGTTAATTAATTTGCATCCTGGTGGGAGCAGAAGAAAGGAAAAATGACTGCAAATATAATAAGATAATGGGTTAATTAACATAATACCCTACTTAGTAACTTATAGTGCATTCGTAAAGAAGTTTCAAAGGATAAAAGGATGGCGTTTAGGAATGGATGAGTGTATAAAACAGAGAAAAACCAATTTCCAGATTCTGAGCGCCGAATATCATCCATAGCATAGATCCGGAAAGTAGTAAAAGTTCCAATGATGGCTGAGCATGACGATGAAACAGAAATGAACAATATGAAAAGTAGTGAATCTAAAGCCTTGATTTTATTTTATTCTGATAAAGGCAGAGCTCGCAAGGGGCTGTTTAATTCTTCAGGAAATATTTTAAGAGAACCTAGCCGTTGTTTACATCGCTTATGAAAAAATCATAAAATTCTCACGTAGCCAAGCTGTTCGCCATGATTTGAACCTGGGTTGATTTGCCAGACTTAGCGATTTTAATGCTATACTACTAATAATCGCTGAAACCATGAGGAAAGCTCTGTAACATTTAGAGCATTGTCCTGATGCTTCATCTATAGGTCTTTGGTTGATTAAAATGGCATCATCGTATGGTTGCTAATAAATAAATACAGTTAAATTGAATAAAAGTAATAAAAATGCATCTAAAGAATTTGGCAAAATTTCAGTTTGCATAAATTTTTATATAGTTTGCTTTTCCAGATTTTACAAAAATATTTTTATCACGAAATTAAAACATACATTGATTATTTGTTTTAACTAAAGGAGGAGCAAAATTTCATTTTGTAATAAAAGAGAACTTAAAACGTTAATAGCTTAAAATGTTAATAAATAGAAGAACTTATGCAAATATTTTTAGAAACTCAAATATACAATTTCAGAAAAAAAATTATTGAAAGAACGATTGACATGTATTAAAGTTTAATATCTATTAAATCTCTATCTGATTTTGATTTCTGACTACCCGAGGTGGTTACTGCACATGTTATTTCGGGTAATTGAGATTACACTGCATAGAAAAATAAATACAAATGATCTTCACATTATTACGGAAAGCCAATTGAACTTCAAAACGCCTTTTTCTATTAAAATTTTAAATAATAAAGTTAAGACGAAATCTACTTGTTTGTCTAGTTAGAAAAATAAGCAAAAACATTAATAATTTTTTGGATCTTGGAAACCTTCACTTTTTTTAACTGAAATGTTTCAGAAATAACAAAGGTGAAGAAAATATTGCGTAAGAGAATGAAGGAGCGATTAGGATGCATTGTTTTGCAAAGATCATGAGTCAGAAAAGTTTTATAATTTTCTTAAATAAATTTCGGCCAACAAAATAAAACAGACCTTCTTAAATATTCCCTCTAACAGAAAAAAGGAATGAAATAAGAGTTGTAATTTTTCATCCCTGAAGATAATCTCTAAAAAAATATTTGGAATGTGAAATTTAAAACTGAGAGAAAATTCATGTGCACCAAAATTGAGACCTATTGCGTTTTTAATTCCACCTACCGAAAGTGCAGTATGCTTGTATTCCAAGATCTCACATGTTGCAAGTTGGATACAAATCTTGGAAAATAAGATCAACATATAAGAAATTCTACTGAAGTAATATCAAATTCAGGCACACCGACAACAGTAGCAACACCTGTAATTACGAATTTAAAAGCATCAATTTCGATGAGATATTTTTTCTGAGATTCACATGAAATCAAGAAAGAATTATAACGATTACACAGATACGACAGATTTTGCAAGAAATTGCAAGCATTAAATGGCGAGGATTTAAGGTGAATTTATCAAGACTTCTTGCTCCTTCTAGTTGCCTTTGGAAACATAACTGGAGGTCTGAGTAGGAACAGGGAGCTTACGCAAAACTATGTTCGTGCGTGTGTAAAAGATACAACAAAGATAAGAAGGGTTATATTTCTCTATATTTCTTACAGCGTACAGCCGTTCCTGAACTTCGGGATTCAGAGACCAGCACTTATGGTCTAAAACGTAGAAAATAAGAAATAAACTCACGTAACTAAATAAGAATTAAACGTAGATGCTTTACAGAGAGTGTTAACACGAAGATTGACCATTTAACACTACTTATGAAGTAATCGGAATGCAAAAAAACTACAATACGTCTTCAAATACCAGTGAGAACTAAGTCCTGGCCTTAAAGGCAGACATAAACTGATTGAAAAGCACGCGCGTGGAAAGGCAGCGAGAAGTCTCTCTTCCCTTTGGCTAAAAGCAATGTCTTAAATACTTAAACAGTTTGCAACCTCATTTGCATTGACAATTCTACTCGCGCTTATTCTAGCCGGAAATGGAAAATAAGAGAGTATATCAAAGTTTTAAAATAAACGTTAGTGAAACTTAAAATCCTTACAAATTCAGAGGTACTTTGCTATGACCTGATTATTAATTCAAATATGTATTCTTATTGCAACTCCTTTTCTCTTTATTTAACTATTACTGTATAAATGAGATAACGGTTTAAAATTTCTTTGTCTAGAAGCAACCAACAATTTGAGATAAACCTTTCTTAAATAAAATTTGATCTTCAATTACGTAATTGGCTTTGTTACGTCTTTGTTTGTTTGTTTGTAAATGGCTTTGTTTGAGCATATGGCGTATTTAACATATTTCCTGTCATCAATATTAATGAGAGCGGATTTCCCTGTAGAAGCCATGTCTGAAATCACACCTAAGTGAGTATAAATAGATGTCTAAATAAATAGTCTACAGTTCACCCGCAGCATTATTTTGTATGGAGCATAATATCTTACTTCAGATTTATAACTCAATCCCTCAACAATCACCTTCACTTACTCGCCTATAATTCAAGTTTATATATCACAAAATACGTACGTTTTTCATACTTTTTTCCTTCGAAATATGTGTGTTTCATACGCAAAAGAGATATTTATTTCAACTAAATATCCTCTCATTCTGTGTATTATGATAAAGGTTTCTTCCTACCTTGCCTGAAGAGTGGAGCAAACGTCAAACAACAAGTTCTTGCCACAGTATCTAACAAACATGTAGTCCTTTATTCTTTTTTCTTACTGCTGCAAAAGTAATCCATTTGACTAAATAAGACAGATGCATTTAAATGAATTTCTCTTGAATATTTGAATTTGTTCTTAACTTGAAATTACCGAAGTAAGTAACAAGCTTGTAATCTTATGTTTTTTAGCG
Source organism: Stegodyphus mimosarum (assembly GCA_000611955.2). Taxonomy (NCBI): domain Eukaryota; kingdom Metazoa; phylum Arthropoda; class Arachnida; order Araneae; family Eresidae; genus Stegodyphus; species Stegodyphus mimosarum. The sequence continues at coordinate 106,302 of KK116287.1, forward strand.
TTCTGGCATTGGAAATAATTTGCATTATTTTTCTTATGCAGCTCATCCAACAATTATTTCGAATATGCATTTAAAATTATCTTATACGTCTTTCAATACATTATTATTTGCTTGCTTTATTCATAAATTTATTTTATTCCAATTATTTAACTAATGAAACAAAATCTTTTGTAAGTTATTTGTTTTTGCAGCAGTTTTGAAATAATTACCAGACTATGTAGTTTTCAATTTATGGGTATCATTATCATATAAAAATTCCTTAATATAAGATATGAATGTTTGATCATAATTCTTGCAGAGTTTTGTTAGTTATGAAATTTATGTAAAGTAAAAAATGAAAATTTTACCCTTAAGCAATCCAATACGAGTAGTAAATGCAAAGAATTGTTTATGTTTCTTTCATTTTATTAACGTATTGCAACTTAATGTTCAAATGTATGATACAGAAACTATAATTGCCTAAATCTAGGAAGACAGAAACTCAATTACAGCTTTTCATTTCAAGATATTTAAAAGAAATCAAGTTCTTTGTATAGACTGAAATGGGAAAGTGTTTTATGTATTGCCCGGAAAGATAAATAACTCCACTAAAAGAAATATTATAGCTATAAATGTGAAAAACGAAGAACTTTGCGTAACTGAATGCAAGAACTATCTTTTTGTTCTGCGTTTTCCTTAAGTGAGAATGTTTGACGAATTCTGGAATTCAAGCACGTCAGCTTTCATTTGGAAACCATCAATAAAGAAGCTTCATCTTTTCTGCTTACTTCTGTTTAAATGCTCCAGTAGCTCTGCCAGTGGAAGCTTACGCCTCAAGTATTTAATAGAAAAGACTCGCCGTTTGAGACCATTTCTCGAGTTATTTTTATTTCAAATGTATCTCTTTATCTTACTCACTGAGCATGAGAAGTACTAGATTTGCTTCAGAATCTGACACAGCAGAACATATATCTACAAGTTTTTCACGGCTTCCCCACTATAAAAATAGGTCAATCCATTTATGTTCGTACGCTTATAATATCAATCTGTACATTTATATACTCGAACGATGAACTGTTAAAATAGCCTGAAGAAGTTTTATAAAGTATTTCTCTCGCCTTCTTTGCGCGCCATCGTGGTGTAGTTGTCAGCACGCTCGGCGCGTATTCGAGATGTCCGTGGTTCGAAACCCGGAGAGGGTATTGCTCATTTTTCCTCTCTCTTGCTTCGAAATAACTTAATGGCTCTACACTGGTCCCCGAAGTAAAAAAGGTGGTGGATGATGATGCTCCACCACCAGGAATTGGCGACTGGGTACCCTAATCCCCAACCGCCCTTTAACCCTTTGCGGCACGGTGTGCCCGGTCTAGGCACACCTAAAATTTTGCATGTGTACACACAGAAAAACTGAATGAAAAAGGTTTTATATATTACTATCGGTTTCTTTTGACCATCTTTATTAATACTAGATGGCATCACAACAAAAATCTGTCCATACATTTCAGCCATGTTTAGTTTTTTAAGACCCACATTTTTTAAAAATATCTTCAAGATTTTTTTAAGATATAAAATGAATTGTTTGAAAAGAAATTTCTCTGTTACTTTCAAGGCTGTATGCTGACCTCTTTTTCCCATATTAGTTTTAAATTTTTACCTTGATATCTTTCCTAATATCTAATGACAAACAGCTGGTGAGCCCAGTATGGGCACACTGCGCCGCTGGGGCTAGACATAGAACTGTATGTTTGTTTCCCCGCAGTATTTTCTTCATGGTGAGCTCATTGAGTACAGAAGGATAAGTGCACATCTGTGTTTCATTTCCTGTTTTTCTTTTTCTTTTTTTTTTGTTTGTTTCTGGAGGGCTAAGAAATTGTTGGGGTGTTTTTCTGAAGGTCAGGGATAATTTTATCAGTTAGCTCTTTGATTTTCACTAGAGTAGTGGTTTTTTTTCTTCCGCTTTTGTTGAAAGAAGTTTTCTTCGCTACGATTTGATAGTTTTGAGTTGTAGCTGTTTATTTAATATTATTTCATAGATTATATTTTCTTAATTGTAGGTACAATATTAATTTATTTTTTCTGATTTTTAATTATTTTGAAAATGGATCAGAGAAGCCTGACCAAGTTACTTTTTTTTTTTCATTTTTACATATGTCATTTTATAACCAAGAAGAGTTTCTTATTTTTTTTTGGTGTAGAGTAGCAGGCCTCCCGTGCACCCTGGGTGATGCCAAATCTGCTACGATTATCAGAATATAGTGTTTTTTAATCGTTTTTAATAATCTTTTACTCTATTACGGGCTTCCCAGCAATGCCCGCTTCAACGCTCTTTCTGAAGCTCTATTCAATCAGTGTGCCCGCTCTGGGAAGACCCACAGAATTAAAATGGTAACTGCTATGTTTACAAAATTTTACCCGTGTACTCATTTGGGCCTGCTTAGACAGCCTACCAATTTTTTTTATTGAAATTCAAAATTTAAAGGGTAGTGTGCCGCAAAGGGTTAGGAGAGGGAGTATATGAGGTATTTCTCCCGCCTTCTTTGCATGCCTTCGTGGTGTAGTGATCAGCATGCTCGGCGCGTATTCGAGAGGTCCGTGGTTCGAATCCCGGCGAGGGCATTGCTCATGTTTCCTCTCTCTTGCTTCGAAATAACCTAATGTCTCTACAGTTTAACAACTGTAAAAAAGAGTATTCGTATATACGTAAAAGAAGACATTTTCGACTCTCTGACTGACCTTATCTCGGTTAGTATAAGTTAACGAATTTCAGTGTTGTTCATTGCAAGTAACTTATAAAGTCTTCTTTTTTTCCGATCTCTGTAATTCTCTCGTTTCTTCATATTTTCGGTTCTGTATCTATTATTTTCAATTATTTTAAGTTAAACATTTCTTATAGTATTCTACATTAAAAATATATTCATTTTTGGTTAATTAAATTTAGACGAATGATTACAGAAAATCGTAAAAACCAGAGCTTTGCTTCTTATCAATCATCGGAACAGGTGCAGCAAGCTAAATAACGATTAAAAACACAGTTTAGTAAGCAAGAAATAAATAATAGTGGATACATCCTAGCACTTCAAAATAAAATATAGAAAATAATCCTTAAAGTTAAATGAAATCTCAATATCTATTACAAAGAAGTAATTGCATTCATTTTTCGCAACGAAAAATCATTAAAGATTACGAAATAAAAAAATACACAAAACCTAATCAATGTAACGAACCTTTGTTTAATAGAAAATGGAAATGTTTATTATCATAAAAATAATAACCATAATTCATTATCATAAAAATAAGAAGTTGAATAATGAAGAAACTAAGTAAAAAATTTTAATTCACAGTCATACAAAGAATTAAAACATTTTATATAATTTTTCTTTAAATATAATACTTTAAAATGTTTTCATGAATTTATTTACTCGTATATAGCTCAAGTAGCCACACATATACGCATACATATTACATACAAATAAAATTTTACCAAAGTAAGTCTCAATTTACAATAATATGTTTTTTTATCCAATAATTTTAAACGGTTTATGTAGCGTAAAATAATCTAATCGATTAATGAATTCCATGTAATATTCTGGAATTTTAATTTCGTAAACATGATCGTCTTTTATATGCAATAAGTGAAGATAATCTGGCCCTTCACTGAATTTACAATTCATATTCAAATCCTTCCTCCATCCATAATTTTTCTAGCAGTCAACATATAGCGAAAAATGTGAAGTCTTTAGGAGGATAGAAGTTCATATAAGCGTACCGTTGATTTAACTTTCGAAGATAATTGTTATTTTCTTATCGATTATGGGATTGCGATGGCTATCTGTCTGGGTAAAAGATATTTTCATGCAGGACTTAATAAAGCAAACTCACTTACATTATCTGTATACATATGAAGAAAATACGATGACGCCAATGCAGCTAATCTGTTGCCTGGGAATCTAACTCGGGTTGAACCATCACTAACCTATTATTCAGTTGTCAGGTGGCATGTAGATTGCAATATTAACCCTCTTTTGTTCGCAGACCTATTCTTTGGAGCAATCACCTCATCGAGTATCAAGGCCATGACTTTGTAGGCAATTCTTTGTTGAGCGAGTGACGGCCCAATCAGGCTATGGGATTGCACATCTATAATAATATCTGTATATCCATTATACCCAAACAGGTACTCTAATGATTGAATTACATCTAACTATTCCCAAAATAAAGCAACAAAAAGATGCATAAAGCCGAATACGGCAGAACTTCGATTACTCGAATCTTCAATCAATCGAGTTGAATGTCGAAATATGCCATTCAAAATCAATGGTAACATTTTCAATAAATCTAATTTCAAGTGCGCGATAATGTATTTTTCAATTCTGTTCATTCTTATTTATCGAAATTTAACTGCATTATATATAAAAATTCCTTCAGATGACAAACCTAAAGCACAAAAAGAATTACTCCTGATTTACTTAAGAAATAAAATATAGTAAGATCTTCATAGCTTGCTGAAAGTGTATAATAATGAAAACTGATAATGCATGACTAAAATACTTTAATCCCTTAAATATATTTGATACAATATATCCTTTGAAAAAAGAATCGAAGCATCCCCCAAAAACGTGCTTGATATGAGTGAAATTAAGCATTTAAATACTGCAGGAACGAATATGCAAATTTTTGAGAAGTCAGTGTTAATGAATGGATAATGATTTATTACCCACTGGATTACCACTGATCCCACTGGATTTGGGAGCATCTAAGAAGAGTAGAAGGGTTAAAAGAGATTGTATCATGGGGCTGAAAAGAGCTGGTTGCTCCAGATAACTTTTTTGGTCGTGTTGGGCCAGAGGATAGTCAAATTCATAATCCCGTGATATATATTCATTGGACTGCTGCCTTGATAGAACGCAATAATAAACCGTTTGAGAAAAGTGTACGGAGTCCCTTCTATGATCCGTTGCCATAAGAAGGAATCTACAAACAGGGATACATCCATTAGAACTATTTATACAGCTATTACTGTATACGTTAGACGAAGATGTGAAAATTCAGCTATGTACTCTCCGAGATTCGAACCCCGTACCTTCCGCCTACTAATCCGACACGTTAGGGACGGCACCACAAGGACGTGCAGTAAAGAAGACAAACATTCCTTACATTTTTTCCCAGTTAAAGAGCGACTGGGAAGGTAGAGCATATAGTCGTTAAATCCAGCTGGTGACGAATTTTTGGTAACAACATTAGTCGTGCGTTACTACGAATTAAGTTATAATTTTTTGGAGTGCAAAACGTGAGAAATCAGCTTTACTTTCTAGGAGACTGTGTAGAGACATTAGGTATTTTTTTGGAACAAGCGAGATGAAAAATATGCAATGCCTTCGCCGGGGATCGAACCACGGACCTCTGAAATACCGGCTCAGTGTGCTGACCATTACACCACGAAGGCACGCTAAGAATGTGGGAGATATACCTTATAACTGGAACACCGCTTCTTCCATTAATTAATTAAAGTGATTCCTGTACTTATCAAAGTGATAAATGTCTATTTTAGCATGTAATTAAGTTATGAAATATAGTCCACATTTTTTATCATTGTTTCATGCGTCCGATAATGGTTAATTCGAATGTCCCGGAGTCTCTAGGACAGTCGTTTTCTGTTTGTGGTACGCGTACAACTGGGGCTTAGTCAGGGATGCAGGAAAAATTATTAGCACTGTCAGAAAATACAATGCTGATAGAAAGGACAATATTCAAAAGGTTTTAATTTGTTATTGAATAAAAGGGAAAGCAAATCTGAGGATTTCGAGTGTGAAAAAAATGTGTACCAAAGAAAAATTGCTACTTGCAACTGGCACCACCCTCATATGTAATATTTGAATCCTTACTCCTTGTAAGTAGCTACCGTGCTACCGTTTCCTAATCTCTCATTGGGTATCAATGAAAACAGTTGGAACTTAACCATATTGTTTTGTGCTTACTGGTTCGTAATAGATTGAATGCGCTAGTCCGATAAAAGGTTAACAAAATTGTTTCTTATCGCAAACAAATGTAAGAAAACGCTGGAACTTTCCTAAAAGATATTTGCACAATATCACAGGATCACGCAGTACAATCAGTAGTTATCCTTTAAACTACTAAACACGTTAGAATACAGTGCAATGCAAAGAGAAAGCTAATCCGATCTCACCGTGAATTCGACACAATTAACAGCAACAGCTAATAAACAACACCTACACTGAGATGTTTCTTTCCAGCCTTTTAAAACGTTTTAATCGGTCGCGAGAAAATAATGGTAATTTCTGTTTTCTAGATATTTCTGGAAAGAAAAAGAGTAGAATTACATTACAGTTACAACTAACACAAGAGTTAATTACATTTATTTAATTTAAATATAAATTACGAGATATCTATTTATTAAATGTTAAATACGCGTGCTTCTGTATTTTTACTTTTCCATAGTAGCTTTCTCTTAAAATATGTCTCGTGCTGCATTGCACGGGGATATAAAACAATTCAATTATAATTCTACTAAAACTAGTTAACTAAATACGAAATCTGTAACAATATTCTCGATGCTGAGGGAATGATCAAGTGAGTTACGCAATTTTATTTCTTTTTACAATTGTAATTTCAGATCAGTTTGAGCTGGGAGTTTAGTGTTAAATCAAGTTTGTACACTTTTAAAATTTGGCAATGTAATGCATGGTGTGTATCTACGCATTTATGCAAGAATAAAATATAAATTTAAAATTACGCTTAAACTAACCAAACTGACCCTTACCGAGGGTTAAGTTTAATGTACTTTTATTTTTCTTGAAGTCCTTATGCATTACAAATGATTGCTTCAAAATTCACATAACAAACGTCAATACATGATAAAACGTACCGAAATAGCCATGTTTTTCCCAGGATGAATAATTTCATGTTATTTGGTTAGGCGGTGGAGAATACTTATCTTATCTCCGCGTGTACTGTCTTTAGCAACTCAAAGATATAGGAGACTTTTAGGTGTGAGTATAAAAGCAATGGTTTTAGCATGCAACGTCGTTATAATTTTTGCTTTAATTTAATTTTTACATTTTTCATACATTTTCTTTGTACTTGCTTCCCAATCGTGACATGGCTTTACTTTTCAGCTGATGATTTTTATATTCAGTGGCTTTAACTGATAGTTGCTTTAGAGACCCGGAGCTCTCTAGAATAATTTAAATAATTTTCGGCTAAGCGGCAGTCTCACTTCCTTAATCCTCCCCCTCATCTCTTTAGCTATGCGTTTTCCCCGCAGAAACTTTGTAAACTCTATATTTCTAGACACATTGCAAAAAAAAGGAGGGAGGCAGTTCTATATCTCCCGTTCTGCTGGGCCGATTGACAATATTCAAATTGCATTTTTCATGTCTCGAAAGAGCGACTTAGGATATATATTATATTTATATATAACATTGTCCTAACATAGGTATTTTGACACAAAATCGGACTTTTCCTGAAATAACATAGCAATTTATTTTCCATATTTCGATTCTACGAATTAAATTCTGCCTCAATATTATATTTTGTAATTTTTGGTGAGAAATTTAAGCAGAAATTTAAAAATTTACGTTGGCGGATTTTTTCAGTTTGCTCCAAGAATAATTCACTTGGCGAACTTAATTTATAGCAACCTATTTTCCTTTCCTTTTTTTCATTATCCACGAGTAGAAAAAAAGGCATCGTTCATACTTTCAAATAATTTTAACAGAACATTAACCACATTTTCATTATTATCGCTCATAATAAATATGCCGAACTTCAAAACGCGCCAAAATGTAAATTTATTTATATCTTAGGAAATTTTGAATACAAAACTGTAATTTTTTGCAGGTATGCTTAGAAATACATCTACTTTAAGCTGACGGTAAAACTTTTATGGGTTATAATTCAATTTTTTTTTCGAAAAATTTATAAAATTGTTTAAAAATACAAATTATAAAAATAAATCACAAAATATTAGCGAATTTTATTTAGAATGAACCTAAATTTCAAAATATGAAAGGAAGAATCAAACAAGTTTAATAAAAAAAGAGATGATAATAAATATATAACAAATTCTATTAACATTGAAGAGCTAAAATTTTGAGAGCCAATTTTTTAAAAAGTATTCTTGCGATTTTTACAAAACTTGGCAGTTTGGCATAACGTGAGTCGTAGAATCGAAATATGGGAAAAAACTGGCATGTCATTTCAGAAAAAGTCCTATTTTGCGTCAAAGTACCTATATTAGAACAATGCTATATATAAATCTAATACGTGTCCTAAGTTGCGCTTTCGAGACATGAAAAACGCAATTTGAATTTCGCGAAACGGCCCAGTAGAATAGAAGATACAGAAATATGCCATTTTCTTTTCGCAATGTACTTTTTAAGGTACAAATGCTTTTCATACTGCTTAACTGTTATAACAAATTATAGTATTAGACATTGTATGGTCAATTATATTAGAAAAGATAAAATATGGAAACAGTGTTTCGATAACTGCATATCGTTCTGTTAATTAATTCTTTCTTTTGTGATTAATTCGTGTGTGTTCAATTGTGATTGGTCATTAATCCGATCTTTTTGTGATATATACTAAATATTAAATTGTCATTTTTTGTCTCCCTATTTAAATAAACAAATTTCCTTTTTTTTCAAACTATCAATATTTTTACATTTTAAGTTTAAATTCTTTGGGTTGAATTCCTGTAAAGAATTGCACTCATTATCAAGAAAACAAATTATTTATCATCTCTATACCTTCTCAAAATGACACTATCATCAATCATCATGCTTCCGTTTAATTCATAGTAATTCGAAAGGAAATTTGTAAGGCCTGAGGAAATCTCTTCTCCCATAATTGTAACATAACATAGCTGTACTCCAATTTGTTTTAATAAATCATCGCACTACAGTATATAATTTTTATCATTAATTTCAGTAGTTTTATGAATCATTCTACATCGGCAAATTTGTTCAACCCTTAATTATTATCTTTTTATCACGAGTATTCTGTCATTAATATTTATGGATTTAAGCAAATTCTCAATATCGTACGACCATGCGGAAAAAAATATTCTATGACTTCTTAGTTTTTGGATGGTTGGTTTATTTTGGTTTGGTTTATTTGATTATGAAAATGTATACGAGGGCTATTTTCCTAAGGGAAGGGGAGTCTTCGTGGAGGTCTTTCTAAGGGAAATTCTATGCAGTCAACCCATTCACCTAGAAGCGAACCCAGATCAAAATACCAGTGTTTAGCGAATTTACCACCCGGCGGCTGGTGGGCTTTAATTTTTTGGATCAGACTACTATTATAAAGCATGATGTAGTTGTTATTCTTTATGTTTTGTCAAGAATAAAACTGAGATATATCAACAGCTTCCCTCCAATACGGTTGATATATGTATATACTAGCACCACGAATGACTATTCGAAACTCACAATGATGCCTATGAAAGTTGGGAGATATTTGTACGTATAGAAAATTTATTTTCCTCAAATTAAAAATATTTTAACTATGTTCAGATTTAATTCTGTTATTTAGTATTCCAATATTACCATTTCGATTTCTAGGTAAAGTATTACTAATTGTTTTATTTTTGTCAAACCACTATAGAATTTCTTACATGTTGTTGTATAACTTCCAAAAGTTTTGTATATGTATGCAACAATAACGTTTTATTGCAATTTATATGTCAATTATCTTAACTCATTAACATGGGAATAAGTAAACCACCTTGATAAATATTCTTCCACATATATTTATGCTGTGGGAAATGGACAGTTTAAAATTGGTTCCATACGCCATGCAATTTCCATATGCAATTTTATTTGCAAAATCTTAAATATTTAAATTACAAGTTATATGGTGGTTGGTCTGAAATATTTAAATTACAAGTTATATGGCGGTTGCATTCTTTATTTTTAAACTGCGACGCCCTATCTGTGTAGTGGTTAGTACTGCTTGCTTTTATATCATTGTGGCCGCGTTCGAGAAAGCATGGGTGTTTGTAAGTGTACAGTGTCTGTGCGACATGGAGACACCTAAGACTTCTGGTGAGTCGAAAATATCCTTGAGTGGCCTTGTGGTAGTTAAAAAGGGATAGAAGACAGTCGGATCCCTCTTTAAGGATGTTCTGTATCAAAATTGGCACTGAGATTCCCTGTCCTCACTGATGTAAAAACAGGTCACCCACTATACTACACCTTGGACAACATTTTAGGGGATAAGACGATAGCCAAATGATCGACGGGTATTGTCCATTCTCGACTACTGCATTAAATTGCAAGAGTGCGGCCATTTGAAAAAGCAATAGTGATATATAAAATCCTTCGTTCTTTTCTCTAGCACAGTAATGAATATCTGCTTCATCTTGTTTACCATTTTCTTGAATTCATAGTTAAATACATATGTACCGAAATTTATTTGGAAGCACTTAACGCTTTTTATTAGACTGTACATGTTATATCTAATCAAAGACTTATCGATGTTAATTTTATAAGGTATTTTTTCCCTCCTTTCGGCACGCCTTCGTGATGTAATGGTCAGTATTCTGGGCGCGTGTTCCAGAGGTCCAAGTTTCTAGTCCCGCGAGGGCATTGCACATTTTTCATGTTTGCGGCTTCGAAATAACCTAATGTCTCTATAAATTTACTTAAAAAAACCTTTAGAAACATTAGGTTGTTTCGAAGCAGGACAGCTGAAAAATGAGCAATGCCCTCGCCGGGACTGGAACCACAGACCTCTTGAATTAGGGGACCCAGTCGCCAAATCCTGATGGTGGCGAATCATCATTCACCATCGTTTTCAGTTCGGTCGCCACTGTAGTGACATTAGGTTATTTTGAAGCAAGAGGTATGAAAAATGAGCAATGCCCTCGCCGAGACTCGAACCATGGACCTCTCGAATACGCGCCGAGTGTGCTGACCACTACATCACGAAGGCATGCTAAGAAGGCGGGAGAAATACATTATAACTTAATGTAAAATAGCATATTTTCCTTCCTCCTAGATTCGGTCTATATTTTCAATACCCTGGCATAGTTTCTGAATACAGTTCATAAGATTCTTAAGTTAACTAAATTTGTTACCAAATATTTACATTATTCTGTTATGTCATTTAGAAAATAAGCATAGTAAAATGACATAGAAAAAATTAACTTGTTAATCTCTTTGTGTTTAAGCTCTATTCATGCATACATACACACGTACATATATATATGCACACATGTATACACATACACACATACGTATGTATGTATGTACATGCGTATTTATGTACACACACACACATATATATATAAATATATAGCATACTTAATTATTTCGGGTTTTGGCTAACTATGTGAGAAGTTGGGGTTTGGCAGTTATATAATATATATAATAAAAACATAATATTAAATCAAACATTAAATCAAAAAATAGTGTGAACAGTTTGACAGGAAATACTTACATCAAAAACTAAACAGTTCGGTAAAATAACACAATAAAATTAACATAATTAATATGACGTAATAAAATTAATACTATGTATTGTTGAACGTTTTTTCGTCTTTTTTCAAGGGCCAGTCGAAGCATTTTCATCAGATCCACTAGCTCCTTTTCTGAATTATATCTAGATGTTGCGAATTCTTGAAATTAGTCAAAAAAAAAATATGCAGTGCAGCGGTAGTTGAGCACTTCGTAACTTCAGAACTCTTAATAAATAACTAGTTTTATATTATAACTTTAATATATATGTTTTGATTCCCAACTGTTTTATTACCTTTAAAGTGCAGGTATTTCCTTTAAGTTAGGAAAATGAATGATGTGTCACTTTGGGATTTGTCTCAAGCTGCCAAGGATAGAACTTGAATGGACTGAAGAATAAATTAAGAAGGGAATGGGAAATGACAAGGGACGGCAAATGCCTAGTCATCAGCTACCACCTCATAATCATTATCATCAGAAAATATTCAGCGCTATTACTCATTTCCTCTATAGATGAATGTGAAACTTTCTGCAAGAGATAGCTTCCTTTATTTGGCCAGAAATTTTCGAAAAGGAGAAAATGGTGTAAACGACGTTACTTTGGACATTACATACAAAGAATAATAACTTAGGAATAATACCCGAAAATAAAGTTTATCGAGGAAAGAATATAATATCACATAAATTTAGATTGTTCCGTCGAATTTGATTTGCTATGACTTAGCGAGTTTTGTCTTATTAAACTGTAATGGGTTATTTTTTCCTTAATGTCTTGCATTTGGGAAGTCAATCAGCTCAATATAGTAAAGCGATGAAAAGTGAATTAGGGTACAAAAGCAGGATAAAGGATTCAAAGATTAGCTGGAAATATACAATGGAAGAGTGTAACATGAAAGATCATCACTTCAGAAAATGGTTATGTTGAAGAATTGCTAGGGAATGAAGGTAACTGTACTGTATTCTTCCCCTCGTTTTCTCTTCTTAAAACGATACCTATATACCAGCTGAAGCGCTATGTGAAGTCAACAGTTCGACATCATTTTCGACTCACACAATGCAAATGTAACATACTAGATATAGTTGTTGATCTACAGTAATGGTACAGAACATGAGACTATAATGCAATTATTAGATTGTTTTGCGATTTTATCGCATTGATGATTTTTTATTACATTTATTTATGCAGTTATTTGCAATTTTCTAATGCTGATGATTGTTTTACCATAATTTATTTAACATATTTCATATGACTTAAATCTGAAACTATCATTACATATTAAGACAATGTTTCTAATTTTAAGAACTAAAACAAAATATATACAAAATTCAGAGCATGCGTATTCATAAAAAGAAATTATTTAAGTAAATGATTTAATTATGGAAATCAAATTTGCATTATAAAAGTAGTATACAAAATTTTCAGCAAAAGAAGAAAAAATAGAAATTTTATTCCAAAAAAATAAAAAATATTGCTTAAAAATCAATAAAAGTTTTTATTTTAGAACTAAATCAAGTAAATGCTTAAAGGCAGGTAACATATGGACAATAATGAACGTGAAACGATTTTGTATTTAATAAGTAGTTTAACTAAATAAAATGCACTGCTATCCAGAAGCTTCATTTTAAATTACTACCTCCTACACTAATGCCAAATCACATAACACGACCAACAAAAAAATGATGTGAGGTTTTATGTAGTTATGACAAACACACGGTACTGTAGTTTGTTCATTTCAATTTCATTAGTGCTCAAAAAGAGAATAATATTAGTTCACATGGGGTTTTAATGAAACTTTACATTCTGTTGTTTCTAAATCCTCTGAAAACTCATGAGTATAACTTACGAAGCTAAGTGAAAAGCTAGGTAAACTTAAAAGAAGAATAAGGTATGTGTTACTTTAGTATGCGGCCACACAAATGATGAACTAAATTGCTGAGGCTAGTCTGAGGAATCGGACAAATGCCAAAGTACACAAGGGCTTTTATTAAGATCAAGAAGATCGGCAAGAAGTAAACATTAACTAAATTACTTTGGACTTGTTTTTTATAAAAGGAATTGATCTAAATAATTAAATAAAAGATAAGCAATGCATTGAATATTTTAAATTTAACCGTGATATTAAATTAATATGCATGCGTAACGTTAAAGAAAAGCCTCGTGTATTTATTTAAAACTGAAAGATTTATCATTTGTAGAATAGATATTTTAATATCGCACTTTCCCAATGTGATAATAGCATATTTATGTGCGTTTAAACTAAATCATTTCACGTTAAGTTTACAACTCCCAGCGGATGCTTTAGAGAAAGGGTTTCCTAACGTTTCATAAAAGAATTTTCTAATCATGTATTGGGAAATAAGTTGGAAACTTGAGTGTTTTGAGTGTTGCCATAATAATGATAATAATGATGATGATGATTTCAATGTAATTTTACTGAAAAAAAACTGATTGTGATTCAAGCTTAATAATGCTATGATGTATTGATATTAAGAATTTTTAAGTGATACCTGCATTTATATTTAAATTTTTGCAAGCTAAAGCACCCCCAAATTATATGTGCACCGGAAGATACAGTTTTATGATCACAAAGCAAATTTTAACATATTATTGACAAGACACTGCATTCTCTACATCCTTAACGAGTGCCTTTACAGTGTAAATCGAAGCACGTCTACTTGAGCCGCATTCTTCGCAATGATTATCTTCCTGCTCATGTCTCAGAATACCAGTGTCTGGCACCTATCCCAGAGTAGGCCTGTTATAGACTCAAGCAGTATTGAACATATCGTCCAAGTAAGTACACTCAGCAGTCTTAAGTATTTGGTTAACTAAGGCATTTCGGCCTGCTAAGATTAGAAGCCGAGTCACTGCATATCATCATTGTATTCTGGGGACTGCCCTTCGAATAGGCAGTCGCCGCTGTTATTGCTATTAATTCTGCTTGATACACCGAGTTATTGAGTCGCAGTCTTTGCTTCCAAGAATATGCAATCTGAATGCCGTAACTTGTACCTGCACTTATCTCAGAACCATCTGTATACAGAGGAATACTTTGGTGATCTGTTGGGTGAGCAAAGAAGATATTCTGCTGTAACTCGCGATGGGTCGGATAACAAATATTTGCAGGATTAAGTTTTGATTTGCAAGATTTGTTTGTCTGAGAGGTGCGTATTTTAGGTAGCCATTATCCGTTTCTGAATTTAAAATATTGGTAAGATGTGGAAATGTGAAATAATGATAATAAGCTGAACTGTGTTTCTTTTAAAGCAGAGAGATGCAAATATCATTGAAATTAAAAAATTCTATGCTTTCTCTCTTGTGCTTTAAGAGATTATTTTTATTGTTTTATTTTAAAATATTTTATTACTTTTCGGGTGGATTAAAGATAAATCTTTACACACACACATGTGTGTGTGTGTGTGCATTCAAATATAATTTACCATATATGGCCTTATTTAACCTAATTAAAATACACAGTCCAGTCACATTAATGTGACCATCTGTCAAAAGCCAGAATAACCACCTTCCGCAGAGCGGACTGCTGCGAGACGTGCAGGAAGAGAGTCACATAGGTCCCTGAAGGTGTTCTCTGGGATGTTGAGCCATGCCGACTCTAATGCCGTGGCCAGCTGCGCTAGATTACGCGGTTGAGGATCCATGGCGCGAACAACTCGATCGAGATGGTCCCACAGATGCTCGATTGGGTTTAAGTCAGGTGAGTTTGCTGGCCAGGGGAGGACGGTAAACTCATCCTGGTGCTCTTCGAACCACGCACGTACACTGGCAGCTGTATGGCACCTCGCATTGTCCTGCTGGAAGATGCCATCATCCTGAGGAAAAACAATGCGCATGTAGGGGTGAACATGGTCCGCAAGGACAGATGCGTACTTGTATTGATCCATTGTGCCTTCCACAATGATCAGTGAACCTAGAGAATGCCAGGAAAACATTCCCCAGACCATAATGCTCCCGCCTCCAGCTTGGACCGTTCCGGCAATGGTTGCAGGGTGGTTCCTTTCAGAGGTTTCACGCCTTATACGCCAACGTCCATCTGTCCGATGGAGCATAAAACGCGATTCATCCGAAAACGCAACCTGTCGCCACTCAGTGGACGTCCAGCTGCTGTACTGGCGTGCAAATTCTAGCCTTCGCCGTCGATGAACAGCAGTCAGCATAGGTGCACGAACCAGGCGTCTGCTTCGGAGGCCCAGACGCAGCAATGTTCGCTGAATAGTACTTTGGGAGACACTTTTGGTAGCCCCTTGGTTCATTTTGGTGGTCAGTTGCTCAACGGTAGCCCGTCTATCTGCCCGAACGCATCTCCGCAACCGTCGTTCGCCTCTGTCATCTATGGCCCGTGGTGCACCACATTTGCCACGTCGCTGATTTTGGACAGTCCCATTTTGCCATGCACGGTACACTTTTACCACGGCGGCACGCGAACAGTTCACAAACTCAGCCGTTTCGGAAATGCTTCCACCCTTGGCCCGAAAGCCAATGATCATGCCCTTTTGGAAGTCGGATAAATCGCTTCGTTTCTGCATTACGCCAACGATTGAAATGTTTTCCGAAGCCCTCATACACCCTTTATATACGCTCAACTGCACTGTACTGCCACCTGCCTTCTGTGATTGGTTATTTAACTCTGACATGGAAAGTACGTGGTGGTCACATTAATGTGACTGGACTGTGTATATGCCTTAACATAAATACACCCGTAATTAGGTATTGGTAATAAAGATAGAAATACACTTTTCGAGAACAGTAATTTAAATAAATAGATAAACAGATATACTGTTGTAAATAGATAGGCAGAGAAATTGAATTTTTACCTTATTTAAAAGTCTTCAACTGTTGCCAATTCGTATATTGTAAAATAAATATAAGCAGGAAATTTTATAGGAAAGATGTATTTACTTATTTCCCTATATGTTTACTTTAGATATAAAAGTTACATAAAGCATAATTATTTACAGAATACAGAGATCATAAGAAAAAGAGAGAGAAACATACAAAAAACGTAAGTATTTTAATACATACAGGAAGCGTAATTATTTGAATTAAATGTTGTAGGCCCATATAACGTAAAATTTATATTATTTTAAAAACTCCATGTTTCTAAGTCGACTTCAGAGGCAAATTAGAGAAATGATTCCAGCCAGTTTCTGTTTACTGAGTAATTCTGAGAATTCTGTACAAAGTGGAACTACTAATTACGCTACTATTGTTTGCAATGCTACCATTACTACTACCATTATTGTAACATTACCAATATTTTCAATGAAAGGTTACGCATTTTGCGTTATTGGATCTAATTAAACCTTTGTTATTGAGCCATAACTTTGTTTAGACAAAATTTGGGATAAGCGAGAAAAAGCTAATATCAGATTTACTAGAACAACTGAAAGCACACATTTAATAAGAATATATCAGAGTTACAAAAAATGAACTTTTATTTTTTTTTGTGATGCGTAAAAGAGAAAGTATTTTATATAAAAAGAGTGCAGGATTACAGGAAATGATGCTTGAATTGTTATACTCATATATAGACATATGAATAAATCCTATTTCAAAAGAACGAAAAAGAAAAAAAATAATTCTTCATTATCAAATAAAAATTTAAAGATGATGGTACTTATTTTCTTTTTAAGAAAGTCCGTGCTTTAAGGTTAGTGTTGTAACATTTTAATTTTCCGAATAAAATGTGTCCTCTTACTTCTAAGGAATACAGAATGGTATTTTATTAAATCTAAAATACTAGACTGTAAATGGATACACATCTGATTACGCTACCACCAGTTACGCTAAAGATATGACAATTCGCATTTCCTAATTTAGTTTAAAAATTGGAACACTTGAAACTTTCATTATTTAATTGCTATTCAAAATTCAGAAGTCTTTTAGTTTTAACTAGAGATATTTCACATCACTCTTCATATTGATCTTTTGGTATTCTGACTAAAATAAACCACATCTGAACCTTTAAAAATTACAACCGCCGACATATGAAATATAACGCTTTACACGTAACAAACACTTTTCGCTTTACGGCCACTTACCGTGAAGCGAGAAAACGATTTATCACCTCATATCCTTCCTATAATGTTATACCAATTGATTATGGATGAATTGATTGATTTGTGATCTAACGGATAGACATTTCACGCCGACGAGGAAGATTATGGGTTCCATGAGACAAATGAGGGTCGAATTATGACGTTTCGGACAAGACTTGAGGGGTGTATTTTTAACAGTATGAAAACGGTGTTAGATCGATATATGTGAAGGCCGTATGGCTGAAACACTGGGCAAGGTGGGAATTTCCGAAAAGGGTCAAGTTTACCAAAATAGCATTTATCATATCTGTGTCATGTTCATAGAACGTTTTACTGTCACTCAAAAATCTTCTTTCCTAATGCTTTCGTCCTGAGTTTGAAAGACTGTTTAGTGTTACCTTCCATATTTGGCTAACATTCTATGCTTTACAGTGATGAGTAGATGTATGTTACATAGTCCACAGGAGAGCAGTTAAAATAATTTATAGTAATTCTTATATGATATTAAACTTTCAGATAAGCATTAAACAATTTTCTGTTTTTAATATTTTGATTTAGAAACTTATAAGATGATAGATTTTGGTCTTATTTACGTTTTAGATTTAATATACGTAAGAAATTCACGTCTAAAGTCTTCCTCTTAAGAGAAATGCTATCATATTCTGTACTGATCAAGTATTCATCGACGTACGAGAAAAAAGAAACAGATGCAAGTTGCTCAACTAATGCTAAATTTGAAATCATTTAGGATTTTTAGATACGCTTTACGAAGTTTGAATCTACGAATAGAGGAATATTTCTGCGTAAAGGCAAGGAAAACCTTTAACAGCAATTTATCTGTTCAAATAGACTGATATAGAGGCTGGTATTTTAACTGAGAGAAATATTTGTAAAAATATATATTTTTTAAAATTTTCGAATAACGTTTTTCTATAAAAGTAAAAATTGAGATGCTTACTTTGCAAATAATCCTACTGCTTGTATTTTAACTACAGTAATACTACTACTACTGGGTTATCAGTATTGAAGCTACTTTTGATTCATTTCGCTGTAGACTGAATACATTCGGCAATTTTGTTACTATCTTAAATTCGAAAACCTAGATCTTGGAGATTTGATGATAATCGCTTCTGATGTCTCTCAACATTTAATTTAGGAATTATTATTATTTATATTTCAACAGAAATTAAGCCATTACATCTTAAAATCCTCCAAGCAATTTAAAATTCTAATGCTCATTATAAAATGGTAATTTTTGTGTTTGAAAATGCTCACGTAGAAACAGTGTAGCGAAAATAAATATTCAAATCTCTCTAAAACATGGAAGTAAAAAAATAACTGTATGATGAAGGCCGCATTTTAAAAGGACAAAAACATCACTATAATATATATATATATATATATATATATATATATTCCAGAATATATTAAGTTAAATATAATAAAAATTATCATCTATGAGAACAATTTCGTCCCGATTCAAATTTTTCGCGAAAATATTACATTGGAAAATTTTAAAAGCCACACCTTGTTCTGGACGAAGGCCAAATAGACTCCATGCTCAGTGAAAAATAAAATAAAGCTTTGTAGGATCAAGGGGGTATCTTTCAAAGCAGATTTAGAAAGAGAGGCGTAAGATTTATCAAGTCTTTTTAATTGCAAAATGGGCTTTCATAGTACTTACATAATTCCTAATCGGTTTTATGACTGAATTAAAGGACTTTGCGCCTTTCTAAACTAGTCTACGCAATAAATGTCTACGCAATAAAATGCGATAGCCTTAAGCATTATTTTCAGCTAACAATTCCTTCTTAAGAGTTAGAATTTTCAAGTACGAGAAGGTATTTAGTAAAAATATAATAACTGACTTTTACTTCACGTAGCTCCACCACCAGTACCAACTAGAAAGTCCTCCAGGAATGCATACCTTCCTTCGACAGATACCCCTGGTGTGCTTTGCCATACTCAAACAACCTGGCTTAACTTAACTGGTATTTATTGCATTTTAAAATAACAGAACTTAAATCTTGGAGTATATTTTAATCTCATTATAAATAATTTTTATTGAAATTTCTAGCAACTTCTAAACTTACAATTATTTAAAGTATTGTAAAAGTTATAAGGTATTTCTCTCGCCTTCGTGGTGTAATGGTCAGCACATTCGGCGCGTATTTGAAAGATAAGTGGTTCGAGTCCCGGGGAGGGCATTGCTCATTTTCCATCTGTCTTGCTTTAAAAAAAATACCTAATGTCTCTACAAAGTGATCCTGTTGAAATCCGCATTTCAGCAGGGACGTTTTGTAAGATGCAGTTACGTTTTTTTGGCAGCCAGTTGTAAAGCCCTCAGAATGCTCAAAAATCAATATAGAGTTTCAATAAAACCTGACTACCTTACCTGTAACTTTTGATATGCTACCTGAACTGATGATTTATCCTAATCTACCATTTCAAAGAATTTCAAATAAAACAAAGCTTTTGATATACACGTTAAAGACAAGCTTACGTAGGGCAGATAAAATTACATTTAGCTCAATAGCTAGTAATGTTCAAGAGGGAAATCGCTCGGTTACTAATTGTTACTTCAAGCTAAAATTAAAGAAACATTTAATCGACTTCGGTAATTCAGGAATGAAACACTACTTGCGAAGACAAAAGGTTCCGGTTCAGTCTCAGTTGAAGTACATGTTTTCTCAATTTGTTTTTATCTAATCTTTAAATCATAGTTTTTGCAGGGTTTCTGTTTATCTTATAACTGTCTGCATTAGCCTCTAAATTATTCTAAAACACACTTAATTCCAGCAAAAGGAATCGTTTCAACTATATTTACGATAACCGGATTATTTAATGCTTTGAATAAATAACTATTAATTATAGAGAAAGAATTATAAAAATAAAGTTTTGGAAACATATTGTTCTTAAACGATGACATTTTGATGTTCAATAAATGTCTGATATGCGTAAAGCGTTTCGCAGTGACAAATCTTAATCAAGTTCACGGAGTTGAATATTGCTTTTTAGTTTCACAGAAGATTTATTTAAATATTTTGCAAAGTGAATATCATAAATTCCTTTATTTTTTACCACATATAATCAAGTTTCAGTGTTGAATTTATGGTATCGTCTCATGCATAATAATGTTCAGTTGGGGAATTCGCGAACACAACTGCCACTTAACAGTATCATGTTGGAAACTACTGCACGGAGATTAGGACTGACTGAAAAATTATTCGTAAGTTCTTGAAAAGGACAAAAAAACTGGCAGAATGTTATTACTTATTACTTTAGAATTAACTCTATAAACTCTTTGAATGAAATTTTCCTTGAATCTTGAAATGCTATAAAAATAGCATTCGAAATATAAATGTTTTGGCAAAAGTGAAAAAAAGTATTAAAGAAAGTTAATTTGCGTACACCTTGAATTTGAAATTATCCCACTATTCTCTGAGAAATATATTGATTACCTTAGAAGTACGCTCCAATATTTTAGCTCCTTACACAACGTTTTGTATCGTCTCGAAAGCGCTGTTAAATAAGATGCAGCAGAAGATTTAATGCCAGTTTCCTGCTAAGAATATTCAAGCTGTGTCTGTGAGAAACTCCCGCAAATTATATCGCAAACAATATTTGAAGCCTTTGAATACGCTCATCGAAAATTAAATTGCAATTTTATGGCTCATCGAATAAACTAATCTATGCTGCAGTCAAAGCATAGAGATCAAAGGTCGTGGTTGGTTTGATCCTACAGAATGAGCAATCAATTTCCTGAATTTCGACATGTGGTTGGGTTTAATTTGCTCTCAACTTGTAAGAGCTCCCTACTTGTAAAGCTTCCTTTAGGCATTTCTGGAATGCCTGAAGGGAGCTTTATTTAATCGATCTCAAGCAGCATGGATAATGATCCGGAAGTTTATTGAGCTCAAATGGTCAATTGATTTTCGGAATCAACCAATTGACAAGGGAATTTGACTAAGATGCTTCAGATATCTTTTAGACAGAATTCAGTTCCATGAAGGAAATGGGATTTAGAACATTCTTTAGTGGCTAGGTATTTTATCTTGCCTCTAAAGAATTTTTAATTATGATTATTTTATTTGCAGTTTATTAAAAATTAAAAGTTGTAGTAAAATCTTAAGCAATTTAAAATTTAATTCTAATTTTTAAATTTAAATAATTTTTCTTAAATTTATTTAGAATTAGGTTCTGAAAAACCATAGAAGAGGAGAAATTGGATCACTTAAGGTTTAAAGTTTAGTATTTGTTTACATTCTGGAAAGACATACCAATTCGTTTTTATCCTCTTATGACGCTGAACTAATGTTGATGAAGCAATTTATGCTTATAATCATAACATATTATCTTTGAATGGAAATTAAAGAATGAATTTCAGTTCACGTTTGTTGAACATTTAAAACTTAGTTAAAAAAACAGAATTTTAAGAAAATTATTTTACCTCAACAGAATATTCCTTTATTTAAGTATAAGAAAACTCTAATGAAACTGAGAAAATCATTTTTTTACACGTTCGCAGCCGAGCGAAATTTTAAAAAACGGTTCAACCACGCCAACACGTTTTTGTTAATTAATTTTAAAATAAAAAGACGAAACATGTATTTATGGAAAAGATATTGAATTTACATAATTGTTAATTTCTTTATTAATTATACGAGTTATAACTTAGTCGGGTTTTGCGATAAAATGTTTTATGACAGCGCCGACTAGGAGTATACTCGTAACGAGCATTTACCCACTGAGAAATTGTTGAATTATGAAAAAGAGCTAAATACAGTTTGTCTTGCTTTGTTGTTGATACCAAAATTCAACCATTGCTATTTATGGGTTCAATAATGCTGTTATAACTTTAAGATTTAAAATTTTACAAGCGGCCAAGCCCTATATTACAAGTTCAAAAATATTTGCAAAAATTTAAATATACACACACACACACACATAATATATATATATAAATAATTGCAAAGAATTGCAATGCGCCCCATTAATATATTAATCATTACTTTACGTGCAAATTACATAATTTTTATGAAGACAAAAATAGCTTAGACGATTTAAAATTAGGAAAAATTCAACCTTAGATTGCATTGATTTAAAATAAAAATGTATAATGAGTTTCAAAGAGATCAATTGCATTCAACAACAGGAGTTCTCTGCAAATACATGCCGGTTTCCTTTGAAAGTGTAAACATTATATGGATTTAAAAGCAACAGAATTTAAGGTTCCTATTTGCTAAATTTAAAATTAGTATGTTTTTTGCAAATTTATCGCATCGTTAAGTCTGAAATGCTACGTAAAGAGCAAGTTCTGTATAAATATGAAAGCCTATTTTCTCTTAGATTACTTGGATTAGGGTAAAGCGGGGAAAGGCCTATTTCTTTAAGGGAAGAAATGCCTTCTTAGAGAACATTTTACATAAAATTGGCTAGTAACGCATGAGTAAACCACGAAAACTCTTAAGCAGTCAGCCCGTTCGCCTGGATTCCAACACGGGGCAAACTGCACTACCATAAACACACATTTTTATAGTTTATAAAGCAGGTTTCAGGAAAAGAACCAACTTAAGCATAATGTAAAGTAGCTTTATAAATCAACTTTTGAATACATATTAATTTATCATATAAAAAGAGAAAATAGCCACCATAAACTTAAAAAACATTTGAAAATTTTAAACAGCGAAAATTCTTCTCAAAATAAAATCGGACAACGTATAATTTTTTTTTCATTTTTTCTTATTTAGAATTTAAAACATTCATGGTTTTACTGTGGTTAGTATTAAGATGTTAGTTTATTTTGTTCTATGCCTCTAAATACTATTTTGATAATGAAGAATGGAAAGGTTGTTTGTACAAATGTATTTGGGAAATTATTAAAAAAAAAAGAAGAAGGAGAAACGGGGTTGATGATGATTCTTCACTACCATGATTTGGCGAATGGGTCCCATAAGAAAAGTGTCAGAGAAAAAGTGCCTTCAGGTAGAACCTTTAAGAGAGAACAGATGCTTAGTCACGTCATACATGCGGCAAACAACGGAATGAAAATCAGCTGAATGGAAAAACTCGCCTAAAAATTGCTTGGTTATCTAGTTGATTGAATTAAGGGAAAGTATGCTGCCAAAGACAAAGTGCCTTCATATAGAACCTTTAAGGGAAAAACAGATTCTTAGTCACGTCATACATGCGGCAAACAACGCAAACGGAAAATTCGGCTGAAAGAGCCAGCGTTCCGCAACTTCAGCACTTTCCACTGATAGGCTTCCATTACTTATTTTAGAGTATTGTTCAGTCAGAAAAAGAAAACTATTGAGAATTGGCTCTATAAAAAACTAATTAGACATTGCATCATATAAAGTGAGCTCTTTTCAATAAAATCTTAAATTCAGTATATCTTCTCCTCATTAGATTAAATGAAAAAAGTTTTTTTTTCGTATTTATACTGGAACTATATGTATTCTCAACAATCTATTTATTATTTCATTGCTCGGAGAAGCAAAATATTTTTTATTACCAAAGGGTGCCATCAGCATTGCTGACACTATTTTTAAAGTGTTTACATGTTACTTTAAATTAATAACCAACTGAGCATGAATATTAATCTAATTTTTTCAAATGAAAGGACATACGTTTTTCCATGTTACGTCTCATTTAAATTTCATTTCAGTAAGGATTTTCTCTTCCTTTACTGCATGCCTTCGTGGTGTAATTGGAGCACATCCGGCTAGTAATCGGAAGGTTCTAAGTTTGAATCCCGGTGATGGCACTGCCGATTTTCCAAGATTCCTTTCTTGACAACTCTAACTGATTCTAAAGACGCGTCTGAACTAAAATATGGTGGACGATAACTACTTGGTTTCGTGACTGGGTGCTTTTCTCCCCAGTCGCTCTTTAACTTTTTAGAATGGGTAGAGGCCAAAGTCTGTACCTCTTAAGTATCTGACATGTCCGTATATACTAAGTTTTGTTGGAATGGATTTATCTCCCCTACGCCAAGTAGAATGTACAGCATTAACAGTAACCTAATTAAGTAAAGCGATTTCTTCTGTCTTGGGAAAATTTGTGCAATTTATCTTACTGTGTTCAATTTCCTTTTAAGACAGCTACGAACGTTAGTAGTTAAGCGTTGACACTAAACAAGGAAGAGGGAAGATGTATTCAAATATAAGAGCTGCTTTTAGTGACTTCAAAATAATGACTGGCATTTCATTTAACATCTCCTGAAACTAATGAGCTATGCACTAACTTGACGGGGCAAAGCATCAGGTAGAAAATGAAGGCAGGCCTTCGGACAACCTGTCGGTGTCTGAATGCACGGGCGTTTCCGCTACGTCGCTGTGAAAGGGTTAAATGCACGAGACGTTAAGGAATTTGGTCCTTCCTTGGTACGTGCCTTCGTGGTTTATCTGGAAACATATTCTGCAGGCAATCGAGTGGTTCGGAGTTAAAATCATGGCGAGAGCATAACTGATTTTTCATGTTTCCTGTTTCAACAACCTTAATAGATTTCTACACAAGATTACAGTGCTCCTAACATATTTCAGTCGCAAGGAATGTATTTGCTTGCGAGCTTGCAAAAGAACCCACAAGAATTCTAATTCCATCAGCTCTTTCTTATGTTCTTATCTCTTAGTGAAGCCAGGATCAATATATGCTTGCCAAAAACAACAGTTCTATTTTTTCCTGGTTTCTAGCTTTGCTTGACCAGCAACAGAGATTTCATTGGTATTAAAAGTAATTTATCTCTGAATTAGAAAACAGTTGTTTTAATACAAGGGTTGAGACATTTATAATTTCTTCGCACATCCTGCATTATTTTAAAGAAATATTATACACGCAAAAATGGGAAATATGTGAGAAAGAGTAATATATGTTTTATTTAACATAACAGGAATTAATAAATTAATTGGTAACTGGAATTAATATATATATACACACATATATTTACTTGACTAAACATGCAGGCTTGAATTAATTAAACATTTTATTCAAAGTGGACAAGACCCACGAGAGCAAAATGTCTCTTTAATAGTTTAATTACATTTGTGGTATATTAATGAATTCAGTTTCGACTTCTAAAATCAATAAGACATTGCAGCTGACTCAGATTCATGAATCCAATATGTACGAAATCCAAAACTCATCTATCTTGCTTTTCCTAACGAAATTAATCTTAAATAATTATTTAAAAATATTTTAAATCTGTCCTATTTAGTTATAATTTATTACGTGGTTTGATATAATCTTAGAATATAATTAACGTTATGTCGTGCAATATTTATGAAAAATTTCTTTAGAGTGTTATAGAAATCAATAACTACTAAGCAGCATTTTTACATATTTACGAAGTTTATCGGCGTTCGAATTACGGCTAATGAGAAACTACGGATGAATGATCTATAGCAATATTAAGTGTTGTAACATGAACAAATACAGGACTTCCTGAAATTCATACTTTATTCCTCTCTATGTCTCTTTTTTGTATTCAACTATAGAAATTCAAATAGTTCGAGATGTTGAAAATGTGTGTTTTGAATGCATAGATTATGGTATCATTAATTAAATAATTTATGATCTGCATCTACGCAGTATACGTATTTATTGTTATTCAAATAAGTATACTTTCCATTTCGGAATCTGATTTGAGACTGACTTAAATCGATAACAGTTATTGTTAGAATAAATTTTGTGCTTAAAGCTCCTTTCAAACTGTGGAACGTTGTTTATATAATTATTATAATTGATTAATTATTATGATTGAGTAATATAATATAAATTTTCCTTAAAATATATTTAAGTAATTTACAGAATTTAATTTGTAACTTAACTTGATTATGTTATATTGTTTGAGCAGTTTTTCACTTTCAACTCTGTAAAACGACTGACTCAAGCCACATGAGAGGAGGCTATTAGGTGAAATAGACAGTCTAAGCAAGATTTGAAAAAATTGTAGAAATGTTCTATATCTAGAACACAAAAAAAATTCTCTGGCTGTATTTAAGCTTTTTCAGAGCTTAATATTTTACTAAAGAGAGAACTCTAGTTCAACAAAGGACTACATATGACCAAAAAATATGAAGGATGGCTAAGAAAACTTGAAATGAAATAAAGAGCACAGATACTCAACGCAAAATGTTTTTCTAGAAATGTATTTTTTCCTGGCAATGTGATTAATTTCTTGAAATTAGCTCTTTATCATTATAATTAATCATAGTGATAATTTTGGTTATATTAGTTTTGGAAATAATATTAACAGCAGTATCGTTCTTTTTTAATTGCTAAAACAAGGCCATTAGGTATAATCAAAAGATTATTTGTGGTTTTTGCTTTGAAGTTTGCTATTTGTGGTTTTTTGCTTTATCTAGCTCGTACTTGAAGCCTTTCATATATCAATGCATAACGTTCGAAACGAAGGAAAAGGAATAAAGAAATTCTAAATATTTAACAGCATCAGTTCAATATAGAACGTGCAGTATAACATCAAAACGGACGGAATTAAACATTTTCACTTATCGCGGTTATTAAAAATTATTTCATTAAACAGAATACAAAGCAGATGATTTCCTGACAATTTCATTTGCTTAAAAATAAAACCCATTACAACTTAAATAAAACGATGAAAATTATTTTTAAATAGGCCATACAACTAGACAGGAAATCAAGATTTTATTTTTGTACTAATATTAAGCACAGAGCTTATATTTGATTTGCGTAAAATAAACACATGACATTTTTATTCATCTCAAATTGAATTCAGATATTTTTATCAAAAGAAAGGATTTTATCAAAATTCAGACATTTTTTTTGCATATTAATTGCAGTTACCAATTTATTATACAATATACTATTACTTTACATGTTACAACTTCGTGTAAATTACCTTAGCAGCTTCTTAAATTTATGTATTGCATTCTTCTGCCTTTTCCAATTATTCAAACAAAAAAAATTAAATGATTACGAACACTTAACTGTTAACAAAATAAATTTTTCTCAGAAAATCTAGTAATAAGAACTAGCTATTCGTATATTTGGAGTTCATGACATTTGGATTCCGAATAACTGGAGTGCCACTACACATATAAATATCTTCTGTCCTATCTGATGAAGTCTATCACCTCAGTTAGTTGTACTTTGCTATAAATAATGAATCTAGTACAATCCTTGAAATGCTTATAATTTCCGCATCTTAACTTACACTCACGTTTGTGAAAATTGCAACACCAAGAAGGAATCGTCATAATTGAATGCAATTTAATACACAGTTGAGTGGTAGTGGTACAAATAAATGATTAAATGTTCAAAGCAAACAAACAAGAACAAGAGATCAGAATCAGTATTTTGTGTGGCCACCACGCGCCGCAATAAGTGCTGCTACACGACTTGGCATGGAGTCAAACAAAGTTTGAATGTCTGACTGAGGAAGAGCATTCCATATCGTTTGTACGCGTACCCAAAGTTCGTCTGCAGACGCAACAGGACGAGGATCACGAGCAAGACGCCGACCAATGACATCCCACACATGTTCAATTGGCGACATATCCGGGGAACACGCAGGCCAAGGAAGAAGCTGTACCTGCTGCGCTGCAAAGAAGGATTTAACAATCCGAGCAGTATGAGGGCGGGCATTGTCCTGTTGAAATACAGCGCCTGGCAAGCTTTGAAGGAAGGGAACAGCTTCGGGCTGTAGAACTTCACGGATATACCGGTTGCTGTTCAGATTGCCCACAATTCGTAGCAATTGAGATCGTCTATGATATGCTATGGCGCCCCAGACCATAACTCCGGGTGTTCGTCCACTGTGGCGTTCGATAATGCACTCCGGAAGGTGGCGTTCACCGGCATAGCGTCTGACACGAATGCGGCCATCATGGTACCACAAATTAAAGCGGGATTCGTCAGAAAACACGACATGCTGCCAATCAGCACGCCAGTCTCTATGCTGATTGGCCCATTGTAGCCGCAGGCGGCGATGGTCGTGCGTTAGGGGGATCCTGTATAAAGGAGTCCGTGCGCGCAGTCCACACTGCAGCAGACGTCTACGAATTGATGAAGCACACAATGAAACACCTGTAGCTATTGACCACAGTGCTGCCAATTGTCTAGAGGAAGCTGTACGGTCCGTCCGCGCCATGCGGACCAGGTGTCTATCATCGCGAGCTGACGTCACATTTCGGGGTCCACTCCCGGATTTCCGAGTTGTCCGACACTCGTCCGTCCACTGCTTCCAAACGCGCATCACTGTGCTGCTGTTACGCTGCACACGAGAGGCTACTGCACGATACGACAATCCAGCTTCACGAAGGCCGATGATTCTCCCTCGTTCAAACTCTGTAAGTTGTTCAAATCTCGCTCTCTTTCGTCGACGAGGCATAAGTACAGATTGAGTTAACGTTTACCACTAGCAGATAACCACCGATAACCATACACGCCTCGCTACAGCCGTCTATTTATTCGGATCCATCAGCCGTTCAGAGGGCGCTGCTCAGCGTACGCATGCGCTACGGATTTGCAATTCTAATCATTTGCATATCATGCGCTACTTTGCATTTCCTGAAAATTTCAGCTCACTCGCGTAAGTCCTTCATGGTGTTGCAATTTTCACAAACGTGAGTGTATAAGGTATTTCTCTCGTCTTCTTGGCATGCCCTCGTGCTGTAGTGGTCAGTACGCTCGACGCATAACCCCGTGGTTCGATTCCCGGAGAAGCCGTTGCTCATTTTTTCATCTCTCTTGCTTCAAATAAATACCTATTGTCTCTACAAATTATGATTATAATTTTGAAGGAATTTTTCTTTTCCTGTTATGAAACGAAGTTTTGTAAGTAATAGTTCTATAAACAGTGTAAGCAGTTTCGTAAAAGGAATTTGGCATATCCATCTGCTGACAAAGATGTTTCAACAAGATTGAACAATTAAATATCACTTAGACGGCTAGCCACAGACCCCTGATGAGAACATGCATAGATTTCGCGAAACTTTGCTTAATCAATTCACTGACCATACTAAGTCAAATCATTTAATAAATGAATCAAATAAGCTAGGTTTTAAGACTGGGATATGTTTGGTCTATGGATATGCTTCAGTAACAATAATAGCCTTTAATTTGTTTCACTTGCCTTCTGTGTAGAAACTTTCTGTTTGTAAGTCTTTCTGTATTCCCCTAAAGACATGGTTAAGTAACATGCGAAATAGATCCTGAAACAAGTTACAAAATGAGACGACACTAAAAAAGAGGCCTTTGAGAAAAATATACCAAGTTTGGAAGCTATATTAGACGGCCTATACTAGATTAAAATTTTCTTAATTTTAGCATTTTTGAATACATACGGATATATCAAGTGGTTTTTTAGTCGTAAAGAATCTGTCAGGTAATGAGTTTGAAAACTTATTTGAATGAAGATATTTACAATATCTATATTCTCGGATCCGAGAAATTCAATTAAGAAAACCTAGTCAAACTTGGTAATTTTGACGGCATAAGCATGCATATTTATTTTTATTAATTTTATTGTTATTTGTTTGGGGGGTTGACTTATTCGACTATGTAAAATAGTTTCTCACTGACATTTCTTGTTTCCTACGTAGTTGTATAAAAACTTGAGTCTCGTGTATTTTATTGACATAATTTACAAATTGTCTCTTGATACAGTTTTAGTCCAATAATATAGTCAAAATTTACTGTAAATTTCTGAAATTCATTTGTACTCAATTATATTTATACATTGATTCAGTTGTACATGAAATAATAATATATGATTTGCTGAAAGTTACTCTTTGCAATTATTGTTTATTTTGTTATTGTAATGTAATGTTTATTATTGCATTGATGCCTTAGTTGTAAGTTTGGCTTCCTGCCCGGGATGTGCAGTCTTTGGGAAGGGGGCAGTGTTACGGATTTCGTATTTATTTAGAATTGTAATTAAAATTGTTTTATTTTCCCGTGCAACGCAGACGATTTTTGAAGAGAAAGTTACTTCGGAAAAGCAAGAATAAAAGAGCATGTGCATTTAATATATAGTAAATAAATATCTCGTAATAGCTGTTGCCATCCACAAAAATCGAGAAAATACGTTTTACCAGACTATTCGAAATGAATAGAATACCTCAGCTCAGTTGTAGCTGTTTTAAGTGAACCGTTGTTTACTTAATGCTGTTATTGATTGTAGCGAATTCGCAGTGAGATTGGATGAACTTTCTCTGTTTTGAATTGAGTTATTTAGCATATGCATTTATGAGTGTTTCCTGAAATATTTTTGTAAGCACAAATTAAATTGCGGTATTTTCATGTCAAATGTTTCATAGACAAATGCAAACGTAAATGAATTAATTAGGTTTAGTCAAAGAATTACTTAGCGTAAAAGAATTGCATAGGGTAAAGAATTAGATACATTTATCGGGTTACAAAGACGCAAAACGAACAGAAATAAGGAGCACATATTCACTTATAAAAAGTTAATTGCAAATAAAAAAGATAGAAATAAATTACTTCTCAAAGAAATATTTAGTTAACTGAAAGCATATGAAAACGTCATAAAAATGAAAAAAGCGAATTACACGGGCAACACTCATCGACTAAAGGCCAAAGGCATAGGTTTGCTTTTGAATCTTTTATTTATGTCGCTTAAGAATTTGCTTCTACGGATGTTCTTTTGCAAATCCATTGTTATTTTATGTATTTTGTGGTTAAAAGTAAAGCCAGCTGCTCTTTGCTTTGTAGAGAAAGCTACATATATATTGAATTTTTTTTCAAATGAGAAACCTAAATTAAAAAGCAAATTAACGTATAATTTTTTTATCTTTGCTTAAGTACTCTTTTTGTACCGTTGGTTACCATTCATTATAAATTTTTTCAGAACTAATGAAAGACTATATATGCGGTTAAAAATTTCTGAAGACAAATATATGTGATTTTGTACAGTTTCCCCGTATTTTATTTGCATTTTGTTTTGAATTTATATGTCGATTTATACGTATTTCGTGTATAGCCAGTCTCGTTAAATTTTTGGAAAATGAATGGATCATTAAAGGTACAGTTTGCCGGACATTAAAGTAATGCATTGCTGAGAATAGCATAAATAGAAAAACTTTAAAAGAAATCTGCTTACTAAAATACCTTGTCCATAAATGCTCACTATATTGGGCCTCATTTGAAACGTAACTGATGAAATCTATATGCATACACTAATGTAATAAGTCGTTAATTCAACGAATGAGGGATAAGCCATTGCACAAGGAGGTTCTACTTTTGGTCAGAAAAGATACGTTAGAAAGTAATTAGTCAGACGATGGATCAGGCATAATATTTAAATGCTACCTGGACAACTTTTAATTAACTTTTTAAAATACGAATTAAAATATTAAATGAATATCTTAAGAAGCAAAAAAATCGATGAGAATGTTAACTTTTAAATGCAGTGTACGACCATCTTATTGCAATTATTTACTATGAAAACGTATACGGATGTTGATAGAAACGGATGTAATATTACCAGTCACGTTAAAAAATAGAGGAATCTTTTTAAAACCCCAGGAAGTTATTTACGATATTATACATAAGATATTATGACATTTTTATAAGTTACAAAAGTAAGCGAAGAAGTTGATATATCCGTACCAGTTTGCATATCTGATCTTTAACGGTATGAAATATCAATCTAATCATCTCACATATTGTTTTATAATTCAGCTATAAGACAAATTTTATGGTTTTGGTTTTGGTATCACATTTATAAATTTTTAAACGATTTCTCAGAACATAATCGTTATATAAAGTCAGCATTCATAAGGACAAATGAAATCAAAAGCATTTAAAATATAGCTCGAAGGATCACTCGTTAACATATTTTCAGTTGTTATGCAGAATAAAAAATAAAAAATTAAATAACAGCACAAAATTCAACCAGGAATATAATAGCAAGACTTATATTTAGATCATCCAGCCAGGAATATAATGGTAAGACTCACATTAAGATCTTCTGGAAACGTGTTTTACTACTGTATCCGTTTCTTTTCCGGCATTATGACTTACAGTGCATTTAAATTAGTACTACCCACATTATGAATCCTAAGTTTTTCTTCATATTGTCTTAAAAGTAGTAAATCCGACAGTGATATTTACAGATCAGAAATGATGGACAAAACTTCAAGTCAGATGTGCTCCAAATATTGATTGAATGGCTATACTCGATTTTTACTAACTGTCAAATCATTGTAAAAAAATCTGTTAGTTTAACACCATACCGCGTGTTTCCTTCTACGTGATAGGCTCAGATATCGCTTTTTATTTCTGCTGTCCGTGATGCTGATAGGTTGAAACTTAGAGATACTGCACAATGAGTAGCGTTAAACTCAGATGATGCATATAAAAAATTTCCCGATGCTTAGATTTTATTAGATAAATTGGAAAGCTTCACTAGTATGCATGCAAGATTTAATCTCATGTGTCAGTTTACGATGGTTTTAAAACCTTCAAGCGATCGATAAAGGGTTAAGTAATTAGAGAAATGAATCTGGAAGCAGAACTGAGTTTCAAACTTCTATCCAGATCCGGGACGAGAGGCAAGTAACGCAATCAGATAAGTAACTAGAAGGGACGTCAAATCAGGAACGAAAATTTACAAATTCATTTTAAAAAAATTGTGTAGACCTGAAGCCTATTAAGAAGCGTAGTTTACAATATCGTATTTAACTATATTAGCATAATTTAATCTAATTTAAAAGCATTATATTCTAGAAATTGATTTCCTTCTGGGTGATACATGTCGACTATCTGATTTCCATTAATGATTTTTCGTAGCCTTCTCCTTAGTCAGGATGGCTCCTCTTAATTTACGTTTGACACGGTACAATATTAAAGTAATAAATAGCAAAATATAAGTACATTTTGTTTTACTATGCTAACAGCACGTATAAGTACGCATGAATTAACTTATTTTACTATATTACCATCCTACACTCACGTTTCTTTAATATACATTTTTCATTGAGTGGGTTTCAAGAAAACAATTAAGAAAAATTTTATGTTATAAATAACCCAGCTGAATTAAGAAACGAATTTAAGACATTAATGTGTTTTTCAAATACTGTGGCTTCACAATTGTATATATAATGAGTTCTAGCATTAAACCGTGTAGCTGCAACTAAGATGCTGACGTTGATTTACGTTTAGGTAACGAAACCATAGATTGAATTCGCCCAGGAAACACTATGCAAGCTTCATCACTGATTCCATATTGCTCCAATCAACTTAAAATTTAATCTTATTGCAGTTCCGGCTGTAAAGACATCCTATTCACTAAAATTCAGCGTGATTAAAGTTCCCCAAAACAAAGGTTTCAAAGTTTCTCTATGAAAAAAAGTGTGGTCGTTGCCTAGAATTTGTTTAAGAAATCTAACGCGCAAGCAAGTTTATCGAGGAACGAGAGACATTGTGCGAGTTCTTTTTCCAGCTGCATCCATGCTTAATTAATCTCAGAATTATAAAGTTGCTTTCATTCACAGCTTATTATTATGCACGGAGCAGCTACAGTTATTGCTAGATCGAATTAGAGAATTGGCATCTTAGATACATTTTCTGACAAGACGAAAATGTAAAGAGATAGCATAAGATATGACTTTTCATTTTATGAATTATTCTTAAACGTTTTGGTATTAAGGAAAAAGTTAAAAATTTAAAATTTTACTTCAAAAAGCATAAAATAATATGGACAAGTCAAAATAGTCCTGAATACTAAGATAGCTCTCATCAGAGACTGAAAAGTAGTAATTTTTGTCAGTTTCGGGAAAGGATGATCCCGAATAGATGAGGATTAGTTTGAAAAACTAAATGTACTGAAAAGTAAAATGAAAGTTTTCCTTAATTAATATTTTTATTAAAATAGAAATTGAGTTAAGAAAAATGTGGTAATTAAGATTCTGAGAAAATAATTGTAAACAAAGACATATTTGCTCATCAGTGGTTCGAATAAATAAACTCGCATTTTGAACAAGGTTCAATGGGCGGTTTTCACGATTTTATTATGCGATGTAAATGTGAGTCGGTTTCGCCTAGAAAATCATCCACAAAAGTATCCCTTCCCCTAGGCAGGTGCTTTTTCTTAATCAGTTCACAAAAGCAAATAAAAAATTTAATTAATTACTAACGACTTAAATTTATTTAATATTAACAGGGACACTGAAATATTATTATCATTGATTTTATATAAGCTTAGTCTGTTATTATTGCTTACATTATATCAATGTATGAAATTTATATAAAGCATCAAATGACAAATTATTGTAATAGGCTGAAACAAGTCAGTTTAAAAATTTTTCCATGCTATCTTAGTGGAACTTAATATTACAAGAAACAGAAAATGTATATAAAGCTTTGCGATCAAAAATTAAAAATAGGCATAAAGCTGTATGTTCAGTAGAGAACATACGAACCCTTTCTCTACGTTCGAAATCCTGCGAATGGATTAGTTACATGTAAGTTTTTGTAGCTTTTACCCCCTGAAATGTAAAACGAACCAATTCCCCTTAGAATGTTCCCTCTGAAGGCATCCTTTTCTTTACACAAAAGTCCTTGTATGTTTAAAACCATATTAAATTAAACAAGGAATCGTAACGGTAGGATTATCTCTTTCGTTACAGATAACAAGAGAAAATATTTCAAGAGAAAAATGAAAATTTGGCTTTAAAAATGGAAATATCAACAAAATTTGAAGATAAACAAAATAAAAAGTAAAAAACGATTATAAAATCAGAATTTTGTTAGGATTCAATTGATAAGAGTGTAGAGTCGTTAGCTTGTTTTGAAGCTGTAGACGTGAAAAATATACAATGCCCTCATGGGACTCGAACCTGGACCTCTCGAATACGCAACGAATGTGCTAACTTACACCAGGAAGGCATGCTGAAAAGAGGGATAAATTACCTTATAAAAGAAGAATTTTAGAGAAAAGTATTTTTCGTAGTCGAAACGAAAGGAGTGCTAAAGATTCAATCTCAGGAATTAAATTGAAAAATTCAGCGAGATATCACAAGTACCCGAATATATTAAAGCTCAACAAATTTTATACCATATATCTGGTTTCAAGAATCGTGATATTTTATTCATCATTGATATTAGAGCATGATTAAATCTTTTAAAAATAATAATTAACGAAAACAGTCATTTTTGAATTTGGAAATTGCATTAAGATTTTTTTTAAATGCCAATTACTAAAAATAAAGTGGTCCAATTTGTCGGATCGAGAAATATTAAAAGTCAGCTACACTCTTGATGGGACTCGAATAACAGAAAATTAACTGATGACTTTTCTTCGCTAAAAGCAAGAAAATTAAATTAAAACAAATGTTTGAAAGTTAGTGCAATACCTTTTTCATTAACTGCATTGCTATTTATTTGATTTATATATATCAAAAATGTATTTTTAAAGAAATTTATTTTAAATATTTTACATCATTTATCGTTACATGCATACGTTAAATACAAAAGCGTGAAAGTATAGTTAATTTGATTGGATAAATAAAGCGCACATTCCCTCTTTACCTCATGTTAAAATATATCTATGCACGGCTCTGCCTTTCTCCGTAATCCATAAAAGATAGCAATTTTGGGGGAATTACAATGTCCAATAATCGATTCAAATTTCTCTTTCCCATATTAATAAAATATCTAAAAAGCATATGAACTTATCTTAGGTTAATAATCCTCTCCTTGCAATGACAGCAACGTTTAAAAATTTTTGATAGCTTTAATTAACGATATTTATATTTTACGCAGAAGAACAACCTACTAGAAAGTAAAGTTCAGAGCATAGAGAAATACGCCTGAACTCTTTAAAGAATGGTAAAATTCAGTGACAGTACTATATACAGTTTATAACATGGACTGGAATTTTTTCTTCAAAATTTTTATAATGAATTAAGTATATCATATTACAAGCGCAATTGGAAACGCCATTAACAGACACAATTAAGAAAAACCAGAACGCTATTTCACTTAGGAGTGTCACTTTTATGTATCTTGTTTCCTTCGACAGAATTCTATTATTAAGTTTCCGCGCAACAAGTTTCGAGCTCATCAAAAATCTGTAACATATAAGGCGAAAAAAGGATGTTCAGGTGATGGCCTTAATGACTTACTATTACTGAACGGCTGGCTTTGCAGATAACTCTTACCAGGTTAATGTTGCTTCAAGAAAGGTACGTGTACATGTTTACGGGCAATTTGATAATGCAAGCAGCTCTCATTTTTATCAGCAATATTTGAAGGGGGGGAAGGGTATAATGTACCAGTATATTCTTTTGTTATCTTTATTCTTCCTCTCAGGTTTAGTTTGTGCACTTAATAGTAACATTGAACCATTTTTTAAGCTTACGAGGATCCTTGCTTGTAATATTGCAAGGACATTGATGTTCCTTTTGAAAACTAGAATAATAGCTAACGAAATTCACAAATAATTGATAAGAATGTCATTTGAAAGCTAACATAAAATTAATTGATATTAAAGTTAAGGGCTGT
This sequence comes from Stegodyphus mimosarum, assembly GCA_000611955.2. NCBI lineage: Eukaryota > Metazoa > Arthropoda > Arachnida > Araneae > Eresidae > Stegodyphus > Stegodyphus mimosarum. The sequence continues at coordinate 143,330 of KK116287.1, forward strand.
AGCAATAATTTTTATTTAAATCAATGTGGAAATTGTTGATAGATAGAAAAGTTTCTTGTGATAACCTATGATTGAATAAAAGCTATTGTCTCGATTAAAGTTTTGCCTAAGTCTTAACCTTAAGCTCTCGGTTGAAATTAAATTAATTAAGGATTCTCAGAATTGCTTTGAGGGTAAATCAGCTATTGAGTGAATATTCTGATTTTAGAATTACTTCAAGTTTAATATTTGACTAAAGCTGTAATGAATTCTACTTGATTAATGGTTTCCATTTAAAAACAATAGGTATAGAATCACGAATCTTTTATAAAGCTACAAACATGTTCAATACTACTTCCCGCCTAATATTTGTACACGAACCTATTATCTTCATTGTTAACGCTGGAGACAGACTCAAATAAATACACTCATTTATGATACAAAATTACTTCATTCATTATTAATCCTACCTTATCTACAAAATTAAAATTAAAAAAATCAGCTGCAGATAAATTAGCAGATGAATCAAACGTACATTTGGAAACAATTAATAGAATTATAATGCCAAAATCAAGGTGACAGTTATTCAAAATTTCGCTTATTCTAGATATTTCAGTCTTATTATACTTGACATTAATCATGTGTTTCTAATGTTTACAAAAAATATCTTTCAAAATTTGAGAATTATTTACCAACGATAATTACTGCATATAAAGCATTTTCTTTTAAGGTTTGAATAACCGCTTCTTTCGTGTTAATTCTAAATTCTTCCAGTCTATCATAAAGAGAAGTTTTTTTAGTGCATTTGTTAATAATTACATTTACGTTAAAATTTACGCATTTCATTTATATACGTAATATCTCTATGCCAATCGTGTTCAGAAATCAGAAGACAATTTTGAATTATTTATTAATCTGAACAATGCTTTGGGCTAGATTATGAAACATTTTGGTATAAATGTATACCGCACAACACCATCCAAGTTAGAGCAGTTTCATAGATTACATTGCTGTGAACTTTATTTCACAGATTGAATTGCAGTTTCATAGATTTCTGGATCTAAAAAATAAATAAAAGGAAATAACGAAGTAATAAAGATTTTCTTATTGCTTAGTGAAACAATTTCCACTTAAAGTGAAAACACATTCGTGTGCAAAATTAACAGAGTTGGCATATTATGTCGAATTTCTGAAAACCTAACGGACTGATTTTAATGAAATTTGATTTGAATATACATTTATAACACAAGACGAGATATACCATTCAAAAGTAATTTTATTTATGCATGATTATCAAAGCTCATAGTGCAGGAATATCCAAAATCCAAGTTGTGATATCCAACCAAAAAATGAGTCTAATATGGGGTATAGTCCCCTCTCACAATAATAAAGTTCGCACATCATAACGGCGTACTAGACAGGAGACGGTTGAACTTTGATATCTGCGGCAGTTCATCTCACTTCTACAGCAAGGCCGTTTTCAACTCTGGGATGGTTCTCGGAGGGGATTGTGAGATGAAATTGCTCTCATAAACATGTTTTGTGAGGTTATAGTCAGGAGATCTGGCTGACTAATCCATATAGTGATTATCCTTCCATTCAAGGTAATCATCAATCAGCTGAGTCCTACGTGGGAGAGGGTTGTCGTCCATTAACACAAATCCAGGACAAATTGCGCTCCTGAAAATTCGAACATATGGCTCCAAGATCCTCACAGAATTCAGGGAGCCTTTGTCAAACATATGTGGGAGTGTGCCGCCGTCGAACATAATGCCTGTCCTAATCATTACACCTCCACCATGGTGATGATCCTTTTCCGTGGTGAGGAAGAAAGGTATTGGGTTCCAGGCTCTCTCCAGATACAGGTACGTCGAGAATCTGTGTTCAGGGTTAATCTAGATTCGTCTGTAGAAAGCACGATGTTCCACTGAAGTCTGGTCCAAGGCGCATATTGTCTGCATCATACTGAACTCGCTCATTTGCATTGTACTCCAGTGAGCAGGACGCAAACAGTGGGTTTTTCTGACTTACAGCCCTATCTCATGAAGTCCGTGGAACTCCAGGTCCAGTGGTAGGATACAGCTTACGTGAGAGCTGTGAAGCTATAGCAGTCCTGTGTTGCCGCGCTGAACGTGTCGTTGATGTGTACCTTGGTCGAGCTTTACCAGATCTTCTGGATATGGATCCCATGTCCTGAAACTGTTTTCACAAATTGCAGACTATACTTGGCGTTACATCGAATTCTGTAGCATTTGCGCTTATTATTAGCCTGCTTCCAATCTACACATAATTCTCCATCTCATTCCGTCATCCGTACGTTCGTGGTTAGCCATTTTCCCTTTGTAAAATTTACCCAACTTTTGCGAGAAATACGGCGATTGTAGTGAGGGAGTCCAAGCATACATATCTCCCAAAACCGTTATATCCACAATCTCAGCTCCGCACACGCGCATATGTTCCCTTACGCGTTTGACTTCGAATATTTGCATATTTCTTAGATGGCATAATTAGAACCTTTAGTTCAATAATTTTTGTAAAAATGGGCATAATCTTCAAATTTTCTTAATTTTACTCACGAATGCAGTTCAGTAAAATGTAGTCTTCAAGCGATTTCAGTCCAATATAAATGCAGAATTCGAAACATTCATTCCCATATTCGAATGTGCATATTCGTTCACTACAAAAATTTCAATATCAAGGCATTTCTCAGATTTAAATTTAATTAAGAAATATATTCCTTAATTGTACTGAAAACATGTTGTAATTTCCGTCTAGACAAAGGTTAGATTAACTACACGTTATTTTATAATAAGCATAAATTATAAAGTTTCCGTTCCCCTAAATTAAGTTATTAGTCTAGTAATTGAAACATAGGTTATGTATCATTCTTCAATTTTCTAAATATAATGATACATTCTTCTTAATTGAACTATGGCAATTTGTAACAGTGTACACCAGTAGTTTGAAACTGAAATAAAACGTCATGTAATTTGAAGACTAAAATAAGTGACCGCCTATATAGAATGTTTGAAACAACATTTTTTAACCTAATGATTAATGTGGATGCTATAAGCTTTTAATGAATTTAATACAAAGTGAATAACTGAAACGAATGTCACTGAAGAAACAACGTTTAATGGTTTACTAAAAATGTTGCTAACGCATAACGGTATCAGACTGGTAACATTCGTATTTAGTACGTGTTACATTGTTTGAAAGACCTTCCGTTGTTATTTATATCAATGTTATAATTTTTGAAAAACAAACACCGATCAAAAGGTTGTTATAAATATTTTTGCTTTTTCAGAAATGAACTTCGGTCAAGGAGATTCCACTCAGACAGAGAGAAAGAGATTAATATTCAAACACATATTTTTGGCTTTTATAAAAATTAGTTTCTGATATCATACAGGAACTGACATTTTATTCCGCCTGCTTTGTTCTCCGTAGGTTTCGGTTCACCTTTGCCACGATATCAAACATTACATTATTGCACTATCAAACTTTATTTACTTTTGTTCAAGCAAATGTATCATCCCTGCTGATAATGCGTTTCAAGTGAGATACCATTGCGTTACTAGCAAACATCCGATCCATATGAGTTATAAACAGACAGATGCTAAATGTCAGAAAAACGCATTTAAGTAGCAAAAATATATTTTTGCTCTTAGAAGAGCAGGGAACCCATAGTAAGTGTTTTTTAATTCAATGACAGATTGGCTATTAAAGCATAGGTAATTTAAAATGGAATGGTAGGCCTACTTTAAAGTTGAAATTGATGTTCTTCAAATCTAAATATTGCAATCAGAAACTCTTCGGGAGGAAACGGAAGAGGGATGGGTAAAGGATGATTTATAAAACTTAATATTTTTCCCCTTTTTGAAAAATTGATTCATATTAAGATGTTCTAGAGAAAGTTATTCACAAATTCAGGTCAGATGCAAAAGTAAGTGACAGAAAAATCTCAACAAAAATTTGAATTTTTATTTGTATTACTGAATTTTCCTGTCTGAGCACATAAATACTCTATATTATTTCTTACTTTGATTCTTCCATATTTTTGAGTATTCTTGTAGTAACAAATGTAAGAAACACGCAAGTGAAGTACCAGAAAAATCATGTGATATTTAACATGCTTAAAAGAGTTTATATAAAAATCAATTATTTTCCTTAAGCTTAAAAATGTTCAGGTCTGCAGTAATACTTTTGAATAGAAATTACTTTATGAATTTCTCACCTAAGTATCGTATCGTACTATTGTACATTTTTCACTTAAGTATGGTATTTTAATTCACGAATATATTTTCAGTTAAAGTTGATCTTCAGTGTCTCTTTATTCGTTAAACAATCAAAAATTTTATGCTTTTGCAAATTGGAACACAAATGAAAACGTATCTTTAAAAGACTATTTGGTAATATTCTAAAGAAAAATTTACCAATACTGTTTAAATAAATGTCAGTAATAACTAATAAAATATCGTAAGTTATAAGAACCCACGTATTCTTCAGACTGTCATTTATTACTTGCTATTGACTTCTCTTCATAATAACTAAACACGGTATCAATAATATAGTAAAATATAAAGTGTATGTGGTAAATATTTAATGATAAATGCAACAGGTTTTGAACGTTACATGTCTCTTCTGAAAAAAATAAAATACAATTCCAACTAAAAATATCGACGAAAATTCTGTTACGAAAAATACTTGATACACTGAGACGTGATAACATTACCTATACTCATGCATGCTTCAAAAGACAGAGGAAGCCATTAAACCTAATTTACATACTCACACATTTAATCAGTGCCAGTTACAACTGATTCCTATATTTTCCAGGACAGTGAATGTAGGTTTGCAGTTAAGTTAATTCTATTTCATTTAATTTGTCAAGGATTAGCATACTTTACGGTTTTTAGTTATTTTTTAATTCAAGCACAAGGACAACAGTTGTGAATTAACTCGCGTACAATGATATTAATTAATTTAAAATACTAAGGATAAATTATCTATGAAAAGTACTAATGTATTCTCTCTACCGTTTTCCGTAAAATTGTTTATAAGCCCATGAACTACATTATTGGGTAATCTACGCTAAACTCTATGCAATATGCCAAGCATAACCAGATTTACTTTCATTTGCATTTATTAGCTTTTAAAAATAGCAAATGTTTTCGAATAAATTCATTCGAAATTTCTTAGCAGTAAATCACATATATTTTAAAAAATTAAATGAGATTTAGTTACAAAGAAATAAAGAAGAAATAATGTCTTCTTTCCGAGATTTAAAAAAAAATTGCGAAAATCACTTTATTTTGAAAGTGGAAAAGAAACTAAAACGAGATACTTCTTTTTAAAATAATTTTGAGATTATGGAAATTTTTTCCTCCCTTAAAATAATTCAAATGCTTATTACCATAAAATAAAAGTTCCCAGTTTGCGACAATTCGATACGGAATTTCTAGATTATGTCTTCTTAAGGTTGATAAAAAAGAAGACAAATATTTTTGTCCTCGTAGAAAATTCTTTATAAATAGCCTTCTTTATTTAGATACCTATTTTTTACCGAGCACAGGGAGATAAACTTGACCTTGGTAGACTGTTAACGTTTCAGAATAGTTTAGTTTGAAAGAATGTGCCACCAGAGATTTCATAACTTATAACTTCTGCTGTTAGAATTTTTTACAAAGTACCATTCTGATGGTTAAGGTCCTTAATGTTTTATTTCTTAACTTCCTTTCGGACCTTAAGGATACTCAGCAGGTACGGAATGGATTGACTAAGAAGTCCATCCCTTACATTTGTGTAGAAATAACTCCTCAATTTACCGGCCTTGAGAAAACAGAACTTCGCGAAAAGGATATAAAACTTTATCAAGCCATACGATTTATGTTTTATTTATAAAATGAAAACATACCGCAGCTTCTTGGAATATACTCAGTGACACCATATTTTTGGATCCGTGAAACACTTATTGCAGTTGGTGGAATACTGGAGATATTCTATGCTTTTTATATTATCCTTTCCACTTTATACCCCAGCAAGAAAGTTTTTGATGTGAACCAGAATGCACTATATATATATATTTATTGATATGTTTAGTTTAAGGTTTAAATTGAGCCCTGTCAATATGTTTTCAGATATACAGTAATCTATATAAAACTTTTAAGAATAATATTGCATTTATATAGCTTTCCTATTTAAAAGTAAAAATAGTGCATGCATTTCTCAAAAACATATAAATATACCATAACTCTAAGTTTATTTGTGCTGATACATCATGATGCTTGCATTGAAATTGTCGTATCACTTGCCTTCTTTGAACTTCAATGGCAGAATAAAATTCTGATTCTTTATCTATGTCTTCATAACAGAAGTATGTATTTTCATCAGATTCGAAGACATAATAGTAACTTGAATCTATTCTGTTTTCTAATAAAAGGATTTTTTTTTCAATAGATTCTGCAACAAGTTTAATATTCTTAATTTATGCTGTAGTCATTTGCTTCCAACATTTATTCCTATAAGACCTTTAGTACCAAATTATTAAACGAAACACAAACTTGAAGTTTTCAATTTTAAGTAAACTTCTGTTCATCATTTTGCATTTTCTAATGAATGTTATCATAATTGATAATTTTTTGCAACGTGCCATAAATTTCTCACAATTGATATGCCAGGGATAACGCTGTTTAAATTTTATTCTCCTATGGATTGACTTCTGCAGTATTAAATTGGATATTAACTTCAAAAGAATTGCGCAAACCTTGAATTAATCTTTTAGTTGATAGTGTACTATAAAACTGCCTCAGTTTACTTGCTTATGAAGCGCCTAACGGATTTTTCAATGTTAAATCGAATATACTCTTAAAAAAGGACCCAGACCTTTATGAAGCAAAGAATCCATTTACTTTTGATGCAAAACATATTACTACATTTATAGTATGAACAGCCCATAGAATGTAAATAATTGTATTTAACTGAAATTTTCGATGTCTATTTTGCTCCGTTATCTTACCCTCGATCGCTTGTAAGAAAATATGACAATTTTCTAAGTGTTCATTTGTCATTTTGTATAAGTTAAGTAATAATCTATACAGCATCAACATGCAAACACTGCCCGATTCAAACAGTCCGAGTCTCTAAAAAGAGCGTCCTTCCAAGTGTCTCTCCCCTTCATATTCTTATTCATTCACAGTAGAATAACGTAACAATTGTAGCAGTTGTTTTACAGCATTTTCTACGGAAATTTTGGACATCGATTTCGACCATGCTTTCGTATATCTTGACCTTCCTTTTTAAAGGAGAGGATGTAGAGATATTAGAATTTTGATGCAAGAGAGATGAAAAATTCAGCAATGCCGTCACCGGGACTCAAACGACGGACCTCTCGAATACACGTCGAGCTTGCTGACTCCTACACCACGAAGACATTCTACGAAGGCGGAAGAAATACCTTATATTCTCTCCCTTTTAAAGGGCGACCGGTGTTAAGGGACCCAATCGCCAAACCCTCTGGTGGAGAGTCATCATCCACCATCTTTTTTTGTTCGGGCGCCACTCGTAGAGACATTATAATTTTTAATGCAAGAGAGATGAAAAATTCAGCAGTGCCCTCGCCGGGACTCGAATATGTGTCGAGCGTGCTGACCACTACATCACGAAGACATGCTGAAAAGAGGGAGAAATTACCTTATAAAAGAACTAATTTTAGCGAAAAGTATTTTTCGTAGTCGAAACGAAAGGTGTGGTAAAGTTTCAATCTCATGAATTAAATTGAAAAATTCAACGAAATATCACAAGCACCCGAATATATTAAAGCTCAACAAATTTTATACCATATATCTGGTTTAAAAAATCATGGTATTTTAAACATCATGGATATTAAAGCATGAGTAAATCTTTTAAAAATAATAATTAACGAAAACAGTCGTATTTAAATTTGGAAATTGCATTAAGAATTTTTTAAAGACGCCTATATAAGGATTAGAGGATTATAAGGATAATGATAATAATATATATATAAGGATCCTTATAAGGATTTTATCGTTCAATTAAAACATATCTTTGAGGTGTCATTGAACTGGATTTACTAATTTATGTATTATTTTCAATTAACTTCTTTAATAATACATAATCCAGAGAATTATTCATAATTTCTGGAAATTATATATAATCTGGATTCAGAGAAGCCATTAAAGTATTTCAAACATTGATGAATTTTCATTATTTTTAATTTTTATCCTTGAAAAGGAGAAATAGGAACGCTTTCTTGAAACTGAACAATCGCATCCAGTTTTATTGAAAACTGCATTTCGAATAAAAGCCTGAAACTAATGTACCATTTTATTATTTGAAAGTAGTGCGGTAAATTTTAATCTCATATACAAACTTAAATTTTTATGTTGTAGAATAAAATATGTAATAATATTAAAATTATATTAATAATACTTTCTTTCTTATTATATATTTTATCTGCTTGGTTTCAAAACTGTAAAAAAAGTACTTCGCGTTCAACTTTGTTAGTAAAATTGTCATTATTATTCAATTATCACTTATTTTTAGTGATATAATTATAGAAAACAAACTAAAATATCTTAACAGTATTACATAAATATATTCCTTAAATCTCTACGTTCTCAAGTAAAATACATGCAAACAATGCACAGACATGTTTATTTTAAATATCTTCTATAGGCATACGAGAAAAATTCCATACTTTCGTCTAAAAAAAGAATTTACCATTGGGAATCAAGAGTCGAATAAGGATCAGTTCAACAAAAAGATGTAATCTCGAAAATTCATTTTTATACTTTGAATTTATAATAAACAACTTACGCAAAGCAAACACTAGGTGATACATCTTTTGTAATGTTAATTTTAAATTGGCTTCAACATTTATAAAAGTACAAAATTATTTAAGTAACATTCTTTTAATTTTTTTTCGAATTGCATCAACTAAAACAAGCATGCTTTATTTTCTTAGAATAATTACGATTTAAATAAAACACTATTCTTAGTAAAAACATTAATCAACTTCTCCGGTTAAAAAAGAGTTTAATTATGTTTCACGTCAAAGGACAATTCCGTCATAATATTTTTACTTTATAAGGTAATATAAGTTTATATTACATAATATTTATATTTTATAAGGTAATTAGTTTATGAGGTATAATTTTATATATATCCAGGAGATCAAGAAGCATTTGAAGGGTGTTTGAAAGCATGGAAAATTTTCACTAATTAGAAAGTAAAAAATATGTTTCTTATTTCAGTGTGTTAAAGGAATAAATCTGTTTCTTTAGTAAAAGCTGATAAACTAGTTAACTCTGTAACTAAAATGATTTAATCCAAAGAACTTCCATAATGGTGTATCATTTCTGAAATGAAAGTTTAGGTGGAAATTGAATTTACAATGTAATGCTTATAATGTGAATACTAAAATCATATCTAGGCGATAATTCCTAAACAGTGTGAATAATAAAACGCTTGATCAGTAAAATTAAGCACAAAATTTCATAATGATTACTAAGAATTACATTTCTAATTGAAATGTGGGAAGAATCACATGATCAGCTATTTTTCACATGTCAAGTCTTGACTGAAAACGTTCTGTGAATTTGAATAAGATAAATCAATCAAGAGCACCTCGGAAACTTTCTTATTTTATATTTGCATCATGTACAGAAGTTTACATCTTTAATTAGATGTTTAAGAAATGCTGGAATTTCGCACAGCTAAAGTAGCACAATACTTTGAAGTATATTTACAGAGTTCGAAAAATTACTTTCAATTATATATACCGACTTAATACTATATAAAGTTGCAGGATTAGAGTTAAATATCTAAAATAAACTTGTAGAGTCAATAGGTTTTTTAGAAACAGGAGAAATGAAAAATATGCAATGCTGTCCCCGGGACTCAGACCTGGAATTCTCGAATACGCGCCGAGCGTGCTACCATCACGAAAGCATGCTGGAAGGAGGGAGAAAAGACCTTATAAAATTATAAAAACATATGAGTCTGCAAAAAAACATTACTATGCTCGAATATGTAATAATGACTTTGTTTCACTGAGCCTTTTTTTATTTATTTATTTTTTAATCATCCTTCCTAGAATCTTATGTTAATTTGCAGTGGAAAGTAAAAATGGTTATCCAGATTTTAAACTATTCTGAACAGTTTTGTAACTTATAAATAAAAAAGCAGCAAATGAAAGTAAAATTGCTATTTTTATTTTCCGTGAGCTAAATCTGTAATAATCAGAATGTGGTTAAAAAATAAGATCATGATATAAGCTAAAAATATAAGGATATTTATTTGTATAATTGTATTCTAATGAAAGATTTTGCACATTACATAAAAAAAATTCGTCAATATACTTGTCGTCACCTTTTGAGTAAAAAGAAGTCATCAAGAAGCTAACATTTTTTTCCACAGCATATTTGTTAAATAATGAAAAAGGAAATCAACGCCCAACTATCCTCGCCTCCTAGGAATTCTTTACTAGAAATATGCTCAGAATGAATGAAGCCCCAGTGATTGGCTTCATTCACTTTGCACCTTCCCATTTGTTCATAATGAATTTATAGACGAACACGCTTCGGAAACGTTTCAGACATTCGAATGAAGCTTTTTAGATTCCATTAAAAAAGAGATATAGGATTCAATCTGTACACGAACTAGTATATTTTTCTTTTATATTAGAGAGAAAAGCGGCTTAAGTTTTACTTTTTAAACTGTTGCTTAAACCGTCACATTTCTCATTGTATCTTCATTTACAGGTTATAGCACGCTCATTTAGTCTTTCTTTCCAGGAGCGTATTTATAGACTTTTTTTTTCATTTTTCAGAAATCTAAAAATTATACATAATCCAGAGAAGCCATTGAAGAATTTCAAACACTGATGATTTTTCACTATTTTTCATTTTGATCCTTGAAAAGGAGAAATAAGAAGTTATCTTGAAACTGAACGATCGCATCCAGTTTTATTGAAAACTGCATTTCGAATAAAAGCCTTAACCTAATGTACCATTTTATTATTTGAAAGCAATGCGGTAAATTGTAATCTCATATGCAAGCTTAAATTTTTATGTTGTAATAAAAAATATGTAGTAATATTTAAGCATTTAAATTTTTATAACAAACTGTTATTCGAATACAAAGCTGATAGTTTTAATGTTGTAATCATATTTATAAAAGGAAGAGTCTGTCTGTCTGTCTGTGTGTGTGTGCTTTTGCTGCGCGTAAACTGATAGACTCAGGGCTACGACATTTAGTGCATAGGGTGCATCTAGACACGAGAAAATGCACCTCGAAGCGAGTTTTTCAAAATTCGAATAAGATTTTTTTTTATTTTATATTTTTGATGAAATCTCATCAAATCGATAATTATCTCTCATTATATCAGTGCCATTGTTGCTGATATGGGCACTGTTGCCCCTCGGAAAAATGAGGGCGATAATTCTGTGCAGCTTTTAAATTTAATGTTTCTCTTGGATACTGGTCGTTTCTCTAGAGAAGGCAGCGGGTTAATTTATTTATTAGGATAAGGGATATTGCTTATTTCATTGTAATTTTTCATATGTCATTGTCATTTCAATTTGCCATTTTTTATTGAAATTTGTGTGTGTTTTTTTTCTTTGGTAAAGTTGTTCTGGAGAGTAAAATTCTGTGCAGTTTTTAAATTTCATGGTTGCTGTTCCCTTTAGGCATTTTTACGGTACATTTAAAAGCCAGGCGTAGGGGCTTGTATGAATTATATTAGAATGTTTCAGTTTTCATAATCTATTTACAATATTTAAGTTTTCATAACAAATATGAGTTTAATTTCAATCGCATATACATGCTTAAATTTTTATGCTGCAATATAAAACATATTTTAATATTCAGGTGTTTGAATTTTTGAGCAAAGTTCAGCCACGAAGCTATTATGATATTATTTTTTTTATACATAATCCTACCATTAGAGACATAGACATGTCTCGTGATTAATACTAAGTGTTCATTGTAATTAAAATACAACGTTCCCTAAAGCCATCCCTAATATCGTAAAATTCCGGATGATGGAATGCGAAAGTCTCAAGCCACTTATGCTGTACAATATATAAACTGAGAGGATTTGGGGTCGAGTCGATTAAAAGGCCCTGCAGTCACAAACATTCATGTTTATGAGTCCTTGATTCAAGCTTTGGCCCTTTTGGAAATAGTGTTCTCTAACGATCGTCCCATTTAGAATTGCTTCCACTAACGGATGAATTTACTTAAATGGCCGAAAATATTATTTTCAACTGATTCAATAAATAATATATTTGTAGTTTATCACATCACGACTAAATCACAATAGTTATCATTGATACTACTTCTGTCAGAGTATTTTCGATGTATTTGTTAGTTGTACTATACTCACGCTAAAAGTAGGCCATAAATTACTTGATAATATTTCACAAATTACATTGATATATTTCTCTGATAATAATATTTCATATGACAATATATTCTTTCAGAGATTATAAGCAAATAAAATATAATGATTAAATGCAGCTTGAAAGAAGAATGGTGTTCTCATTTATTGCAATTCTTTAAAGATACGTCTTCCGTCAGTTTGACAAACAATTTCCATTGACAATAGAACAAAATATATAACATGTCCTAGAGTATGAGACATTTTTATTAGATTAATTTGATAACTGTCTTTCGTAGTCTTTCTTAATATAAAATACATGTTTTATTGTTATCGTAAAACAAGTAAAATAGATTTTATTAAACTATATTAAGTACATTAAAGAAGAGAAAGAAGCTTTAATGCGGAAGTACGTTTATAAGTTATTTCTCACCCCTTTTTAGCGTGCCCTCGTGGTTTAGTGGTCAGCACACTCGGCGCGTATTCGAGAGGTCCGTGGTTCGAGTCCCAGAGAGGGCATTGCTCATTTCTTTATGTCTCTTGCTTCAAAAAAATTGTAAGGAAATTAAGCAAGTGAAGAGTGCGCAAAGCATATGAGTTTACATTCAGTACTTTGATTTCTGTAGGTTTATCTAAGACTCGTCATTTTTAATTTATTCACAGTTTAGATTAATTTCAACACATACCATATGAATTCACCTCCGAGAGAACAAACTACTCAGTTATCAAAGAGATTTAAATAAACGGATTCAAATACAAGGAATCCGAATGCATGTTAGCAACTCTTATGAGGTGATTGCCCTTTATATTCAGATCTACGCTTCTCAAAGTCTCCTTTTTTATAATATCCAATAATCAAACTTTCTTAGGATCTGCAAGATCTTATATTTCACACAGGCATAAATTAAACTAAACAGAACGTCGAGTGGATGACTGAAATTCACATTTACTTTTGTCATTGAAATATAGCCGTTAGACTTCAGAACCTTGACTTCAGTTTGAATTCGAATCCATAATTTCCCTTGCACATACGGCACGCTACCTCCTGCATTTAAGGTAAAAGTATACAGTTTCCCAAGTTGCTACTTTAAAAATGATTTTGGTTATTTTGGTTATTTGTCAATGCACTCTTAGAGTTGCATTGACAAAGTAGAGTTGAAGACCTATCTTAGGAGAAGGAAGGACGTTCGCATAATTAACCGGTAGGCAGTTTCTCAAACTTTCCGTCTGAAATATAGTCTAAACTTTTCTATCAGTTCAGAATAAACTGTGGCTGAGTAAATATTTCTGGTGACATAGAAAATAACTGAATTTAAGTGTCCATGTTTGGAGATAATGTTTAATCATGACGGAAAAAATCATTAATCATCCGCTGAAAAACGTTATTTTTCCAAGAAAAGGAAGTGAGAATTCACCAGTTGCATTTTAAGCAAGCGAGTTCTCGCTGCTCTCAGATGTAACCAATGGATTAAAAGCACTTTGCGAGGAAATATTAGCACCTGTACTACACTAACAGTCAAGACAATTGAGAAGAATGTTTAAGATTACTTTTAAAAATTCAAAAATATAATGAAAAATAGAATGTAAGAAGAAATAAATAAGAGCAAATATGTAATGTCGGAAAGTTTAACTTACAGTTTGCCTCATATTGTGATCTTCATGTTTATAATCTGATATCATATCTTTCTCTTAATGTAAACCCCTAAAATGCCTCTTAAAAGGTTAATTTTGTTACAGCACGTACTCAACGGAATGAATTTATAACATCTACTCTTCTTTGCTAACATCCATTGCTACTAGATCTACTTAAAAATCTGTATAGCGACTTATCGCTAAGATTATAAGATAAATACAGTAATAGAAGAGTATAAAAGACCTTTTTACTGAACTCACTTATTTACAGGTGGCATAGTCTTACGTGCTTACAATTTCACCATCCACTTGTGGTGAGGAATTTAAGAATAATGGTAACAAACTAAATGTAAAGATAAGCTAGTAGTTCATGACTACGCAAATTAATTTGAAGTAGCAGGTTGATCTGAAACCTTTTTTTTTTTTAATTTCTAACGACAAAACTAGCCGTTACAGGCGTATGCCACTACTAAAGCCGGAAGCAATGGTCATTTTTTAGGGAGACAGCTATTAGGTGTGCCACCTTTGCCTTTTTGAAAGGACAGACGATTTACACCCATGCTTTCTCCTAGAATTCGAAGCTGGACCCTTCGGTATTGCAGTCAAAGTAACTAACTATTTTCCTGTCCTGGCGGCGTTTTGAAACCTACAACGGCGTAATATTAACTTTGGCGGCAAGAATGCGACGGCGAGGTTCATTATTCAAATAGCTAATAGAAATAAAAACATACGCACACAATGGAGAAACTACATTCTGACTAACCTTTTCGCTACTTCAGTTTAAATGCACTTTCGTTCACCCTAACTGAGTTACAGCCTGGTGAAAAAACTCAAGGGAAACAAAGAGGTGATAGCAATGGCTAACAAATTAAAATAACTGCGAGTAAAAACAATATAAAACTTATACACTGATGAGTTCAAGACGATGGTAAATATAACTTATGAGCACAAAAATATAGCTCAAATATTATAATTACAGTCAATCATTTAAAGATATCCACAGAATAATTAATCAGAAAAATTAAAATCACGTTAATTGGAATAACTATCTTATAAACATTCGCAATCACCAGAGTAATAAAATAGCAGTTAGCCGCAAAATATTAATATGAATTATACTAATTACAAGTCGGTAATCATTTAATAATCAGTATTTATTATATTTGAATCGTGGGTTCAGGTATATTTCTTAATGTTACAGCTACTTAATAAATATTATTATGAAAGGGAATTGCGCAATGCTCACGTAATTCAGCTGAGAGGCTTTTCTAAGATATACAGTTCTGGAATAAAATAAAAATTAAAAAAAATATTTGCAATATTTTCATATTAATTTTAAGTCATTCAGCGACTCAGCTCTGCTTCGTTTTGATATGATCAAAAACAAGGCCAAAACATTAAATTAAATTAAAATTAAAATAGGCTTTTAAAATCTAAAGCAAAATTCTGAAATCTAAAAGTTTTGTAAAATAAATCTAAAATTTGTATTTTACAGATTTATTTAACTTAATCTCACATTTTTATTATCATATGTAAGGAAAAGTTAAACTAATACTAGGGTACAGCTACAACAAATTTTCTCAGAACTGAATGATACGGTAAATTAACGCGAAACGTCTGACCTAGAGACCAGTAATCACCCGAACGTGATATTCATTAAAATAAGGGCTAAAAATTTTGCTACGCTGATGGACCCTGGAGACAAGAGTTACGAATTGTTGTTTTGAAAATGACGCAGAACTTTGGTTACAAAAAGGTCTCATCGTTAAATGAAAACGAGCATGTAAGTATTAGCACATAATTGCATGTAATGTATTTCTGCATTATTTGCATTAATACCCTTTTATATTCTGAGTATATGAATTTATATGCATTTTGAATATAAATGAATATAGATATATATAAGGGTTGTTCAAATGAAAAGGTACGAAATGTCGTAACAACCTAACCGGTTGAAATTTGAATGTGCTGCTTTGGCATAAGTGAGTTATCAGATTTATGACATATTTGTTTTTTAGTCCAAAGGGGCTTTGTCCCTGAAGGACTATTGTTTTCGTTTCGACATTTTCCGTTGATCCACTATAAATGTCCTATTCACTTTCATATTGTTGCCACCAAACATTATCGCCCTGTATTATATTTAAAGAAATTAAATAATGAAGAATCTGCATAAATGTATGTATGTTTCTCGCCCTGTGATAAAACAACGGTACCTAGAGCCATCCAATTTGGAATAACGTACGTTTCCACCCGAATATGCGCATTTGGAAGCCCAAATTTGGAATTTGGAATTTGTTTTATTATCTATTTCATATTTTGTAAAACTTTAACGAATTTTTTATGAGTAAACTCAACGATTTAAAAGAGAGCAATGGCAACATTCTGTGGGAAAAAAACGTTTTATCTCCAGCGCGCGGAATTGTGTCTCGGAGATTCTAAAGATATGCTCATTGTAAAATTATTTCGCGATATTGCTGTTGAACTTAATTTTATGGTTTTAGTGCGAAGAACCTGATATTTAATAAATAAAGGTAACACGCAAAACGTTAAAAAAAGTCCCTTTAGTCGTAATTTAAAATCTAAAACATTTTAGTTTTTTTTTTTTTATTTATTTATTTTTTTACGGCAGGCTCTTGCTTTTTTCGGCATTGACTGCTCCTAAGGGTCGGAAGCGATGGCTATTTATTGTGGAGGCAGCTAATAGGCGGCCACCATTACCTCCAATGAAGGGACAGACAATCTGATTTCTGACTGTGGAAGGAGTTAAACCGGTGGATATTCATCACCGGATGGTGGCCTTATACGGAGCAGACTGTATGTCCGATAAGTCAGTGAGAAAGTGGAGTGCCATTTCTGCTCCGTATACGACCACCGTCCGGAAATGAATATTGGCCCGTTTAAACCCCTACCACAGTCAGAAATCTGACAACATTTGTGCCGTATCAACTAGACGAAACTCCGGCGGCAAGTGCGAGCGCTTGCGCATGCGCACAACTATGTTGGATACTTCATTCCTCTCCTATGTCTCACTACGTTATGCCAAAGCGACATATTCAAATATCAACCGGTTTGGTTGTTAAGAAGTTTCGTACTTGTTCATTTGAACACCCATTACATATATATATATATATATGAAAGACAAAAAAGATGTAAGTCAGCTTGCTAACTGAATTTAGAAATAGGCTTGTAATTCCTCATTTTTAATTTGGGTATTTCCTCTCTACTCTAAAAATGATAATAACTTTCCCGAACCGTGTCATTTCTACATTAACCTATGTCACATGGCTTGCGTAACGCTGATGACGTAGCTAATGGGAACTTAGCTCGGCTACTAGGGCGTAGCTAATGGGAACTTAACATTTTGAGAACTGAAACCTTTCTAAACTAAACCAAAACCTTTTCTTCGTGAGCTCCCATATTGGATAAATGCGTACTTTAGCTTCTACGTCTCCTGCCGCTTCGACGCAGTTTCGCTGTGCACTCTTCCTATCGCAATAGTCAGTATCAAAAATGTAAATGGTCTAAAAATAAGCACGATTAGAATGCCAAGTGAATTGTGACCACATATGTGAATTTAAATAAAATGAGATTTAATTCGCCTCAACAGCCAATTCTTAGTTATTACGAATTCAGTATTCTGACTGAGTAGAATGCTAAAGCATTCTAAGCAATGATAATTCTTCCTCTTCAATATGCATATACTTACAATCTAAGTTATCTACGTGCTATGCCACCAATATTTCTGCGTTTCTGCGTCAGTGTTCCTACATCAGTACTTCTGAATTTTTTTTATTACATATATATGTAAAATAATTCCGGAAGCATAGAAGAGGAATCAGCTTGCAGTCGCCATGACTGAGGAGGGATATTTTGATGCGCAGTTAACACCGGTACTTTAAGCAGATTTCGCTAATCGAGTAGAAGGATGGAAGGAGATTTTGACACAATCCAAGTTCAACTAATTACCATCTTTATTTCTAGGCACATTCGAATCATTCTTCGTAGACAATATATTTTTTAATCATAAACAATTGCAATAATTTCTCATATACACAGGTTAACGGGGAAGACATCCTTTTAGATGGAGAAGCAGAGCAGCGGGGACAAGCCATGATTGGTTGATAGTTTTGGTTTTTCCTTTTTAGTAACGTTACATAACGTGGAAAAGTCTCGAATTTGGGAGAACAGATGGATTTAGGGGGAGAGCACCAAATGTAGAACGTTAATTTTGATATCGCCAATTAGTTTCTAAAGCAGCTATTGTATTTTCTTATAGCTCATAAAGCAGATATTGTATTTTCTTATAGCTCATATATATATATATATATATATATCTGTGTGTGTACGTGTATAACCAATTTGCATATATATATATATATATATATATAAATAATCATTAGCATATACTATATTGGCCTACATATATCAATGCGTACTCAAAATACATTATTGATCAAATGTCAAATGTTACGTATTAATGCCTGTAGTAAACTGTCTTTATTCTGCTGAAGACATGAGCGCTATACAGTAAACTACACTCTCTCCACATACATGCACATAACTACGCATATTCACTTATGCGCATCTATGCATATATGCACACTGTTTCAGACCCATAAATCAAGTCGCCTTTATTAATGGTTTGGAAGTTAGGTACTGTACTTACATGAAATGCATCAGGATTTCTGTGTTCTTGCAACTATAATTATTAAATGAATATGTGTTGTAAGAAGAAAATCGTTTTTAATTGGCTGCAATACCAGATGTAGATAAAAATGCAATTTGTCTGTGCAGTCCGTATTCACACGTTGCATAATGGTTTTTGATTTTGTAATCATAGCTTGCTCATTTAACATCTTTTTCGAACAAAGGAGCTTTTGCGTGGCTATATAGCACTTTTCCCCCAACCAAGAAAGAAATAAGCATGGTTACATTATCTACTAAACTATAAATGCATTCAATTTTAGTTTTGTTTTGTTTAATCTACTGTATTCAAATAATATTTCTGACAGGTGTGTTTTTAAAGCTTACACAGTACACTACAAAATAGATTCAAAAGTTTGAAATTTGATATTTAACAACACTTATTCCAAGAAGTGTCAGATTTTTAAATTATCTTTTGCTGTGACATAATCAGACTTTCATTTCACATTAATTACAAGAGCTAAAGAAAATTCAAAATTTAGGAAATTCAGAAAATAGAATAAAAATTAGAACTTAAAGTTTAGTTTAAGTCACGATTGGATTAAAGCGTAACTAGCTTCATATCAAAACACTACTTAAAGAGCAGTTACACCAATTTTATACTGTTCATCTCTTAATTTCTATTGAATTTCGACACCGAAATGAATTTTTTACAACTAAATCTGCTAAAGAAGGTCGCAAGAATACTTTAAAGACAATAAAGTCTTCATATTGGCAAAGCACTTGAAATCTTTTCTGCTTGAAACTGGAATACTTCTCCTCTTTTTTTTGCCTAAGGCTTAGATGCAGAGGTTTGATTTATGTCCTTAACACCATCTCTTGAACAATCTTATCTTTTTCGCGTCCCAATTGGGCGCTAGTTGTACAAAAAGCTTTTTAAAAGCCGCCAAGCTGAAGTGTTTTTACTGTTTCTGTTCATTTTGCTCTTTTGAATATTTACACCTTCATATTCTTCAGTCTCTGTGGGAGGAAATTCGCATATTTCTTTAATGCGTGACGACAACGCAATCAATATTAATTTAATATTGAATAAAAGCAGTGTTAAAATTTCGCTATTTCAATAACTAATAATTTAAGAAAGATTTACTTCCTGTAACTTTTAAGCTATTCTACACGTGTCAACACATTATCGTTAATCAAATTTTTTCTTTCGTTTGACACGATGAATTTTCAACTAATCAATTATGTAATAAATATCTAAAGGACCTTTTGAAAGGTTTTCTGGTGATGATATTGATTTTCTTCCCAAGCTTCTTAGTTGTGCAAGTCAAGGAAGAAAATATTCAATCAAAACAGCCAAATTCACAACTAAATAATTATAACCTGAGAAGGGAAGTAACGCTTACCTGAAAATTTAAATATCAATTTTATGCTGAAATTTTAAGTTGTTATTGATATCAAATGTTTATGATACAAAACGTGAATGTATAACATATTCTTAGCTGGATTCAGAAAAATACAAATCAAATTAACTTTAGAATTTGATATTCATGAGCAAGCTGAGAAAACCTATTTGTCCAGCATGCTCTAATTGGAAAACGAGTTAAGCTCAGAACAAAGAATGATATTAAAATCTCATTTATTCTGCAAACGAGTTGAAAAATCAAGCAAAAATTTAAAGTTTAGTGCTTAGATATAAAATTGCATTCTAGCTCTACTGTATTTAACTTTTAAATCGGATTAGTGTTTGAAAGTGCATTGTACATATCTCGGTACTTTTAAGATAATATTTGCCTCGCGAGAAGCTGTTATTAACATGCATCTGTTCAAATACTATTTCCTGAGTACAATGCATATATATTAATTCTAGATTACATTTTCAATGGACGTAAGTGAATCTTTCCTAAGACACTATGTTTTTCTTTAAGGCGTAGCATAATTGATTTCTGAATTCTTAAAATCTTATTTTAACTACGTGATTCGGACTGCAAATAAATGTACTTGAAATTTTCAAAATTTGCTATATTTTTTTCAAAATTATATTTAACCTTTATTTTACACTAAATACTGAATTATAAATACTAACATGTATTTTGAAAAAAAATGCCATTAAGTATTGGTTAGGTTATGTGAATGCGGGAAAATACCATTTGCTGAAGAGGACTGATCCCTTCGTGAGGGAATTTCTAAGGGAAAATGACCAGTACTTACGTTATATATGTTAAAAATCACGGAAACTAAATATTCAACCGGCTCGTTTGCCTAGGTTCCAACTTGTGTCAAACTACCAATATACCACCTTTGGCCGATATTTAACATCGGTCACAGACTTTTTGGCCTGATTCATTTAATTTGCGGTCTCTTATATCACGTGTTCAATTACTTTTCTGACGTTTTTCGCAGCTGAAGCTTGTCTTTTTATCTCCCATGTATTTACGTTATTTTATTACTGCGTATTACCTTTTTTCAACATATATTTAGAATGGAATATAATCCATTTCACTTAAGAACATAATTACTTTAATGTTTCTCAAAGTCAGAGCAACGAAATCAAAGCCTTGACAAGTTAGTAGTTAAATCGATGTGCAATCCCAATTTCTGCTATTTCAAAGCTGTTTAAATCTCACGAACTGAATATTAAAGGTGCTTTCTTAGTTAGCAGTCGTCGAAGTATAAAATAGAAGCAAATTTATGTGCCTACGAATCTTCTTTCAAATTATTTTTGTCTTATGGTCAAACGTTGCTGTATGTTAAGTATAAATCGGAACGGTCAAACTAATTGCTCATTCAGCAATCTTGTCACTGAGAACGATGCGCAAACTATACTCCTGCGGGAGAAGGCCACATCAAAGCTTTACGCAGAAGTCAACTAAATCAGCAAATCAACCTCCGCTAAACATTCTGCCATCCAAGACAGCTTCTACGTGACAGTCATGCCAGAATAACAGATTTGGCCCATCCGAAGATCTTTTCGTAACAGAATAAGTGGCCTATAATGTGATTATATTTGTCCACAGATAACATTAACCAAATACTAGCCTTAAATAATGAGAAATCATGCCCTTCAAAATAGCACTGGAATTCAACTAATTTAATACAGATACAAATAGAAACATAGCCCATGTAACAGCTTTTTGTAGCTTAGGGTTCACAATATTTCCTCGTTGATTTCTCTCCGTTCTATTTTCAATACAGTCATTGATTTCCCTGCATAAATGGTCTTTAGACTGCTTTTTATTGCAATATCAAGAGGTTGGAGATATACAGTCATTCCTGTGAGAATAATTATTTAATCAATTTTTCTTTCTGCAAAGAAGATCTTCAAGGTTTTTGCGTGTTGACTGCTGGTAGAATCCCAGATTAGCGTACATTTTTGGCTACCTCGCAAAACAAGTGGTAGAAGTAAATCGACCGACTTTCTTTTTGCTGCTTGTGTGCAATAAGCTGTTTCAGTCTCAAGAACATAAATACTTAAAACACATTTGATTACCTCCTTTTTATCCTTACAGATGATTACAGGGGTAGTGTCTTTTCATATAGACGAATCGCTAAAATACATGTAATGCGTGCACTTACGCAACCATGGGAGGAATGTATATCGCAGAGGAACCTCTTTGATCAATGGTAGCTTGAAACCCTTGATCCATAAATACTGAATTTGCTTTCACAGCAGTCATGTTCGAGAGTTGATACTTAAGAGAATATGCTATCAACGAAATAATTGAATGCAAGTGGCCGTTTAATCACTTCAGTATCTTCAGATTTGAGTAGTTTTTTGATCTTTTCAGAGGCATTTCATATCACTGAAGGAAGTCATCCACTCAGCGTTGTGTTGTTTTCAATTTGTCTTGCGATATGCCTAGCTGTGATGTCACTGTAAGGAAAAATGCTTGAATATCAAACCTGCGAACAACCAAACGCTTTGCTCTTGTTTCAGCTATCCATTCACAGATAATGCACTCAAATACAGAAAATAATAATTGCCGACTTGATCCACACTTACGCTCCTTGACTTTTCCCTCTTCAACCTATTGACTGAGGTTATTGTATTCTGATCACCATTTTCGGACCATTCGTAGATCCACCTTCATTCTCTGTATGATTTTATCTCTGGGATCTTCCCCAATTCCTTTCGTGTATTCGATAGAATAACTTTCTTCTTGCACTGATTTTGTCTCAGCATCAAAATGCATTATCCTTTAAATTTATTATCAAATCCAAGTGCCCAACGCTAACGTGTCATATTGAATACTGAAGATTCTAATTTGTCGCAACCACGTTGCTAGTTTCAAATGCGAATGTTGTATGCCTCTACAGTTGGTCATTCGGAATTGAGGTGGCCATCTGGCTGAAGATCTTTACTAAGGCTTATTTTAGTGTTAATGCTTATATTAGAAGTGCCCTGAAAAATCATGCTAGATCTTAGTTTTTATAAGGTTTTATAGTACGTAGAATAGCATGGATGCGATAGACACATTTTAACTAGTCACAGATAGTGTTGTGAAAACAAAAAAAGTAAGCAAAACTGTTTATAATTACATCCATGAATAAAATTTATCACCCACAACTAGCAAACTATGTTTTTGAAAATTACGTGAGACAAATGGCCTCCGTTTATATCAATGCATCACTGTAATCTGTATTGAAATTATTGCCAGTCAGCTACACGCTATCCTGTATATAATCTATCATCTATTTTTGTATATATATACAGGGGCCCCAGTAAAGACTGATACTACCCGTTTAATTGCCGAGCGGCTCCAGCTGTAGTCATAAAAGTGGCCTCTAGATATAGTAAAGGGGCTATGTGTTATTAGATGAGACCGCTAACAAAGCCAATTGGTGAAAAACGGCTCAGTTAGCGTTCTTATTTTGAAAACGGTAGGCGATAGGAGGGACAAAAGGGAATTATAAAGTGTAGAGCATCATCGATTTAGTACGAAAAGACACTGTGAATATGAATGGTAAAAACAGAACGCTGAAAACGCACATTTTTTTCGTCCCGATTTCCAAAACTGTGACGAAACTTGAACGATAGAAGAAGAGTATCTCCCAGACGGAAAAATGGATCCGCATCGCGTACAGTAGTATCTCTTGTCATTCACACTCGACAGGACTGTGGTTCAAACTTCGCAGGGTACATCCTTGCACTGATTGTCTTTGCAAACAAAATAGACAATATACAGATCGTGCACAATTGTGTCGCAAAAAGCATTCGTCAGCTCAGCTCAACTCAACTTGAGCTTGATATGCAAAATTTGTACATTATGCAAATAGTGCATGAAACGTCACAATTGTTTACCTGAGGCAGTTATAAAAGGGATATATCTTCGGGCTTGTATTCTGAAGTTTATGGCCATGGAGCGATTTTAAAAATATGATTATAGTGAGATAGTTCTACTTTACGGTGAATGTGAGCTAAGGACAAGATCGGCTGCGCGGTTGTATTGGCAACTTTTTCCTGTCGTCCTGCATTCTTCATGCAAAACCATTGTACAAAATGTGAAACTTTTAAGGGAGGCAGGCTGTGTGTCTAGCCGACTTCAATCCGGCAGACCAGTTAAGGTTGGGCAGAAAGAAAAATCAGAAGATGTATTATCATACGTCCTCACATATCACGCCCCTCAAAAGGTATTCGCTTGAAAAATCCTAAACGAATGAGGAGTCCATCCTTATCGGTCAGCTTCTCATCAATCAGGCATTACACTGGACAGAGACGCTGAGAGAATTTTCTCCTGGTGCAACATTGTCGTGCACTAGAGAGGGTTCCAGCCAACATTCTTGACAGATATAGTGTAGATGAATGAGGCATGCATTTCGTGGAATGAAATGTACAGTAAACGGAACACCCATTCCAAACGGAACACCCATGGGAAATCCATCTTGTTCTGCAGACGTTAGATACCAAATGCGGCCTTCGCTAATGTTTAAAGTGGAATTAACAATAACAGGCTAATCGGCCTAATATTTTAGGATACGTTGACGGTCGCACGATGTTTAGAACTTCTGCGAGACGCAAGACCCGATTTTGTTGAGAACCTGCCGTTGCTTCATTTCCGAAACGGATGGTTTCAACACGACGGCACTCCTGCTCACGAGACATCACCAGTGAAGCAGTACATGATGGTGGAATTCGAAGAACGAATAATCGAGTATGGTGATTTCAAAGAGTGGTCTCCAAGTTCACCTGACTTGACACTAATGGACTTTTTCTGTGAGGATATTTCAAATAACAGGCACATACGATCCCACCGCAAACACTACAGACCTTCAACGACGTATTACAGATGCGTGTGCAAACGTGTGACTCGTTATACTACAACGCGTGCAACGTGAAGTTCTAACAAAGGTCCACATGTGCATTTCAGCTGACGGAGAGAAGTGTAAACATCGAAAATGAAGGTATAGTGTGATAACTAGTTGTTTGTTTGCTTTCTAAGGTCGTTTCACCACGTCATAGTGCAAGAAATCGCAAACAAACAAATGCGCGTTTAAAACGTTCTGTTCTTAACATTCTTGTCCGAGAGATACCTTTTCGCACTAAATCCATGATGTTCTACAACTTTGTATTCACCTTTTCACCGTTTTCGAGATAGGAACGCTAACTCTGTCGTTTTCCAACACGTGGCTCTGAAAACAGTGTCGTCTCGTAGCGCATGGCCTCTTTACTAAGGCACCACTCTTATAATTATAGCTGCAACAGTTCAGCAGTTAAACGGATGGTACCGGACTTAAGTGGGCACCCTGTATGTACAAACAGATAAATACTAGATGGATAGAGACATACTATCTGAAGATTTCTTTTTAAATCTCGAGTTTGGGAACCGAAATATATTGATAACATAATTACAGAATCTTGTTTTCAGAAAAAAGGTTTTGTTACGATGCATATGATCGGAAAATCAAATTTGCGTTTTAGGAATAAAATGCAATTCCGATATGAAATGAATGTTTTGTAAGATTATATAAAAGTAGTAGAAATAATAGTGTAAAAGCATCCATTAGTTATTCGACAAAGATTTCTTTCACCAATAAGGGAATGACAAAACTATAAATATGCATTTTGTTAGAATTTGAAAATGCCTAATTTTAATGCTTTCTTTACTCTCAGCATTTAGTAACCAGGGTTATTGGACAATTACTAGATTAGAATAAGCTCAGATACAGAAAACCGAAATCTAACGCAATGAAAAACTGAAGCAGGAGAAGTAATTGCAGAAATATGTTTTAATGCATTTCAAAACATTTTTGTTATAAGGAATTTACTGACAGTCAAGATATGATACGTAATAAAATACAGGAATAAAACATGTAAATCATAAGTATGTATTTGAATAGTATTATAGTATTTGAATACACGTATTTGCATTATTAGCAAGTATAATAAAATTAGATTAAAATCAAATATTTGGGAGCCAAAGAGCTTCCGTTTTAATCGAGTTTCCGTTTCAGAAAGTTAAGATGAATTACATTAATGAAGTCTCTGAATATATTTCCGCTATATGCAGACTTTAATTTGGTTTATAATCTGCTTATTTATCTTTATTTAACGATCTGGTCTCCCAATCATTCGGGTTTATCAGTGTTTATCCTTCTCTTTTATTAGCCGCAATATATCTTCGCTAGGAAACATCCGGCGTATCTCTCTAATCGAGCTTTCAGGAACAAACTCTTAATTATGTTTTGATTGAAAACGGTAGAAGGTAACCTGTGCGTGTCAAGACGTAGCGAAATGCTTTTATCTTTTAACCATACTTAGGAAGGATTTGCATA
Source organism: Stegodyphus mimosarum (assembly GCA_000611955.2). Classification (NCBI taxonomy): domain Eukaryota; kingdom Metazoa; phylum Arthropoda; class Arachnida; order Araneae; family Eresidae; genus Stegodyphus; species Stegodyphus mimosarum. Next base: position 169,761 of record KK116287.1, read on the forward strand.
TTTTGTAAGACTACAGACAAAACATTTATTTCTGAATACTTCAAACCACGGAAAAACTTTGTTATTTAATATTTGCTATAGCGTAAGAAGGGTACAATATTCTGCTATATTATTGAACTAAAAGACAAGTAAAATCAAGTAGATTGAAAGAAAAGTAAAATTATATCTTTTACTTTTAATTTCTTTTTCCTATTTTGTAAGTTAAAAGACAGATGCTTAGAACACGTTAAGAGACTTAGGTGCGGAGTTACTGACATTATTATAAGAAAACCGTTTTAAATCGATCCAGAATCATCAAACCTTTGTCGAAAAACTCAAAACGAGGTGTTAGATGGTACAACTGCATACTGAAAAGCATACTGCATACTGCATACTGAACATGATATAGATAAATAATTAACTTGAATATTCTTTGTTTTGAATTACTTATCCCACTGCATTTTGTGTATGATATTAAGTTAAACTAATTTTAGGAACATTCTCATAAGATCATTATCTGCATTTAAATTATAATTTATCCGTTTTTAAAATATCAGTTTAACTGATATTTTAAATGCCACACTTGCTTCTGAATGGAACCAAATTGATAACTTCAAGGATAATAAATGAAATTTCTCCCAAAGTATAATAAACATACGCAAACAAAGTAATATTCTAAAACGAATGCATTTTTTGAGTTGTAATCATAGTTTTTTACGTTATTCACCAAAGATTATCAACCTTGTTTTATACCTTGTTTTTTCTTAGAATGTTTTTAAATTAATTTAAAAAATGTGTGAATTTATTAAATTTTTAAAAATTGAAATGAAGCATTTTAAGCTTATTAAAACCTCTTCGCTCCCGACGCAGCGAGAACGAAGTTCCCCCCTTGGGCCTACGATCTTGGAGCGATGAACATTACTGTGTGCGCTAGCGTGTTTTTCTATTAAGCTTAACATGGAAAAATAATTCTCATGACATCTGCTTTCAAGCGAAATATTTGGATATGTGCATACAGAATCTAACTATTATTTTTTATAATATGAAGAAAAAATTATAATATTTACAGCTGAAATAAATTTAAAAATAAGTTAAAATGCAACATTAGGAATAATGATTATATTTATATATTTAAATTTTTTTCATACAATAATAAGGGAACAAAAAATTTTAATTTTAATTTCTACTACATTCTATTATTATATAAAAAATTTGAACTGCATGCACTGTGTGAAACGTTTCTAAACTCGGAACGTATATTGCAAGTATAGCACGTTTAACATTCGTAAAATAAAAATAGTAAATACTACTTTTAATAACAAGGTTAACAATCAAGATTTCTCATTCAGTTCAGTTTAACAATATTCAGATATTATTTATCCGCTTTTAAAATACCAAATGGTCTATTTCAGCGTATGAAAAATGATACAGTGGGTTGACACTTCGTTCCTGTGTCAAATTTGCTACAGTGGGCCCACGGAGGGGAACTGAACTAATTAATTAAATAAACTGAGTTTTTTAAAACATATGTGTATAAATGCATGCAAAATATATTTTTAATACTTCACCAATATGTATATCAACAAAAATGTTTAACATTGTAAAGTAATTAAGGGTCGAAAAAATTTCTGGACAACATTTATTTAGGCTTCCTCAACTATGATTGCCTTTTAAATGCAGAACTTCGAGAAATCATTTATAAGGCAAATAAAACATAGATAAATATAGAAGATTTATATTCAAACAGTTTGGGAAAATGCTGTTTTTCAAGATATCACCTTAGATGCATCATAATTTAAGTAAACAACAGTGATTTACTCGCAATATTTATTGATTTTTCGCACACTGTTTAACTTCCGTCGAGCGCGGGCCTTGAGTGGTTTTAAGATAATATCTTAAATTATTAGAAAATTATTTAAATGAAGAAAGGCTTTTCAGACGAAAAAGCTAATAATATAAACACTAATACGAAACATAATAAAATGATCTGTTGCATTTTTATCGCCTGGAGTAAAATTTATTAAAATTTTAAATGTTCTAAACAAAACTGAAGCTTCCTTTATGAGTTTCCATTTTATGAAATATTGATATATAAAGCAAAATAGAAACACCGTACTGTGCTTTAAACAAAACAGCTTACTTTCGTCAAAAATACTAGAAATTGGTTGTTAAAATTCAATTTTCATTTAACAAATTACTATTAAAATCTTGCAATAACTTTGAATCTCCTTAAATGTGAATTTAATTTTCAGACCGTAAACTCATCAACAATGTGAGTAAATATGAGTGTATCATAATTTATCTCTGTTAAGTGCGATAAAACTCGAAGTTTAGAAATATCCGTAGAAAAATTGTACATATTTTAAACTTTTTAAAAACTTATCAACACAAATCTTAAAATCTTTCTGAGCGTTAAGAAATTTTTGTGAGAAACAAGATGAAACTTTTTAATCACATACGAAATAGGGAAAATTTCGTTATTTATTCATGGTAAAGCGACGAAGTCTAAGCTGCCTTAAAAAGGATACTTTCAAAGAAGACAGCTGTAAGATGAACTGTTTCATTATCATATTACAAATATACAGAGCCACGAAACCCCTTGTAGCCAACTCTTTTAGGTGGCGGAAACTGCACGCTCTTAGGTTTTGTCCACTTCGCAGCTGATATGCACGCAAATGAGTTAGACGTTCTGCAATATTCTCAAGGGTAATTATATCATTATGCTATTTAATAGGACGATCATATGATAATATTAATTTTAAATGATTTAACTCAAGCAAAAATTGAAATATAAACTATAAGCAAATACAATTCTAGTCCATAAAATTACCATAAGGTATCATTGGTTACTATTAAAATTACTAGGCATCATTATGTATCATTGGCTCATATAACAGGAATTGCTTTTCATTTGATACAAAATTGATATATTGTAAGAAATGAAACGCAACTTCTGTTTTAACATATGAGAAAAAGTGCGGATCAGGAGTACCCAGAGCGGCTATATGGACCCCTAGAGATTAGCAAAATTTTAAAGCTGGTCAGTCGTGATCACTGCTTCAATTGGGGTTGATAGCCAAATATATGCGGGCAATCGATCAGCATAATGATGATCCCATTGACTACCAAAAAAGTATTAATATTGTAAAGTTGATAATTAATTGTGTATTGATATAAATCTATATCATGCAGTAAGGAAAAAATCACATAAGAGAAAAGTGCAAAGAAAATTAATATATTTTAAAAGTCAATAATACTTTTTTAAAATTATAATTTTTTTGCGAAAAGTTCACTATAGAAAAGGAAAAATGCAGGAACGCAAGAAAACACAAAGCCAAAAAAATACGAAGACTACAAAACGTGCTCAGAAGATAAAAAAACTATCTACAAGCTGCTTGAAAATTTTTAAAGTTCGCTTCCGAGACATTGCAGATTTGAATGCACCAACGAAGCTCATAGAACAGCTAAACAATGATATATATTTGATCTCATATTATGATGCAAGAAGAGTTAATTGCATTGAAAAAGAATTTCGAGGTAAGTTTTATGCAAAGCGCATTCGTAAGCTAAATTTTGGAATTTGAAAGTCATCCGAGAGAAATATCCTAAAATATTCTTATGCCTACCACAAGCAGTACCTGTAACTGCCATCTAAAGTCTGCTTGACTTTATACGCAGGCCTATAAGAGCTGCTCTGTCGAAGGCGAATTCTCAAGGTGCTGACTTCCGTATGCTTGTATCTTAAATTTACCCCAAATTTCGATAATTCCATCCTTGCATTATAATGCATTTTTAAAATCAGTTCGATTTTGTTAACTACTTTCTTTCATGGTAACAATTTTAATGACCTGAAGTGCATTTTGTTTGAATTCCCAGCCTATGCCTGGCTAAAGTACCGGATAAATGTGAATAAGAAGTGCATCAGTGCAACCTCATATCATAGATATTAGCCAATACATGACTCCAATATTTCTGATTTCTCCTGATATTCATTAAGAGATTTTTCTGATATTGAGTAGGTTATGGAACGCAGTGGAAAATATGCGGAGAAAGTTACCCACTGCTAACTGAAAGAAATGCTTTGCACAAAATGCAAGATATCAGGATGAGTCAATGACTAATGCAAGAGAGTCAGTTATTGATGGAAAAATATTTTTAAAAATTAGTTTGCAATAAGGAATAGAATTTACATTGAATGAAGCAAATTATAAAATAAAAAGTGAGATTTAAATATTTAGTAACTCAGTGAGAAATATATTTAAGAATTGGCTGTACACAGGCAGAGATCTCGGTTGTGCATTTAGTTTCACTAGATTTAATATTTAACTCTAAAATTCGTATTTTGCTTTTAGTGGCCTTTTCCAAAAACGCATTTCAAGCTTAAACATATTACAAATTATCATCTACCATCTTTGGAATCTTGGCAACTACAATAGTTATCTAATAAAAATGAAAAGAAGATATATAAGTTAGAAGATATAGAACTGCTTATATTTTCATCTTAAGCACGTTTGATTCGCATATTCGCACGTTACGTTTGCTTCGCATAATTCCATTTCTATAATTCAATGTTTTTAATTTCACTTCTTTAAAATAAAACCTTTGTAAAAAGGAATTATTTTAAATTATCATGGAACACAAAATAAATTTAACGCGAAAGCCCCTTCGTAGTTTATTACAGCATCCCATTTATTTGAATATGTTCGTGATATTTTCTAGTTATTTCGTTTAGAGGCCATGAATTTGCATAGTAAAAGCAAATACAAAGACTCCGTATGGAAAACCCAAGATTTAGAGATATGAATGCAATGTGCATATTGCGTGACTTGATCTCGTCTTTGATGGTAATGTCATAACCACAAATGCGCATATGGTTAGTGGAGGAAAAAGCGCAGCGAAAGTCCAAATATCGATCCTCTGGGAACTTCTGTAGTACCATTGATCCAATTAGAAGAGCCGCCATTTACTACCACCTCAGAATCAAGCACAGAAAATCGTTCTTTCACATATATGTCTTTTTCCTAACATATCAATCAGTTTTTCTTAGGATGTGTTTAAACATCAAAAACAAATTACCTAAACATAGCACTTTTTACTGTTTACTCTGCATCTAATGTTCCGAGTTTTTTCAAAAGTTTTCGAAAGTTTTAAGGAAATAGAACTTTTCAGCTATTTTTAGTGTTTTTTGCCGTTTGTTTTCATTAAAAGACAGTGTGAAAGTAGGAAATTATTGCATTATTAAGATGAAATATTCGTACTGAAGTGTTGCTTAAATTAAGTAACATATTCTTCTCAATTAAAGCTTCGAAATAAATTTGTGTAATTTGGAAACTATTTGAGGATACACAATCAAAAACTACTTTTCACGAAAAATGGAAACGTTGCATCATATTTTATATTTACGAAAAATTTGATGAAAGTTCTACGTGATATAACTCTGCAAAATTTATTATTTGAATTTTTATCAACATTTAGTTTCAAGCTAAATTCTATCCCATCTAAATTCCATCCTATGTTGCTTCTTTCGCTCCGGTACTCATTCAGATCAAATGTTTATACAAAGTGAATGGCAAGCTTCGTAGTTTAAAAGTGCCGCCTCGCCAGTGTAGTTGTTAAGGAAGCCGACTACGATACCAAAGGGTCCGGGATTCGAGTTCGAATCCCGGAGAAGGCAGGGTTGTAACTGTTCGTCTCTTCATAGGATGCAAAGGAGGCCCACCTATTGGGAAGAAAAGTTTAAAAGTACGATGTCTCGTGGAATTTCAAGTTGGAATTTGTTCCGTGATTATGCCTGGCCACTTGTAGAGCTAGTCATACTGTTGCAGACGTGTTTTGGCTGAGCCATGTAAATGTTAAGAATACTGGATTTCCATTCCGACCCCTGCGCGTTGTAGACTTGAGTAGATTATTGTTTTTTTGATGGTAATCACGTCGCAGCCTTCAGTCGAGTGCTATAAAGTCTGACGAAATGATCTTAGTTTTAATTTGTTATTATTTTAATTACCTATAACCCCCACTCACAACATACTAAGTTTTACTTACGACTCACGACATACTAAGTGTTTCATAATTAAGGAGTACCAAAGGCGAAAACTTGCCAAAGAACAAACGCAACTTCTGAGGACAGCCATTAGAGCTGGCTAATTTGATAAATACATAAAGTTTACCTATCTAAGGAGAAGGATGCTTTTGTGGAGAACTTTCTAAGGAAAACTGGCTTGTATTCACGTTGCAATCAGGGGAAACCACAGAACTACTCTTGTTCGGTGATCTTAACTTTCAACTAGTGACAGAACGCACAGCCGTTAGGTGTTAAACCAGTAGTTCCACCCTTTTTAAAGAAGAATTTATATCTTTAATAGCGTTCTGACTTTGAAAACAAATCTTATTTTCTAGAAATAAATTTTATTTAGCTTATTTTTAATAATTTTAGAGTAGTTCTAATGAAGTGTTTCAAACATTTCAGACCAATGCTTTTAACATGAACCTTTTAACAAAGCTAGCCGATGGTAATTCGTTAGAAACATTATTTTGAATCATTAAACGGCTTTTAAAATTAATAATCCGATTTGACTGCGTCGGTAAAGTCGAAACAGTTAAGCAAAGCTGTAAAGTTGAAGCGCGTAAATACTTATTTCTTAAAAAACATTATATTAAAAGGTACATTTTGTATTCTCGGATTATGAATTTTTTATCTAATAGCTTTAATAAATTATTAGTCTAAATAGTTGCACGGATGTTTACGTTTCTGACAATGAGCTGCATCAATGCAGGATAATTAATAATTTTGCTACTGACTGATTTTGCCCTTTATTAATAAAAAGCTGCATTGGCAAGTTATTATTTGCATTAAGTTTAGATATATAGAATTTAATTTATCATGAAGTGGAATAACTGAAATTAAAATTATCCAAGACAGATGTTTCCACTGCCTCCCCAAAAAATAAACATAATACAAGAAATCTTCCTTTCTAGTGGCATTTATATGGTTATAATGTGATACTGGACAGAACTACACTGACAGCTCTGGTGGGAGAACTAGAAGGTAAAAAATTCGCTTTGCTGTTTGCTCCTGTTTATTGCGACTTCGCTTACGTTATTATCAATTTTTTAATAGTAGTGATGCTTTTATATTTTTATTAGTGTATGTGTTTAATATATTATAGTAATTATGCGTGTGAGTGTATAAAAAGGAATTTAAAATGTTTGGCAAAAATGTAAAGGCAAGTAGAGGGGAGCGAAATGTTGTGTCGCGAATTATAAGCCAAATTTTTTAATGGAATGTGTGTGCCGAAATAGCACATTGAAGTAGAATAGAGTGCTGTTAAGTGGCAGGTAAAAGCTTCTGACGGCGCAAATTATTTTCCATGTAGATATTGAGCGGTATGCATCGTTCCACGGAACCAGAGCTCGCCGAGACTCATTTTTTCGAACAATATGTGCACGGAAACGGAGCAAGTGCTCAGTGCAGGTGTTCGGAAATCGTTCTACCTCCCTGAGTGGTAATTTGTCTAAGGGAAAACTGGTTGCTTTCACTGTGACTAGAAACACTGTTTATACGGAAGTCCGTCTGAACGCGGCAGAGGCTGATAATGGTTATAATGAAGTGAGGCATAGACTCTTAAATGGAATTGTCAAGTTTGACACGGACTGTGTATATCGCCACATACCATCGCATATATACCAACTACTCATCTATCTCCCCGAGGAAAATATCATTTATCTTGATCTATCCAAACTCGTCTGCTTTTCCAGTTTTATGAGTCCGGTATGTGCTATATATTGTGCGTGTGTTCCTGTGTGCTAGTTAGATAATCTAAATTGTAGTAGCAGATATGCTTTGTTTAAAATTCCTTACAATAAGTTTTAAATCAAAATTTTACAGGCATATAGCTGAATCATATATGTCTGATCTAAGGTTTCTATAAATTGACAAGGTAAAGACTTTAAATAACTAAATAATAAATTCATGGAATCATATAAAAGAAACTGGAAGCTTTCTGCAAACGTTTCCGGCATATCGCGTGAGCTTGACCTATAGATAAATTTGTTCTACATCAGCTGTTCTTTTGTTACCTAAAATAGATCCGTCTCTCCTTTTCTCTACCTTTAAATGAGTCATCTGCTCCTTAAGCGGCAACTTACGTGACTATATCTCTTTACCTATTCCATTTCTAACTATTTCAGACACCTAGAGGTGCGTCAAAGCAATATAGTTATCCATCATGCACAGTCTAAGAAATGAATAACTCAGTGTCATTAGAGTTGCTGCTATCATTTGATCAATTGCCAATTTATCTCTGCAATGCAGGTGAAAATCGTAAGCTAAGGCGCAGTGTAAAAAAGTCGTTTAAGTTTGTTTATATTTTCCTAATATTGAAAATTTTTAATAATTTTAGAATTTTTTTAATCCAGAAAGATTAAACTAAATATTTCGCAAAAAAATGAAAAACAATAAAAACAGTATTTCTGCGCAGGTTGGTGACAGCTCTGAAGTCGTTGGATTGGAATTTGAATTCAGATAAGTCATAGACATTTGCCTCTATATAATGACTTTGATAGAAGAAAAGCGTAAAATCTGTTAATATGAATATTTTCTTGATCGGTTGATGTTAAAAGAAGAGAGATTTTGAACTCTGAGATTTTATCTTCTTAGATATTCGCGTTTAAAAATTATGGTTAATATGCATATAAAATCAATTTGCCTGGATCAGAGGATATTTGCTAAGCCTCCGCGTGATTATCCATGAGACTTTTCACATAAAATGCTCACGTGAGGATTTTCAAACGTGGCAAGTGTTTTTTTCCTCTAAATTTTATTACATGTTCCATCATGTACTAGACGGAAATAGACGGAAAGGGAGGGATGCTCAGTGAAGGTCTTTTTAAGGGAGACGGGCTCGTATCCATGTTACATAAGACCTTTCATATGAAGTGCGCACGTGGGTATTTTCAAACGTGGCAAGTGTTTTTTTCTCTACATTTTATTACGTGTTCCATCATACGCTACACGGAAAGGGAGGGATGCTCAGTGAAGGTCTTTTTAAGGGAGACGGGCTCGTATCCATGTTACACATAAGAAAACCCACAAAAATGTCCATGAGGGCAGTCCATTCGCTGGAACTCGAACTCTGGACTGAACTACCAGTGCTCAGTGCTAAATGTCTACTGAACACACAAATATAAGTTAGTCTAAACTTGAAGGGAAACAACAAGAGAATTTAAATCAAATGTACGTAATATATACCAAAGCATGCTTTTATTGTAGAAATGTAGAAATATATTTACACTACCTATTGCTCTGTTTTCCAATTCTCACTACCTAATTATTAATATTGTTGGTTTCAGTAAGTAATTTCCATAACAGAGTTAATGACAGTCCATATAACAACAGAAGCCTTATCTCAAGCAAACAAAAGGCATAAAGGAGACTTCAACAAGTGTTAGAAGAGTTGCAAATGTTGAACATTTTAAAAATATAATACATGTTATAGAAACAGTAGAAATAGGTTCAGGCAAAATTAAATTAAATATTGACTCTCTAAATAGCGTATTGAATAAATACATTAATACATGAATATGCTACATTAATAAGTTAGTTAGATACGATCTTCATTACAATTAGATATAATGATTATGAATTCTAAATAAGATATTATATATCCGATAAAATGCTCGAATGCTTTTCCCTCCGATGCAGTAGGATAATAAAAGCCTTAGAATTGTTATCGGAAAATCAACAGAATTAATTATTTCTGGGTTCATCCACTGTTAAATGAGAGAAGTTCGTCTGAATTGAAAAACATCTTAAATTAGGGGCTTATGCTAACAAAAGCGCTTCACTACACGGTCAGTGCAGAATATCATGCGCAGTAGAGTTATCTACCTTGTGAACTCGGTATACCACTTTTTATTTGAGAGGTCAGCGGCAGGATTGTTGAGAGCATAGTGACCGGAATGTTGAGAGCTTCTATTGCCCATTAGCAGCTGATGCGATTCTCTACCTTTAATGGTTCTTCTGGCGCCATACTTGTGAAGTTGAGAGGAGCTAAGCGATCCATTCGTCATTCACCCTGGCATTCAAAGCTAGAGAGTAGCCCAAAAGCTCGCGATTTTAGGAACGCTGCTACTACTAGTGTGGTAACATACGTGATCATGAAATTTTAGATATTTGTCGAATAGCTCATGTTTATTACTTTCTTCACTGTGAGGCATCAATTCCGACTTTCTGCTTATATGTCTTGACAAGTAAATCTTAGACTGCTCGTTAAAATTAAAGGATATTGACAAAAATTAATTTGAAGCGGTAATTATTTAAAATGGTTATAAAACATTTGTACAAAAACAGCATAAATTACCACTCCTGTCAGCGGATTTATGTCAAAATATTGAATTTAAAGTCAAATTTATGGAAATTTAAAAAACAATTGTAAACTAATAATTTTTGTTTCCCAATAAATCTTTATTCATTAAGGAATACAATCATTTCTGAAAGAAATACGAATCTCCCATCTGGATTTCATAGAATTTTCCAAACTTTTAATATCATCTTATGGAATTACACGGCAATCTTCTTAAAGTGCATTTTTCTAGTCAAAGAGGGTCCTTGAAAGGTTTATGCACCTAACATAGTCAAGTGATATATTCTGTATCCAAGTATTCTGACATCACAAAAGCTCTGTGCGGACCATTGTCGTCATCCGCTTTGAGCAACCATGGAACAAGAGTTCTCTTAAATACCCTTATAGAAGTTTTTAAGACCTTGTTCACATATCTATGACCAGTTGCAGAACCTCCATTAAAAATGTAGCTTATTGCAGCAATTTGAGATAATTCCACTGCGAAGCATGAAACGACTTTCGGAGAAAAAAGGATCTTTCATGAACGCCGTGTTTCCATGCTTTCTCTAGATCGAAACAACTCTAGAATCACAGTTCAGGCGACTGGATTCGTTAGTGAAGAGTGCGCGGTTCTATTTATCTTCTCTTCATCGAACAAGACGACGACACCACCTTAAACGGACCGCTTAAGAAGATGAGATGAACGGGATATAAACTATCGGTTTTTTTTTACATAAAGTCTAACATTGTAAGATCTAGTTTTCTTGGCTAATATAGATTGCTACTAGACCTACCTGAAAGTCTGGTAGCGACTTATCGTAAGACTAAAAGATAAATACAACAGGAAAAGAGTGTAAAATACCCTTTTATAGAACTTAATTATTTACAGACGGCACAATCTTTGTACTTATAAATTCACCATCCACTTGCGGTGATAAAAATCAGGATGATGATAAACTAAACTAAACATAAAGATAAGTTAGTAGTCTAAGACAACGCAAATTGGTTTAAGCCAGCATGCTAACTTAGAAACCTACACCGGCGTGATAAACTTCGGCTGCAAGAATGCGAAGCCGAGATTCAGAATGCGAACAGCTGGTAGAAATGGCAACACGCACACTCAACAGCGAAGCAAGCTCTGACTAACCTTATCGCTACTTTATTTTAAATACACTGTCGTTCACCCTAACTCCTTTACATCCTGGTGAATAAAGGCGAGAGAAACAAGGAGCAATAGGAAATGCTAACAAATTAAAACAACTATTAATAAAAATAATATACACTTTACAATATAACATAATACGTGTAACATAGTACTCTAATATAAACATATAGCCTAACGTAACATTTTATGCAGCAACAGAACGGTTAATTCGAGTTTCTTTGAGAGCCTGAAAGTCCACGGCTTCTTTGAGCCAACAATGACAGAAAACGGTCTTCGGATGCAGTTGTTGCTCTTGACCGTGCTTGACCAGGCTATCTATAAACTAATTCCCTGCCTAAAATGCCATTCCAGATTCTTTGTACGACACGCTGAGGGATATTCATATATTCTTTCTTCCTCCCACGTCATTCTTCTAATTTGCTTAAATAATGCATTTGAGTCTTAACTAATGAGTATTGGTTACTTTCAAAAATCGCATTAACTTTAAAATACACTACGTACTCGAATTCCAACATATGATCATTACTCAGAACGTTATCAGTCGCCTAATTTACCTCCATGATACTCTAAACTATGAGCAGAAGTCCAATTACGCATTCATTTGCAGATAATTAACATGAGTAATTATACTATTGAGCATTAGTTAAAAACTTTAATAGGTGACTATAATTTTTTAGATTATCCTTTAATTCTAATGAGCAGTGTAAATGCTATATGTAGGAGAGCGGGATCCGTCTGAATACCATATAGTATTCTGATATGCCTGTAATGAAGCACTGTGATCACATTCCTTCGATAATATTTGAAACAGGATCATGATTTTGTTGCATGAATCAAATTCCTTTTTATTTAGCGTCGTATACTTTGTGGTAGCTCTAAACGCTATTTGAACAAGCTTTTCTGTTGAGGAAATGTTTTTCTTTGCTATATTTAAGTCCAAGTTACGTACTTTACAAATTATTTATCATTTTTAAGTAATATTACTGAATATAGGCATGGAAAATGTAGATCGCAAAGAAGTGTGCTTTTAGAAATTTAGATTTAAGAAATTGCGTGATTTATATGTATAAATTTCGATTAAGTTAGAATTTTTAACTAACACACACTCTTAATTTTTAAAGCTAACTTTAATATAATGGCGTAATTAGTTTAATGACATTGTTTTTATTTTGCTATTATTAGGATACAACAAAATACAGTAATTATCGTCTTATCCTGTGCTAAATATGATAATGCTTGAATTTTATTAAAAGCTTTTAAAATTATTTTTAACGTAATAAAAGATAACTAAAATATAACGTAATAGTTTAGGGGCAGATTGTGATCATACGATTTGTGTATGATACAATTGTGTAAGTAGTAGAAGTAATATTTTTCATGTTCTTACAATTTATTTATGTCCTTCTCATACTCGGCAAGCTTTTAGAAGAATATACTAAATAATTTACGTAGAGAAATATGAAGATTAGGCTTGGTTAACTAAGCAAAGCAACTCGATAACTGTGGGAAGGGATGCCTTCGTAGAAGGCTTGTCAAGGGAAAGTAGCTCGTACACAGGGGAAAACCACAAAAACTCTCATGCAGCCATCCCATTCGCCAGGATTTGAACGCGGATCGAACTACCAGTGTTTAGCGAATATCACTCGGCCGCTGTTGGGCCAATAAATACGAAGCAAATATTTTTTTTATTTCCAATGGCAGATTATGAACAGTTACAGCAAAGAACAAAGAACATAAGATACAGCAACACAATGTAAAAAAAGTTGTAACAGAGTCCATTAATCTAACATATATCTTGCTTCCCAGTAAAGCTCGGCGAGATAAGTCTTGTGCAGAGCAGGACAGTGGGGTAGATGTGCGGCATCATTCCCCTCTCGAGAGCTCTACAGATTGCATATCGGAAAAGGAACAATTTTGAATCTATGAAGATGATATTGTAGGCAGTCATGTACAGTGGGAAGGCGGAATTCAGCGACCGTTCTACGCCTTGGGCCATTACACAATTTCGGGATAGCATTCTTCCAAGACTTATGAAAAACACGATGACAGAGATCTTCCTGAGCACGTACTTTGAAAGTACTTTTTATCTAACAGTATAGAAAGGCAAAGGACGAGAAATATTCTGCATGATTAAAGTGCCCTTCTTTGCTAAGAAGTCGGCTTTCTCGTTACCTGGAATCCCACAGTGGGCAGGAACACCCTGGAGGATTATTGTTTTCTCAAATGAAGCCAGGTTTTGTAGATAATGTCGACAATCCAATATGTCCTGTGATATGGGATTTTTATCTGAAGCCATAGCCAACAGAGCAGCTCGGGAATCGCTGAGTATAACAGCTCTTGTGAATATTTACAAGTGGCATGGCAGCTGGTACAGAGCTGTGCGAATCGCAACAATTTCACCGTAAAACGGAGAACCTCGGCCCACAGTGATGTAGAAAGAAAAAATTTCGGAGAAAACTCCAGCACCTGCATTAGGGCCATCAGACAGGAAGGATCCATCAATAAAGATCCGAAGCCACTCTGGCTCAGGGTAAAAAATGTTTAATACTTCGAAAGCGAGTGCTCTCAAAATAAGGGGATCCGTATTACTTTTGGTTACTTTTTGACCCAGGTCAATATTAATCCAGAAAGATTTCAAATTTATTGGATTTTGTAATGGAACAAGTAATTCTGGTTCATTCATTAAACGAAGTGAATTTCCTATCTGAAAAACTCTCTATAGAAAGCCCATCTGGGTCTTAAGATTTCTAGTCAGATCTTGATTGACTTCATTCCAGAGTGGAAGACATCCAAGAACTCTAATGATCTTTTCCCAGAGAATTAAGTCCTTCTTTTGAATTACAGTTCTTAAGTCTTTATCACCAGTTAACATAAACATGGCGTCAATAGGGGTGGTTTTCACGACTCCAAAAGCACTGATTTGGATTTTTTCTAGAGTACACTTTCCACGGCCACAGCAAGTGGTTCACAGCAGTAAGTCAGAAGGGGAAGGATAAACGAATGATAAGTTTGGAGCAGGTTTTGTCTAGTGCAACTCCACCTTGCCCCAGCAAGGCGTTTAAGGACACTTAGTCTCTTCGTAGCACTGTTGGACAAGTCCTCTACATGTGGCTCCCATGCTAGTTTGCTGTCAAACGTCACATCCAAATATTTAAATTTATCGCACAAGGTGATTTCGGTATCCTTATACGTCGGCTGAAGATCGAAAGATTGGTGCATAAGTGAGAAAGTCAGACAGTATGATTTATTTAAGTTCACCTCCATATTATTAGTATCGCACCAAGCTTCCAAAGCATTCAAGGTAGCAGAGAGTTTAGTCTCTATGTTTCTCACTGCACTTTCTTTCTTAGAAACTGTCCAGAAAATCAAATCATCAGCGTATAAGAGGCACTTGACGCAGAAATCTCTCGTATTTTATAAATCAAATCATTAATATAGATGTTAATAAGGGAGCAGCTACTAACAGTTCCCTGTGGAAGACCTGCCGTACCTGACTCTGAAAGAGCGCTGGCACAGAAAGCCTCTAATCCAATTAAAAAGATTTGCTCTAATGCCTAGCCTCGGCAGTTTCAGTAGGAAGCACTCCCGCCATACTTTGTCGTAGGCAGACTTGAGGTCAATAAGAACTGCAGTCAGGACCTGTATATTATACAGGGCGTCCTTGACACATTGACTGAGGAGGGTAATATGTTGGTTAGTAGATATGAAGCTTCTAAATCCCTCCTGATCCTCAGCAAGAAGTCCGCAAGTTTCTAAGTAGTAAAAAGTCTTCTCACAATTATTTTCTCCATAGCCCTCCCCATAATACTAGTAAGCAATATTGGTCTATAGTTGCGGAGACTATCCGGATTTTGTTTTTCTTGTGGATAGAAATAATGATAGAAGTTCGCCATTCAGCTGGGACAATACCAGTGTTCCAAATTAGATTGAAAAAGATCCAAACAGTCTCAAATGCTTTAGGACCAAGATGAGAGAGGAATTCAGAATAGATTCTATTTCCACCAGGTGATTTACCACAAGGAAGGCTTCTAAAAGCATAGGCATGGGTGCCTCAAAAGCATGGGTGCCTCAAAAGCTGTTTCAGTAGAAGATTCAAATTTCGACTGCAGAAGTGTAGTTTATTCGCTATAGAAGAATTCGAAGAAAGTTGTTTATCTTTAACTATGAATGTTTGTTTAAGGTCAACCATCAGGATCATTCATTAGGTTGCCTACAAATATAAACGTTCTTTTACTATCAGTTTGGTAAAGCAAATACTTTAGAGAAATACTAATGCAAGATCCGGTACTGGGTCAGTGAGCCTTTCAGCTGATATCCAGCATAAAATTTGAGAAGTACTATGAAGCCATTGCTAGAGTGGTATTAGTAACATACATTTTTATTAAAGAACTATAGATTTACTACGTTGTAATGTTTCTCTTCTTGATTATTTTAATTTATTATTTTCTTCTTAATTATTTTAATTTAAGACTGCTGGGCGCCTTATCGCCCGTCTATTTTAATAACAACTGAGTCAAAATCTTGAAAATCGGAACGACTAAGAAAAAGACATATTAAATATTTGAAGGTTAAACCCATTTTCTCAGCGTAGCAAATTAAACTGATAAAATGCATATTAAAGAAAACTACAAATTGAAAACAAAAATTTTCACTTCAAGGAGGAATAATTATAAAAAACGATAAAGTTTGAACATATTAAAACCAAAACTAAAAAAAATAATCTTCTTTGTTTAACGCTTCAAACAGAACTTGTGAAAGGAAAAGTGTTTTGAAGCCTTAAACCAAGTTGATTAAAGAGTGACGAAAAACATGTTTCGTTCCAATGAATTCTTTGAGACTTTACACCGCATTAAATTAATCTAACTTTCTTTTCAAACATAATCCAATTCAAAAGTCTCGTAAAATTCATTTATTTTCCCGACATGTTTTCGCTCTCTTATGGTACAAAATTGTTTACAAATGCAAATATGTATATATATGTGTGTGTGTGTGTATACAGCAATAAATAAATAAATAAATATATATATATTTATTGGAGATGGATAGATAGTTATATATTCCTATATATATATACTATTATTAACACATAAGAATGAAAGCTTTAGCACATCCGAAACCCTCTGAATCCTATTCGAAGAAGCACGTTAGTGCCAAAGTTACATATTAAACACAATTAAAACTTAAAAACTCACAATAAAATATAACTAAAAAATATACGCCATCAAAATTGTAATTTTTTGGCAAAATGGGAAAAAGCAGAAGTTGTAAGAAAAACAAGGTACATTATGAACAAAATGGCAATATTCCATTGAGAGTTGCATAGCGGTCTCGTCAGGGGAAAGGCACTCTGCTACTTCCATTGAAATATTACCTCCACGCGAGAAAAACAAGGTACATTATGAACAAAATGGCAATATTCCATTGAGAGTTGCATAGCGGTCTCGTCAGGGGAAAGGCACTCTGCTACTTCCATTGAAATATTACCTCCACGCGTTTCAACTAACGACCAATTGAGACAAAAACGCGTAAAATAATTGACTGAACTGAAAAATATATTAAATCGTACAATACAAATCCAAATCGTCTCAATTGGGCGCCCCTTTTCCCTACGCGTGGAAGAAAAGAAACATACTACTATAACTAAACGATTTTTAAATTAGAAAATATAGAGGCAACTAGGTAACAAATATTGTTAAAACGCCTCACGACATCTAAAAAAGTTATTTAAAATGTAATGAAAACTAAATTTAAAATAGTATTTGAGAAGGAATGAAACCATGAAACGTTAATTGTAATTTATAGTTAATTTCTGAAACACTATTAGTCCTATCTCACAACAGAAAAAATCATAAAATGGGGGCTCTCTTGCTCAAAGTAAAAAAACTGTTAAATTTGAAGAAAATAAAGCGGTAAATTAAGTAGGATGTTATTTTAACATATAAAACTGTCGTAGAAAAAAAACTGTACACGTGAGTGTAAAAAACGTTCCTGAAAGAAGACATAAAAAGAAAGACTCACCTTCCTGAAGCCGGGCCGAAAACTAGCGTGCTGTATTGACGTGAAAGTATTGCTATTTTACGGGGCTGCAAGTTTAGCCAAAAAATCTTTGAAATTCCAAACCTACAGGGGGAGGTCACGAGCCTAAGACGTGCTTGACGAATGAAAAAGTTACCCGTGGCCGAGGGGTGTCATCTTGTAAAGTAGGATGTTAAAATATGGCGTCGAACTGGGGAAAAACTAAGAGCTTGATGTTAAGGTTTCAAGATGGCTAAAAAACGTTTTTTAAGCTAATAATTTGGCCAAAAGATTGGGAAAAAGAAATCAGAATTTAAAAGTCATTTCTTTAGATTAGAGGGCAGTCTTGCCACAGCCAGGAAAAGAAATTAGCCCATTTTTTAGTAATAGTTAGACATTGGCCCGAAAGATCACTGTTTTAAAAGAATATAATGCAACTGAGATCTTATGTTCAAATAGACACAGAATTATTTTACATTAAATTACATTAAATCTTAATCTACATTAAATCATACAAATTGGCCATCAACTATTTACCTTCTAGTAAAAGATTTAAGTAAACGTATCATTATCCTAACTATATGATTTAAGAATAAAAGGGTAATTGCCAGCTTTTTTGAGTGCAGTTTGGATTATTTTGTTGGGTATCTGATTTTCATGGAGTATTTTAATTAAGTAGAGTAAATCTTTTTTAAGATTTTCAGAGTTGTTACAAATTCTGACTATTTGTGAATGAATAGTATTGATTATTATTTTTTTCGAAATATTAGAGTACCAATTAGTAAGTTTTAAAGTAGGAAATGTAAATTTGCGACTCTTGTCAAAGATTTTAATATGTTTAATGTTATTAATTTGCAAGTCTAAGTAAACAATTTCGTCTTGTTGGCTATTAGTGACATTCAGTTTTAGGCTGGAATGAAAATATATATATAT
>KK116287.1:190247-201288 GCA_000611955.2 Stegodyphus mimosarum
GTGGTATTATGTGAATCATTGCAAGGAAAAAAGTGATGAATGCCTATAAAACAAGAACAAGGACTTAGATGTGGAAGCTTGAAACGATAATATCCAGCGCAAAATTGTTGACCTTTGAAAGAAAGCATTTATGTAGTATAAAGCAACAAAACGTGCAAGCATGTCTTTCCATTTTTACCTTCCGTCGGCATTAAGTTTCTTTATCGTTCATTTATCATCTAGGTGACCAGAAAGGCATTACCGTTCATTCTACGAGGCTCAAGTTCTTTAATTTGTTCATGCATGTGAACTGGCAAATTGCCAGTTCTTAGAGATGTTACCATTACCATAAGATCTTTAAATTATCTTTCAAACATAAACATTTGTTACTGTAATGTTTAACTACAAATTACTTAAAAATACGTACATACTTCCTAAAACTTTATATCTTTATTTTATTTTTTAATATCTCTAACTGATATAGTTTAGGAAATATCTCACTCCTGTTATTCATAATATATCTAAGTGAAAACATAAGCACATGCACATTAATTAAATTAACTAAAATTTTCTAATGACGTACATGGCGCACCTTGGCGTAGTATAATAGTTTACAAGCCGCCTAATAATGAGCTATTACATTTGTTTATTCAATTCAGTATTGCACAGCATATGAGAGTTATTGCTTAAGGAGGACTTCTTAAGGGAAGCTGGTTCGTATTTACATTATACGTGAGGAAAACCACGAAACCATCCGTGTAGCCAACACATTTGCCTGAGTTCGATATTACGTTAATGTCTCTTTTAAGCGTATAGCTTTAGGATGCTAAGCTTAGCTTCGTTCATTTTTTCTGTTCCTTGCAGTATTATATTCATTGCATAACACTTTATTTAAAAGGCTGTTAATTTCAGTCCATTGCAATGATTTATTAGTTGATGCTTTGCATAAATTTGAGACATTTACAAAAATATAAAGTAATAACAACAAGTTGAAAATTATATGCAATATGTAGTAACGAATTTTCAATTTCAATGTAAAAATTAAATTGTTAATAAATAATTATATTTTTTATTTGGTTTGATTAATTGTTTAAAGAAAGTCACACAAGTGCTTAAGAATGTGGTGCTCTTACATCGCTTTCAGTATGGTATTCTATTGTAAAACTGGGCTTCTCGATATTCAGGGTGGTCATAAAAAACTTCCCCAATCTATGAACCCCCAGTGGCCTATCCGTTCAACCAATCGTAATAAAATTTCAGATGTTGTTATTTGAAGATATGCGTTCAAGAATGTGATGATTTATAACAATAGAGATCTCACAGTTATGGTTACAATTAAAATATTTCGAAATTTAGAATGGCAACACCATTAGCAACCCCACCCCAATCGATCAACGCATTGCAAAACTATAAATATCGATGAAACGATGCACGTATGACTAAAATTTCGGCGTAAAAAATATGCAAAGCAAATCATTGTAAAGGACCGAAGACAAAATTTGAGGGAAGAGGAAAACATTATTGGAGTTACAAGTTTTCAATATGTACAAAATTTCAAGGCAGAGTCATTTCTCGCAATTCTGTATTTTCGTGGCCAACGGGTTCCCCCGACTTCACTCAGATGGATTTCTGGTTCTAAGGTTGTCTGAAATTTAAAGTATACACATAAAATCTACGAGATTTATCAGAACTGAAAAGATAGTCATAAAATGTGAAGTTATACAGATTCCTCCCACGGTGTTACGTTCATCATTGTTGTCAACAAACTCCCACAAACGATGCGTCATTTTCAACCCACAAGATTATGAAGAAAAGCCACAAATGTAACAGACATCCCGCTTTGGGTCTTCACAACCTCAATTGCAACCTCGACAAACCACCTCCATCAACTGAATTTACTGCAGACATGAATGGCTCAAAGATTCAAAATAAAGTAGGAAGCGGTGTCACCATAAAAACAAAAACAGGCCTCCACTCCGAATGGCAAAGTTACCTTTGGTCGCAAAACAGTGTATATCAAGCAGAGCTCATAACCATACTAAACAGCATTATGCAACTTAGAGACTTAAATACAGATACTATCCATGTAGTCACCATCAGTTAGTCCTCCACAGATGCCATCAAACAACAGGACGCAAATTCTCCAATAGCCCGGCAAACGCAGGACTTCATAAGCACAAGTAATAAGAAATTTGTTCTTTCACGGACCAGAGGGCACAACGCCGATGAAGGCAATGAAAAAGCCAATTTTCTAACAAATCAGGCAGCACTAAAACAAACAGGATGTCAAATTCATGTCCCATGGCCTAAATCAGCATTAAACTAAAAACTAAAACAAATGGCGAATGATAAGTGGCAACATCAGTGGGAACAAGGGCCGCAAGGACGACATACATTCGAACTGCTGCTCAAGGCTAACGAAAATACCACAATATCAACCTACTTTCTCACCCAGTACATCTCGGGTCACGGTCCCTTCCCCAAGTATTTTTATGATCGGAATATGGCTACGTTGGATGGATGCATATGTGGGGAAAGCGGAACCCTGAACATTACATGTTTCAATGTCCGCTAACGTCAGCCCATCACATTCGCCATCCCACCGATACTGGAATAGAATTTAGAAGATTCATCATTAAGCACCGTAAAGTCTTCCAAAACACTAAAAATATTATTGATTACCTACACCGCCAAAGACTAGACCTCCGTCATCCATAGCATACAACACGAAATAATTTTACAAGTTCAGAAAATGCAACAATAAGAAATCCACTCTTAACCCTCCTAATATGCAGAAGTGCCTTTAGAAAACACACTTAAATACCTCCATTTATTGAGATAACCGTAACGTTTCTTATACCTACTCAAACTACGAACTATGAACTACTTCATACGGTGCAATGTGTGACAAACACACCAGTACTACGCACTCAATACTATGTACCATGAAATGAATTCATTAACTCACTGCTGAAATATAAACTGTTCTAAGAACGAACTTATAAACTGAGAACCGTGTAACAAAAATCAAACAAGCAACGAACCACGTAACAAAATCATTTCCCTCACCAACCAAGCTCCAAACTGAAACACAAAAGAAATATTTATATACATCTCTAAATGACTTATTGTATTTATCCATTGTATACTTATTGTATTTATCCATTGTATACTTATTGTATTTATCCATTGTACACTGGTGAAATAAATTAAGAGAATTTACATATTTTATCAAATTGCATGAAAGGAACTGAACTGAAGGAAAAATTACTGCTTCTAGATAAAAATGCAAATCTTGTACGGCAAGTATGTAAGCACACACGTGTGTGTAAGCGAAGCCAGCAGAAAAATAGCCTTTATAAAAGCGTGGAGGGTAAGGCGATTTCCGTTTGGTAGCACACCTCGGTGAATTTCTTGGTGTTATCTTGCAGCAATCGGTTAAATTCATATCCTAACAGTAAAAATCCAATGTTTAGATGATGGAACGAGATGGCGAATTGTGGAAAGACTGCAGGCAGGCCAACCGCAAGTCTAGATATGCATAGAGTTTAATTTAACGCCCAGCGTCGTATCTAACATATCACATATGGAAACAGTTCCAGGATACTAGATCCATTGAGAGGAAGCCTGGGCAAGGTCGTTCAAGAGACGCGACGCCCAGAGAAGATCGCTATTAGTCCATTTTAGAGAGGCGTAACAGATAGGCTACAGCTTCTCAGCTCTCTTGGGACCTGTAAGTAGCCACAGAAACCCATGTAACAAGGGTGACTGTTTCCAAAAGACTGCATGAGAGATGGTGCAGGTATCATAGTAATTGGCGTACGGAGCAATGGGCAACCGTTCTGTTAACCGTTTTAGCTTAAACACCGATTCTCGTCGTACTTTCATATGCAGAGAGTCAGGGACCCGCTACTTACCCTCCAATGTCCTGGAAATCAACAATTATGGTGGTGTAATGGTTTGGGCAGGCATCATGTTGGACGGCCGCACACCTCTCCACGTCTTTGACAGAAGCTCTCTGACTGGTTTGAGGTATAGTGATGAGGTCTTGGAGCCCTATGTTCACCTTTCTTGGGGAGCAGTGGGACCCGGTTTTCTCTTACAGGACGATAGCGCAAGGACACATAGAGCTCTTCTAGTCGACGAATTTCTCGAGAGTGAAGATATTCGCCGGATGGTTTGGCCAGCCAGGTCTCCAGACCTCAACCCGATAGAGCATCTCTGGGACGCTATGGGGAGGGCAAATGCAACTCGCAAGCCCCCTCCGAGAACCATCCAGGAACTGAAAACAGCATTGCTGAATGAGTGGGACCAATTGTCACAGGCACTGATAAACTGCCTAATTTCCAGTATGACATCACGCTGCGAGGCCTGTATGACTGAAAGAGGGGGCGATACTTCCTATTAACCCATTTCTTTTATGTCTTGTGCAGCCGCTGTTTCAGACCTTCAGACACTAATGAGTGTTACACACGAACATGTGTGTCTATTATAACTGTTGAATGTTTATTTTGTTTTTATTATATCAACCTACATTCACACCAAATTTTACAAATATCTGTCCAGTAGTTCTAGAGATCGTAGATCAAACATGAAAATTCTCTTAATTTATTTCACCAGTGTATTTATTGTACTTATTCATCGTATTTATTGTATTTATACATGTAATTGCAAAGTACCTGTGTAAAGTATATCTTACGTCAATATTGTCTGTAATGCAAATTATGAACTATTAATATGTAATTATTATGAATGCTGCAATGTAAACAAATGCCCGAGCATGGTGCTAGTGTGCTCCTTGAGGGTGCACTTTCATAGATGGTTAGTGCAGTGGGGAGACACCAGTTTTGCCCATGGCGATGTTTTGGTGTCCCTTGTACTTCTTTCTGTCTGTCTGCGAAGGTGGGCACTTTGAAAACTTGTAGTTCTGTAATATCCTAGATTATTTGGAAGTCCTTGAGGGCTATAATATTGAAGAAATGTGTAGCTACTTATAATTTTGTAAGCAAATGAGAAGTCCAGGGAAGGGTTAATTTACCTTTTAATTCCAACTCAAAATAGGTGAACATATGGCCCCTTCTCGGGTTTACAGTAAACCTCCATTTGGGCTTTTAACTCAAGATGTAAATTAAGAAACTAATCTAATACTAACTTAAATAAAACCAGCCGAAGCTGCACAAAATTAACTAACAGAGTTGGCCCTTAATTAAGATCACCGGCGGATACTATCAGGTACCTAACAATACAGTCGAGTAATAGTAAGATTAGACTTTAGTGAAGTGATCCAGAGTTCAGCTTAAATACTTGTTTCTACTTAATTTACATAAAACGCAATAATAAAAATTCGTTCTGGCAGGAATTGTAGATGCGAAACGAGAAAGTAAAGAGAAGGCTTCTTCAAAAACAAAAATAACTATTTAGAAAATTAAAACAAGCCCCTGCAGTTCCAATAAAAGTTTTTTCTCTCTCCTCTCTTAAGTTGCCGTAAGCCCTTTACAATGCTTTTCTTCGCAAATACGTTACGTCGACGATTTTCGTCACACATGTGTCATTCCAACACTGTTTATGGTTTTTCAATGAGCTGATCACTTTGGCAGGAAACAAGTGTGTGCTGCCATTCGAAAATTTCGAAATATTTTTATTGTAACTGTAACTGTGAGAGTTCTATTGTTTCAAAGCTTCACAATCTTGAGTGCATACCTTCAAAGAGCAGTATCTGGAATTTCATTTCGATTGCTTTTAGCGGATAGGTCTCTAGGGTACATGTATCCAGAAAGTTTCGTTATGGCTATCCTGTATTTCAAAGTTATAAGTTGACAATCATAATTTATTTTCCAAAAGTATCTTTTTAAATTTCACAGTTAATCTGGCTCCCGTCTTAGCTGTTCACTTGAGTCCAGTGTGTCACTCTTGTCCAGGCAAATTTTATGAAAATGGTAGACAATGAATTTCACTCCGAATTTCTGGATTCTCCATACTTCAAGCAGATAAATGCTGCAGGCTTGCTAGACACATTTGAAATATCCGTGAGGCCCTGTTATTTAATAGCGGGATTAATATTTTATTAATCATGTAAATAAATGTGTTTTTAATTAATTAAGTAAGTAAATACATAAAATCATTAAGTGAATACTTTTTAATTTACTGATATAAAGTCATTAAGTAAAAATACTTTTAAATGTTGTCATGTATTGCTATTATCCTAGTCATTAGAATAACAACACAGTTTGTTTTTAATGACTATGATTAAATCTATGGAATGGAACAAGAATTTTGAAAAAAAAAATATTCCGTGAAAGTTTCTATTTCATTTGGTTGTAGGTTTATTAGTTTTAACCAAGTATGTAAATGAAATGAGGTTCTCTCATTTCCCCAGCAATATGGGAAAGACTTTTAGGTTTTACTTTATGTATAAATATTCATGAATATGAGAACAAAAGCATTGCTTTCATAAAAGAATAAAACATTTTGTGCGACATATTTGGGTCTTCCAACGAAGACTTTTATTTTTAAAGAACACTTTTATTTTTTATTATAACTAACAAATAAAAGAATATTTGTAATTAAGTAATAAGACATAGTTTCATGGGAAAATGTCTGAGCCCAAAGACAACTGTATGGAAGAAAAAAACTAAGGATAGACAGAAATACATCAGCATTTTCCATAGTAAGAACTGTAAAGCCAACCTCCACATCTGCTCTTCTCTGAATACTGCATAAGAGAAAAGGTCTGAGTTTGCGTGTAAGTGTAAAAAAAATATGTCATCATAATCCATGTCCTCCTGTCTAGTAACGAATGAAAATCTGCGGCTTTTCGTGACTTGCACGAATACTAGTGTGAGCAGAATTGTCAATAACCCTGGCACGTAGAATTATCTGCATATTACATAATTACTTTCATAATTTTTAAGGAAAAGTTCGAAAGATAAGCAAAGCGATGCATTAATTTTATAACAAATTTTATTTAATTATAAGTTTTGGCGTAATAAAAGCGATAGATTTAATGTTCTGCTCAACGCCTTGAATTGCTTTTGTCTATTTTAAGAAGAATATGTATTATATCCCCATTAAAATTATTTTCCAAATAAGTATTGCAATTAAAATCAGTTACCGCTTTGCCTCTTTAAATGTTCGCTTCTGTACGTAGATTGTTTTGTCTATTTCATACATTTAAAAACTTTCGATGAACTAATATTTTGCATTTTATCCAGAAGAAAAGATACGGTATTAGGCATTTATTATACCGGAATTTCTAAACTGGATTTAATTTTCTAATGCTTAATAATTGCATTACAGAAGTATCTTCATAACATATAAATCAGTTTGAAATGATTTAACTCATGTATTAATTTGTGAATTGGTATGACAGTTTGTGAGCTATAACAAAACTTCTGAAGTTTTTTACCTTAAAATAGTTTATGCAAAGAGACAGAGAATTTACCCTCTTAAATTGCTTAACTTTTAATTTTTATGACAGGGTCACGTAATCTGTAATGTGTTATTAGAATTACGCTTGGATGGGTTTATTATAATATTTTGACGGAAAGTACCCCACGGAATAACTCGAGTCATAAACAGCTTAAATGGATAGAGGCGTAGGAATATATGCACAAATAGCGTCGTCAGTGTTTGTATTTTCTGATTAAAGAACTTTGATAAAATATACAAATGCGCTACTCTTTCTGGTATGAGAGTTAGCATAGTTGACTGGAATTTCGTTAGCCCAGCATTCGAATCCTGGATAAGACACGGATGCTTGTACATGTACAAACTCTTTTCGGTTTGCAGACTTAAAAGTCCCTCCAGATGAATTTCCCTCGAAATATTTCGGTAGGAAATGAGGAGTACGACAGATACCATTGGGTTACGTTCCCCACGGTATTCTCGTTCAAAACTGGGACAGAGTTGAGCAAATTTGTTCTCTCACCTATAAGTTGTCCAACGCTGTGGCCAAAGACAGGTGTTGCTTTTCTTTTGATCATGATAAATTCTTGAACCTGATACAGATTACGATTCTTATCGGGAGATAAGTTACAACAACTCATATATGCTCTTATTTATGGTTATAGACATATGTTTACACAAATATACCTAATAAATCTCTGAAGACAGCTAATCCTTTAAAACAGGAAAATGATTTTGACAGTAGTTGCAAGTAATATCCCACATTCCCAGAGAACACCACGACTGAGATTAAAAATAGTCTCTGGTCCGTAAAAGGAATGAAATTTTGGGGAAAATCTTAACAACAAATGTCAAACTCCTAAAGAAGTAATAGATATTAATACATGCAAAGAGTTGTTTCAAAATGAGGAGCCATTAAGCTTCACGGAAAAATCCGTTTAAAACTTTTTGTTCGAGTATAAAAGAAGGTGTTTTATTGCAATCAAAATTTGTGCTAAATTCAACTTTATTTTATATAATGTGCAGGGAATAATTAGAATAAAATATTTTCCAAAATGCATAGAATTGGTTTTAGACTTCCAGTATTTTAAAATAATAAATTACAGCAGAAGAAAAAGTGGAAGAGAGGTAAAATTTCAAAAAACATATTTATAATCTTGTACTAAAATTACTTTTAGTAGTATACCAGGTCGCTTTATAATATTCAGATTCTAAATCGCAGGAAAACATGAAGGCGTGAAAATAAATCTACTGACGTCTATGCATTTATCGTTTGCTCTTTTTTATTTACTACAGCATTAAACCACATTAGCTTCTTCCGTACGATCAAAATACAGTATTTTCTGTATAACAAACAAAAAAATCATCTAAGAAAATTAGTTCTTATCCATGAAACCCATTTTTAGCAATTATTATAATATTCGATATCCATACATATCAAGAGACCAGTAACAGACAGTTTTATATTTTTTTCACCAAACTTGAAACTCCCATATGTTAAATTTAGAGAGGGCAATAAACCATAGCTAAACATTTTCAATGGACTTCCAAAAGCTCATTGTGAATAAGTTTTAAGGATCTTAAAAAAGACATTAACTAA
Source organism: Stegodyphus mimosarum (assembly GCA_000611955.2). Classification (NCBI taxonomy): domain Eukaryota; kingdom Metazoa; phylum Arthropoda; class Arachnida; order Araneae; family Eresidae; genus Stegodyphus; species Stegodyphus mimosarum. The sequence continues at coordinate 199,231 of KK116287.1, forward strand.
CACACTTTTTAAAGGTTCGGATACTGATGGTCTCGTAACATAATTATTTGAAAAGTATTGACTGTTTTTCAGATATCGTTAATTGTAATATGAGACTTTTAAAAGAATTACAGATAGCACTAAAATAATGTATACGTTATAGTTTTATGGAAAGATACGAAGTTACGTGCCTGTAATTTATTACCGCAAAACGCCTTATCCAAAGGCTATCTGGTGTAGAAGGAATGTTTTCATGCGGAAAGTTTTTAAGTAAAACTGCCTTATATTTATATTTCAAATGAAAAGAAATCGTGAAAACGCCAATGTCAAAATCAAAATGTCAGGATGAAAATACTGGGGTTCAGTAGAATAGAGGTAATCTCCTGATATTTAAATAAATCTATTTTAATCTGTTTATTCATTACTCCGCTCTACACAGTTAGGCATACTTTTAGCATAACTTTATTTTATATTTTTTTGTTTTACAATCGCTTTAGACCTTTTTTCTATTACCTGATTTGTTTCGTTATAGTGTAATGTTTATTGTCAATAAATTATTTCAACCAATGGAGCAGAAAGATCATAACAAAGTTCACCAATTCTTTATTACAACTGAGATAAGAGAAAAGTATAAATTCCGTATTTAATGTGCACTGCACAAAAAAATGGGACAGTTCTATATATCCCGTTCTACTGGGCCGATTGACGAAATTCAAATTGCGTTTTTCATGTCCCGAAAGCGCGACTTAGAATATGTATTAGATTTATATATAGCACTGTTCAAATATAGGTCTTTGGACACAAAATCGGACTTTTTCTGAGATGGCATGCCAATTGTTTTCCATATTTCGATTTTACGACACAAATTATGACAAACTGCCAAGTTTTGTAAAAATCGCACGAGTAGTTTTTAAAAAATTAGCTCTCAAAGTTTTAGTTCTTCAATGTTAATTCAATATGGTATGTATTTATTAATATCTCTTTTTTTATGATTGTTACTTGATTCCTTCTTACATACTTCAAAATTTAGGTTCATTCCAAATAAAATTCACCCATTTTTTTATTTATTTTTAAAATTTCTATTTTTAAATAATTTTTATAAAATTTTCGAAAAAATGTTTGGATTAAAATATTAAAACATTTATTCAAAATTTCCGAAGATATACGTGAATTTATATATTGGCGCGTTTTGAAATTTGGCATGTTTGTTGAAAGCGATAATAACATCTAATGTGGTTTACGCACTTTGTTAGATCATTTGAAAGTAGAACGATGTGACTTTTTTTCTCATCCACAATGTAAAAAGGTAGGAAAGATGTGACTTTTTTTCCCGCTCCTGACAATGGAAGGGCTTGGAAAATAGGTTGCCTCGCATTAAGAAATTCGCCAAGTGAATTATTCTTGGTGAAAAAAGAAAAAAAATTCTCCAAGTTAAATTGGTAAACAATTGGCATGTTATTTCAGAAAAAGTCCGATTTTGTGTCAAAATATCTATAACAAAGCTATATATAAATCTAATATATATCCTAAGTCGCGCTGTCGAGACATGGGAAACGCAATTTGAATTTCGTCAATCGGCCCAGTAGAACGGAGATATAGAACTGTCCCTTTTTGTTTTTGTGCAGTGTACATATATAATACTATGCTGATTAAAATTGCGTTTGCTGGCAAAAAATATTCAAAATTTTAATTGAAATAATTTTCAGTTGCAATGGAAGCAAAATCTCCCAATGTGTAATTTAAAATTAGGCCAATAAAATAAATAAAGTCCTGCTCTTGAAGAAGCGGAACTTATGCATGAACACCGAACAAAGACTCTTTTCTTCGCCTAATTTTAAATAGTTTTGGTTTTGTTTACAATTAAATTAAGGAGAGCAATTAAATTTATTTAATCGTAAAGGAAATAAGCGTATCACATAATTGAAGCACAAACGTATCATAAAGTTGAAGCATATCCCAAAACTGAAGCACAAGTACTCCTCACTGTTTAACGTGGTATTGTAAAATGGTAGCCCATTCAGAAATGGCATTAGAGAATTTCGAATATATATTATGGCAAATGAATTTAGTCTAGGAAAG